>CP139504.1:153767479-154367479 GCA_021014915.2 Artemisia tridentata subsp. tridentata | reverse complement strand
ATGATTTCTCATGATAAAAACCATTGATTGTGAATCATTCATATTAAGTTGTGCATCACTACAAGTCACATCCAACTTGGTTGGTTACTCTAAACAATTGGTCATAGAATCACACACAAGTATATTTGTTTTTGATTGATTGAACCTTGCTTGCTTTTGAATTTACTTCAAATTGGATTGACACCCTTTTTGCTAAAACTTATTTTACTAAACCTAAACCCCAATTCCCTTGGGACGATATCGACTTACCCACCTTTACTACCACGGACGAGTATACTTGCTCGTATGTGTGATTAGAGAATTGGATAAATCGTGTTTATAAATTTTAAAACTTGAACACAATGACACGCACATCAAGTTTTTGGCGCCGCTGCCAGGGAATTGTTAAGATTTTCTTGGTAGTTGGGCTTAGTAGCATAGTTTTTTTTTAAAGTTAAAAAGTAAAAAGTAAAAAAAAAAGAGTTTGGTTCGGGACCAACCGAATCGGATGGATGCCCATCCGATCGGTTGGTGGTCTCGGTAAATATTTTTGTTTTAGTAATTTTTGTTATCTTTCAGTTTTTATGTCTCATTAATGCTATTATTAGTTAGTTTAAGTAGTAGATTAATTAGGATAATTAATTTAGGTTATTAGAAGAGTTTTAATATGATAAATGCTTAGTTAATTTAGTTAATTTTTGGTTTAATGTGTGGTAGTTTAATAGTTTTTATTAAATGTGTTGATAATTAGTTTTATGATTATTAAGTTAAGGTTAAAAGTTGATTAATTAGTTTAATGATTGGTAGTTAATTGTTAGTTTTTATTAATTAGTTAAATTTTAATTATTTAGTTTCTTCTTAAAAAAGTAAAATTATAAAAAGGTTATAAGTTTAGTTTTAATATATAAATATATTAATAAAATAATTTTTTTTTTAGTTTTTTCGATCTAACCGATCGGACGCTGCCCGCATCCGATTCGGTTGGGGCGATTTCATTTTTTGCATTTTGTCCATCCGATCGGATGGAATGTAATACCGATCGGATGGTTGCCTCGGTAAAAGTTTTTGTGATTTTTAATTTTCAGTTGTTTTGATGTTTTAATAGTTTGAAGTTGTTTGTTTGCTTGTTTTGGTTTTACATTTGGATATGATTCGATTATAACTAACCCTCACGCTAATAGTTTGGATTTTTGTTTTTGTGGTTATGTTATAGTTAGTGCTTAAGTAGAATGGAGAGTTTAAGCAATGTTTCGGAGTACTTGAGAAATTTGGAAGAGATGTTGAAAGATTCAGGTGATTCTTTGGAGAAATTGGAAAGTATTTTGGACGAAGCTAAGGTTGGTTTAGAAGGAAAAGAAGAAGTTGGCGAAAGCATTGTTTGTTTACCTAAGGAGAAAAGAGTAGTTGTGTTTACACAAGCACCACCTAGAGAGTTTGATGTACCATTTATGAGGTATGCTACACCATGTGGTGTAGAAGGCATTAAAGCTTGGGATGCTCAACTTAATATGGAGTATGGTGAAAATTATATTACGGAGGAGATGCTTGGTAAGATTGGCTTTGTTAGGCTTGATTATGAAGATTATGGGCGAAAGATAGTGCGAGATGTGAATGTTAATATTCATGGTCATGTTTTCAAGATTGACTTTGTTGTGTTGGAATATGGAAATGCGGGTGAACCAGAAGTGATGTTTGGTAGAAATTTTATGGTTAAGACTAAATGTAGGGTTGATTTTGCTTTGGGAGAGATGAGAATTGATGTAGATGATGAGATGGTAGAGAAGAAGGAAGGTAGAGGAGAGATTGCGAAAATGGGAAAGGCAAATCGAAAGAAAGCACCACTTAACAAACTTACCCAACCCTCCACCCCTAAGAATGAGAGTTCTTCATCAAGTTCACCACCCAAATCACCCCAAGAAGTTAAACCATTGACTCAAGAGCAGAAGGAAGCAGTTTTGAAAAACATAGAAATGAAGTTTAAGGAGCTTATGGAAGAGAAGCCGGTTATAAAAGTGTTGAACAATTACATGACTTATGATGAGTATGCAAATACTCATCATTTCTTTCACATTTGAGCTACAGAAACAGTCAAAAACACTTTAAAAAGTCTAAAAATGTATAAAAATATCATCTGACTGTGTTTTTATAAGTTTCAGGGAAAAACAAACAATAAATGGCATAATTTGCATTTTAGTCCCTGAACTTTCATAATTTGGCAAATCTAGTCCCTAGAATCTAAAAAAGTGGAATTTTATCATTCAAGGTCCCTAAAAAAATCTTAATTGTCAAAATTGGTCCTTGAATGATTGTTTGGGCAAAAATTACAAAAAGGTCCCTCAACTTTGAAAAGTGTCAAAAATGGTCCCTGGGTTATTTAAAATGGAAAATTAATAATTATAACCCTTGTACTATTCATCTATGGCAAATATGGTCCTTGTGTTAACATTGTGATATTTATAGGTTCAACCCCTCAAAAATCCAAAAATTACAAAATGGTCCTTGTGCTTATTTCCTATAAACCAAACCGGACCTAAAATTAAATAAACAAACCAACCCACCCTTTGTATTAAATAACCCAATTAATAAACCCAACCCTTATCCCATTTACCCAGCCCAAGCCCAACATAAAAATAAAACCCGATCCACCCTTTTTAGCTAAGCCTGGGTCAAACCCCAGTCAAACTCCCAATACCGCCAACACTGTTCACCCTTCACCTCCACCTCTGAAACACCAAAACCAGGGTGGTTTTTGGCCACCTTTCACCTCCACCTCATCACCCTAGTCACTAATCTCTCCCCTCCACCTCCACAAACACCCAAATTTCCTTAATTGAGATAACTTGCTCTTGATATTTTTCCCGCCAAAAGTGCCACTTGTTCGATTGTGATGAAATTGGCCAAACCAAAGGTCAAGATGTGGTGGGATATGCTCAGAGATGTCGACAAGGAAATAAAAGGTTATAAAGAATAGAGGAGAGGCAATGTAAGAGATTATCTAGAGTAATTTAGTTTAGTTTATGTCGTTTAATTAATTTTCAAATTTCTAAGTGTAATTTTAATCTTTCAAGTGTTGAATTTAGTTGTTCCAGTGTAATATAAATCTTTTCCAATAATTAATTTCAAGTTTTCAGTTCAAAAATCTCATGTTTGTTGAATGTTGTTGTTAGTGTTGTTTCTGGAATTCATAGGCTCATATAAGCTCCTAGAAAGCTTATGAAAGCTTTTAGTAACTTTAAAAGTCAGTATAATAGTAAAATTCAAAAATACCAAAAATAGCTAAAAAAATAGGTATTAAATAAAAAAATCAGAAGAATGAAGAAAGATTGCAAGGAGCAGGGTTGATTAAGGATGGCCCTTTGGTTTAGAAGCTTTTGGAAGCTATAGGGTATGTTAATTGGCCTTGGTTCTGTGTTTTCAGCCTGAGTACAATTGTAAGCAATAATTTTAATTTTTTGGCATTTTACTGTGCAATTGCTTAATACTGCTTATTCCTGCTTTTCTAGTCTTATTTGACTAATATTAGTTGAAATCTTGCTTAAAATATAGGTCTTGTTTATTAAAACTCAGAGTTGCTTGTTATTTCATTTTAACAGTCAAATTAGTATAGAGGTCATTTCTGTGTTTAAAGCTTTGGTTATTGATGTTTGATGTTCTTATGGTCTCATAGTATGATAAAATAGTGTTTAGAATCAGTAACATAGATTGAATTAGTGATATGCTTTGAAAATAACAAATCAGTGCATTTAAAGGAGTGTTTGGATGAGTCTGTGTAGTGAGTATTAAGTGATCTCAGTGACCAAGACATCTTGACATAGCTTTCTTAACACCTAAGAAGCCAGAAACAAACAAGGTCTAGGTTGAGTGTGTGCCTGGAAAGTCAAAATCATTTTGATTCATCCACAGTTCTTCACTGTGTGGGATTTAGTGTGGAATATCCCTCATATCAATACACTAGTTGCTATTTTAACTTAATTCCATCTCAATATATCATAGTATAGCTTATTTAGTCAGTAAGGATCATTAGAAATTCACCAAAGTCAAACCTTGTTTTGTCTGCAAAAGTCAAAAGCCACAGCATACCAAGTGTTCTGGCAGCTGATCTTTGCCCAAATTGGACCTCAATTGGTGTGATTGTCATGGGGCTTTTTAGGTTTTTAGATAGCCAGTAGTATCACCTTGATTTTGCCCCCCTAATATTGAATCTCAGCAGCTTATTTCATTGCTTAATCTTGCCTGCAAGTTGGACTTTTTCTGAGTTTTCTGTCTTAAGCTTTGCAACTGCTTGGGTGTTGATTGTGCTTATTTATTGGAGTGGTTGTCTGAAATAAGTTGTTTTAAGCTTATTTAAGTCTATTAAACTTATCCTGATCATTTGGTTGAGTCTTGTGCTGATTAGCTTATTTTTGGGCTTATTGCAAACTGCTTATTAGCCCAAATCTGCTTATTTGGCTTAGTCAGCTTTCTATTTTATTTTTCCTATCTTTCTAATAATATTTTAGATTTATCTGTAATTTTTCATAATTTTCCTAAGTCATTTAATATTTTTAATCATTTTAATTAGTTTTTAATAGTAATTAAATCATAATAAATAAAATAATAATCAGAAAAATATAAATCCAATTTTCATAATTTTCTTTTTTCATTTTTAATCTAGGAAAAATATAATCTTATTTTTAGTCCTTAAAAAAATCAAAAATAGAAATATAGTGATAGCTTCTATTTAATAGAATTTATCTTTTTAAATTTTAATTAAGTAAATTTTCATTTTTATAATTTTCTTAGCTTCTTGTCACTTTAAAGTATTTATAGAAAAATTTTCATATTTTTCTTTGATCTTTTAGTATTTATTAGAATTTTAATTAGTTTAAATAATTATTAAATAGTTTTTAATTAATAATAATTAATTAATAAGTCAAATAAATAATTTTCTTTTTCCAATAATTTTCTTTTATTATTAGGATTGTAAAAATATAATTTTCATATCCGTAGGCTTTTTATTTCTTAAAACTCACTTTTTATTTCGTACGTTTACGTTTATTTAAATTTAAACGTACGCTTTTAGGTTTTTATACGTTTCTAGTTAACTTGTTTTTACATTCTTGTTTATATAGCTTGGTTAAAGCTATTTTCTTATCTCCTTAGTGTAATCAAAACCATAATCCCTTTTCTGTTCAATAACACTTGATCACGATCCATTTTTAAAGCACAATTTCACATCTCGCTGGGATCTAACGACCCGGGGATAAAACTATACTCCTTGGATAATTGCATTGTGTTCTCAATTGGTTTGACTTTGTTTGACCACATCCGTGGTTGATTTAAGTTGACTGTTTTAGAGCCAATCAAATTTTGGCGCCGCTGCCGGGGAGGTGTGCTGCGTGTTTCAAACGTTTTGCAGTATCGTGTCTTTGAACCCCAATCTGTGAATATCTTCTCTCTCTTGTATATTTATCATATATAAAGCAAAACGCTTGTGAAGTTAACTCATTTAACGGATCAAGCACCAAAAATATCGTATTCCTATTTCCCATAAAACCATATAAAAAAACAAAAATATTTTTCTTTTCTTTTCTATATATAATATCATATAAAAAATAAAAACATCAAAAATATTTTCCGTTTTCTGTGTTAAATAATAAACAAACAATAAAAATTAACCATCGAGAACCAAGACTGAGTACTGCCTAACTGGGGGTACGACCATAATAAGTTCCCAAACCTAAGATAAAAACTTGCCTTTGTATCACTTGCGAATATCGGCTCACCTTTAATTGATAAACAAACTATAACGGAGGTTCTAGGATAGTCTGACATTAAATTGTCGGACTGAAAGAAGCGGGTTTTTAAGGAGCATTTAATTGCCCACCTCTGCTTCTCCGCCACTCTGTGCGTTTATCTTTTAGAGAGCTACCGTACGCCTGTTGATTATTGGTTTAAGTTAACTTGTGTTTTTTCTCGATCTTGATTTTAATTGAAATTTTTTGTTTTCATCTTAACTTCTCAATAAACAAATAAAATCCAAAAAGAATCTTCTTACCCCTTTTCTGAGTTTCCTCCACTATAAAGGATTCTTAGACTCGTCTTAGTGCATGCGCACTCGTTCTTCTAGGTCATCAAGCCCTCTCCGTGAGCTTGGAAACATACCTCGAAGACGTCGTAGACGTTCTGCCCCATCAGTCGTATCTGAGGAACGTACTGATTCTGTCGTCATGGCAGATTTGCCGATGAATGAGCTTCTCCAAGCACCCATCGAGGGTTATGGAGATGCCATTGTTGTTCCAGCTATTGTAGCTGAGAGTTTTGAGCTCAAAACCGGGTTACTGAATCTTGTAACCTCAAGCCAATTCTACGGTTTTGAGAGGGATGATCCTCATGCTCACATTCGATGGTTTAACAAGATTACATCTACCATCAAATATAAGAACATCCCTTCTAGCTCAATCAAACTTCTTCTATTCCCATTTTCTCTCGAGGGGCAAGCCCGGATATGGCTTGAAAAACAACCCCCTCGTTCAATTGAGACATGGGAGGACTTAGTTACAAAGTTTGTAAACGAATTTTTTCCACCGTCTAGAACGACAAGTCTTAAAAATGAAATCATCAAATTCACACAAAGATTTGATGAATCGTTTAGTGACGCGTGGGATCGTTTCAAAGAATTGCTTCGTAAATGTCCTCATCATGGTTTTACCGAGTTGATGCAAATCGACACTTTCTATAATGGTGTGAGCCAATCAGACCAAGATTCTCTCAATGCCTCCTCTGGAGGTAATTTTTTGAGCAGAACTGTCAAAGAAGCTTTAGCGATTATTGAAAATAAGTCTAAGGTCCGTACTGCACGAACAAAGCCATATCATTCTCAGGCTAGTGCCGGTCCTTCTACTTCATCTCCTGTGAGTACTTCTAGCACCGATGCTAAGATTGACAAACTCACGGACGCTATTCAAGCTTTGGTTCTCTCAAGCCAAAAGAAAGTCACTTTCACACAAACTCCTTCACATGCTGAAGTGAAGAAAGTGGAAGTTTGTGTTACTTGTGGTGGCCCTCATGCATACTACGACTGTACTACCACCGATGGTAGTCCTTTTGAAGTTAATGCTGTAGCCGGTACTTCAAATCAAGGAGGTAATCAATACCGTCCTCAAATGGAACCATACCGAGCTAGCACCTACCAAGGACCACCCGGTTTTAATCAGAACCAGAATTTGCAAAACCGGAACCAAAATCAACCTCGAATGAACCAAGGTTATCAAAACCAAGGGAATTTCAATTCTGGACAAAATCAAGGTTTCCAACACCAAGGAAACTTTAACCGAAACAATTCCAACCAGGGAAATCATTTTCAGGGAAATGGTAATCCTAATCAAGGGAATTTTCAACATCAAGGTTATAATCAAAATAACCGAATGCAAAATTTCCCTAATCAACATCAAGCCATTCCAGCCCAACATCCATCATCTGATGAGTTGTTGAGGCAATTTATGAAAGCTCAAGAGGACACAAACAGGTTGTTGGTCAGCCAGATCTCTGAAATTAAGAAATCTTTAAATGATCAACCTTCGGGCTCAGGAAAACTTCCGAGCAACACGATCGTCAACCCGAAGGGAGATGTTAAGGCGATCACAACCCGAAGTGGTGTTTCATATGAGGGACCCACTATTTCCACTACCACTTCTTCTTCTTCCCCCAAGTTAGTGGGAAGTGAGCCCGAGGTGACAAAGGACCCGGTACTTCCTACTAATAACGGAGGTGCCAATAACGTCCAACCTCAAGTTGTCCCAAAACCCAAGACTAAACATCAAGTTGTCTTTGAAAATCCTGAAACCCCGGTTGAAAACCCTAAATCCAAAACTTCTATTCCCTACCCATCACGTTTAAATGAGCAAAAGCTCCGCGAAAAAGCTAGTCAACAAATGGATAAATTCTTCCAAATTTTTCAAGAATTACACTTTGACATAAGCTTTGCGGATGCTATCATTCTGATGCCTAAGTTTGCATCCACAATCAAACACTTGTTAAGCAACAAGGAAAAACTGTTTGAAATGGCAAAGACTCCATTAAATGAGAACTGCTTAGCAGTTATCTTGAAAAAGCTTCCCGAGAAGCTTGGAGATCCTGGAAGGTTTCTACTACCTTGTGTCTTTCCAGGAATGGTTGAATGCTATGCCTTGGCCGATCTTGGTGCAAGCATCAACCTGATGCCTAAATCAGTATGGAAGAAACTTTCTCTTCCTGAACTTACTCCTACCTGCATGACTCTTGAGCTTGCAGATCGTTCAATATCTCGTCCGCTTGGCATTGCTGAGGACGTATTTGTGAAAGTAGGAAAGTTCCATTTTCCAGCTGACTTTGTGGTTGTGGATTTCGATGCTGATCCTAGGGTTCCTCTCATTCTTGGAAGAGGATTCCTAAGAACGGGCCGTGCTCTCATAGATGTATTTGAGCATGAAATCACATTACGTGTGGGTCATGAAGCTGTTACCTTTAACCTCGATCAAACTTCGAGGTACTCCTCAAATTATGATTCTGAATCGGTTAACCGAATCGATGTCATTGATATTGTTTCAGAGGAGTACTCTCAAGAGTTTCTTGGTTATTCGCATAATTCTGTGAGTGGGGATACCACCACATCTTCTTTACCTGGCATTTCCGACTCTTCCCCTTCTCTCACTCCGTTTGAGGGAAGTGATTTCAATTTGGAAGAGATCGAGGATTTTCTCAAGTGTGATTCATTCCTAGAGGGGATTGATGACGCTGAGATTGATCTGGAGGGAGATATTCTTCTTCTTGAGAAATTGTTAAAACAGGACAATTCTCCTCCACTCCCTCCCGTTGAACTTCATAATGAGGAAATCAGATCAGTTGAGAAAACCGATGAATTTCCTGAGGTCGAACTCAAAGACTTACCGCCTCATCTTGAGTACGCATTTTTGGAGGATGATGATAAATTACCCGTCATTATTGCTAAAGATTTAAGTGATGAGGAAAAGACTGCTCTAATAAAGGTCTTGAAGTCACACAAGCAAGCCATTGCTTGGAAACTCTCCGATATAAAGGGTATTGACCCTGAATTTTGTACTCACAAGATTCTAATGGAGGATGACTTTAAACCAGCAGTCCAACATCAAAGAAGGGTGAATCCTAAAATCCACGATGTTATCAAACAAGAGGTTCTCAAACTTCTTGATGCAGGATTGATTTATCCCATCTCTGATAGTCCTTGGGTTAGTCCCATTCACTGTGTTCCAAAGAAGGGTGGCATAACTGTTGTCACGAATGATGAAAATGAGTTGATTCCAACTCGATTGGTTACGGGGTGGCGTGTTTGCATTGACTATCGTAAGTTAAATGATGCCACCCGTAAAGACCATTTTCCTCTGCCTTTTATGGATCAGATGCTTGAGAGATTAGCAGGAAACGAGTACTATTGTTTCCTTGATGGTTTTTCGGGTTACTTTCAAATTCCCATTGATCCACAAGATCAAGAAAAGACTACCTTCACATGCCCTTATGGAACCTTTGCTTATAAACGTATGTCTTTCGGCTTATGTAATGCTCCAGGCACATTCCAGAGGTGTATGATGGCTATATTTACCGACATGATCGGTAAAACAATGGAGGTCTTTATGGATGACTTCTCGGTCATTGGGGATTCGTTCCAAGCATGTCTCTCCAATTTAGAAAACATGTTGAAAAGGTGTAAAGACACCAATCTTTGTCTAAATTGGGAGAAGAGTCATTTTATGGTCAAAGAGGGCATTGTCCTCGGCCATAAGATATCAAAGAACGGGATTGAGGTTGACAGAGCTAAAGTTGATGTCATTGGTAAATTACCTCATCCCACTACCGTCAAAGGTATTAGGAGTTTTCTGGGTCATGCCGGTTTCTATCGTAGATTCATACAAGATTTTTCTAAAATCGCTCGGCCTATGACTCATCTTCTTGAAAAGGATGCTCCTTTTATCTTCTCCCCAGAGTGCATCAAAGCTTTTGATATATTAAAGAAAAAGCTTACTGAGGCACCCATTCTAGTTGCCCCCGACTGGGATTTTCCATTTGAACTCATGTGCGATGCAAGTGATTTTGCTATCGGTGCAGTCCTGGGGCAACGAAAAGCCAAACATTTTCAGCCTATCCACTACGCAAGTAAAACAATGACTGAAGCTCAAACTCATTACACCACTACAGAAAAAGAATTGTTGGCTGTGGTGTATGCCTTTGAGAAGTTTCGGCCATATTTGATCTTGACAAAATGTGTAGTGTATACGGATCACTCGGCTCTCAAATATCTCTTTGCAAAACAAGATGCAAAGCCGAGATTACTCCGTTGGGTTCTCCTCCTGCAAGAATTTGATATCATTATACGTGATAAAAAAGGAGCTGAGAACCTAGCTGCTGATCATTTATCCCGATTAGAGAACCCACACCAAGATGTTTTCGAGAAAAAGGAAATAAATGAAACATTTCCTCTCGAGACACTCAATGCGGTTACTTTTCGCGGAGATTCTACTACCCCATGGTTTGCCGACTTCGCAAATTACCATGCGGGTAACTTCATAGTGAAAGGGATGTCGACCCAACAGAAGAATAAATTCTTCAAAGATGTTAAACATTACTTCTGGGACGACCCCTACTTATTCAAAATCTGTGCGGATCAAGTCATCCGACGGTGTGTTTACGGACAGGAAGCTATTGACATTCTTAAAGCTTGCCATGTTGGACCCACGGGGGGCCATCATAGTCCAAACTACACCGCTAAAAAGGTGTTTGATTCCGGGTTTTATTGGCCCACAATCTATAAGGATGCCCAAGATCTTATTAAAACTTGTGAAGCTTGTCAGCGTCACGGAAATATTTCACAACGAAATGAAATGCCACAAAATGCAATTCAAGTCTGTGAAATCTTTGATGTCTGGGGCATCGACTTTATGGGGCCATTTCCATCATCTCGAGGAAACAAATACATTCTCGTGGCTGTTGACTATTTGTCAAAATGGGTTGAAGCAAAAGCTTTACCCACTAATGATGCCCGAGTTGTTGTAAAATTCCTAAAAGCTCTTTTTGCCCGTTTTGGAACTCCACGTGCTATAATCAGTGATCGTGGTACGCATTTCTGCAATGACAAATTTGATAAAGTCATGCAAAAGTATGGTGTAACTCACCGTCTTTCTACTGCGTATCACCCACAAACAAGTGGGCAAGTTGAAGTTTCAAATCGGGGTATTAAAAGAATCTTAGAAAGGACTGTAGGAGAAAATCGTGCATCCTGGTCAGATAAATTGGATGATGCACTATGGGCCTTTCGTACAGCTTACAAAACACCCATCGGGTGTACACCTTACAAGCTTGTGTACGGAAAGGCATGTCATCTTCCGATCGAATTAGAGCACAAAGCCTACTGGGCCTTGAAACATGCTAACTTTGACCTTCAAACTGCGGGGGATCACCGTAAAGTTCAAATGAATGAATTAAACGAACTACGTGATCAAGCATACGAGAACTCTTTAATTTATAAAGAAAAGACAAAGAAGATTCATGACTCTAAAATCAAGAACCGCGTTTTCAACGTTGGTGATCGAGTCCTTCTTTTCAATTCCAGATTGAAGATTTTCTCGGGAAAACTCAAATCCCGTTGGTCTGGTCCATTCTCTGTTACAAAAGTTTATCCATATGGTACCGTTGAGTTATCTCAAAATGACGGACCAAATTTCAAAGTGAATGGTCATCGATTAAAACACTACTTTGGAGAGGACATACCATTCATGGTTGTCCCGGATCTTCAAACTTTCCCCATGAACCAATGAATGCGGGGATCGAGTCAAGCTAGTGACTCGGTGATCAAAAACATTAGCAAAACATGGGTTCTCACCCGTGTCTCTGTTTTCTTTCTCTTTTCTACCACCTAGTGTGGGGGAGATGGTCTCTTCCACTTACTTCCCTGTAGACTTTTAAATTGCTTTTTCTCCCGGGCTGTTCAGGAACCCTTTGTTACAGTTGGCCGTTCACAAGCGGTTAGCTTGCGTGATAAACCTGACTGTTCGGGAGGAATCAACTTAATTCGGGGTCGAGTCAAGCTAGTGACTCGGTGATCAAAAACATTAGCCCGCACCATATGGGTTTTCACCCATATTTCTGACTTCTTTCTATTTTCTACCACCTAAGTGTGGGGGAGATGCCCCACAGGTTGTATATATGTAAATATGTTCAAAAAAAAAAAAAAAAAAAAAAAAAAAAAAAATGGTTGTGTGTATATAAAATAATGGCTATTCAGTATTTCCCTTTCACGTTCTAAGTGTTGGTTTAACAGCCAGTTCTTTGAATATTGAGGGCAATATTCAGTTCTAAGTGTGGGGGGGAAATTCTAGCGAATTTTATCAAATGTATCATCTAGCACCCCCATTTTTAGCCAAAATTTTAAAATTTTTTCTCACTTAGAACGCGATAAATGGTTATCAGTCCGCCATGTCTAACCCACATAAGGATTGGCTAATCCAGGAGCAAACGGCTCTTGGTAAAGATATATCAAATCCGTTTATGGCTTGCAATTTGCCAAAAATTGTATGGTTTTCGACTCACCATATCTTTATAAGTGAAGAGTTGGCTAGCCCGCAAGGTTATGGCTTGTGGTAAAGGCATTGGAATACCATAATTGGTAATCAGCTCACCAAAGATAATATTGATAATTTATCTAAGAGTTGGCTAGTCCAGAAGCAAACGGCTTCTGGTAAAGACAAATCAAAACCGTTTACAGCTGGTGATTTGCTCAAAATCACATGGTTATCAGTGTACCATAGTTCTTACTTGAACTGAAACATTTGGCTACTCCAGAGGTGATGGCTTCTGGTAAAGAGATACATCCATTAAAATTTCAAAAAGATTGCTAGGGACTAGCAATATTTTAGTGTGGGGGATTGATGAGTATGCAAATACTCATCATTTCTTTCACATTTGAGCTACAGAAACAGTCAAAAACACTTTAAAAAGTCTAAAAATGTATAAAAATATCATCTGACTGTGTTTTTATAAGTTTCAGGGAAAAACAAACAATAAATGGCATAATTTGCATTTTAGTCCCTGAACTTTCATAATTTGGCAAATCTAGTCCCTAGAATCTAAAAAAGTGGAATTTTATCATTCAAGGTCCCTAAAATAATCTTAATTGTCAAAATTGGTCCTTGAATGATTGTTTTGGGCAAAAATTACAAAAAGGTCCCTCAACTTTGAAAAGTGTCAAAAATGGTCCCTGGGTTATTTAAAATGGAAAATTAATAATTATAACCCTTGTACTATTCATCTATGGCAAATATGGTCCTTGTGTTAACATTGTGATATTTACAGGTTCAACCCCTCAAAAATCCAAAAATTATAAAATGGTCCTTGTGCTTATTTCCTATAAACCAAACCGGACCTAAAATTAAATAAACAAACCAACCCACCCTTTGTATTAAATAACCCAATTAATAAACCCAACCCTTATCCCATTTACCCAGCCCAAGCCCAACATAAAAATAAAACCCGATCCACCCTTTTTAGCTAAGCCTGGGTCAAACCCCAGTCAAACTCCCAATACCGCCAACACTGTTCACCCTTCACCTCCACCTCTGAAACACCAAAACCAGGGTGGTTTTTAGCCACCTTTCACCTCCAACTCATCACCCTAGTCACTAATCTCTCCCCTCCACCTCCACAAACACCCAAATTTCCTTAATTGAGATAACCTGCTCTTGATATTTTTCCCGCCAAAAGTGCCACTTGTTCGATTGTGATGAAATTGGCCAAACCAAAGGTCAAGATGTGGTGGGATATGCTCAGAGATGTCGACAAGGAAATAAAAGGTTATAAAGAATAGAGGAGAGGCAATGTAATAGAGTATCTAGAGTAATTTAGTTTAGTTTATGTCGTTTAATTAATTTTCAAATTTCTAAGTGTAATTTTAATCTTTCAAGTGTTGAATTTAGTTGTTCCAGTGTAATATAAATCTTTTCCAATAATTAATTTCAAGTTTTCAGTTCAATCTCAGTTTATGCATTTTTCTTAATTTCAAAAATCTCATGTTTGTTGAATGTTGTTGTTAGTGTTGTTTCTGGACTTCATAGGCTCATATAAGCTCCTAGAAAGCTTATGAAAGCTTTTAGTAACTTTAAAAGTCAGTATAATAGTAAAATTCAAAAATACCAAAAATAGCTAAAAAAAATAGGTATTAAATAAAAAAATCACAAGAATGAAGAAAGATTGCAAGGAGCAGGGTTGATTAAGGATGGCCCTTTGGTTTAGAAGCTTTTGGAAGCTATAGGGTATGTTAATTGGCCTTGGTTCTGTGTTTTCAGCCTGAGTACAATTGTAAGCAATAATTCCAATTTTTTGGCATTTTACTGTGCAATTGCTTAATACTGCTTATTCCTGCTTTTCTAGTCTTATTTGACTAATATTAGTTGCAATCTTGCTTAAAATATAGGTCTTGTTTATTAAAACTCAGAGTTGCTTGTTATTTCATTTTAACAGTCAAATTAGTATAGAGGTGATTTCTGTGTTTAAAGCTTTGGTTATTGATGTTTGATGTTCTTATGGTCTCATAGTATGATAAAATAGTATTTAGAATCAGTAACATAGATTGAATTAGTGATATGCTTTGAAAATAACAAATCAGTGCATTTAAAGGAGTGTTTGGATGAGTCTGTGTAGTGAGTATTAAGTGATCTCAGTGACCAAGACATCTTGACATAGCTTTCTTAACACCTAAGAAGCCAGAAACAAACAAGGTCTAGGTTGAGTGTGTGCCTGGAAAGTCAAAATCATTTTGATTCATCCACAGTTCTTCACTGTGTGGGATTTAGTGTGGAATATCCCTCATATCAATACACTAGTTGCTATTTTAACTTAATTCCATCTCAATATATCATAGTATAGCTTATTTAGTCAGTAAGGATCATTAGAAATTCACCAAAGTCAAACCTTGTTTTGTCTGCAAAAGTCAAAAGCCACAGCAGACCAAGTGTTCTGGCAGCTGATCTTTGCCCAAATTGGACCTCAATTGGTGTGATTGTCATGGGGCTTTTTAGGTTTTTAGATAGCCAGTAGTATCACCTTGATTTTGCCCCCCTAATATTGAATCTCAGCAGCTTATTTCATTGCTTAATCTTGCCTGCAAGTTGGACTTTTTCTGAGTTTTCTGTCTTAAGCTTTGCAACTGCTTGGGTGTTGATTGTGCTTATTTGTTGGAGTGGTTGTCTGAAATAAGTTGTTTTAAGCTTATTTAAGTCTATTAAACTTATCCTGATCATTTGGTTGAGTCTTGTGCTGATTAGCTTATTTTTGTGCTTATTGCAAACTGCTTATTAGCCCAAATCTGCTTATTTGGCTTAGTCAGCTTTCTATTTTATTTTTCCTATCTTTCTAATAATATTTTAGATTTATCTGTAATTTTTCATAATTTTCCTAAGTCATTTAATATTTTTAATCATTTTAATTAGTTTTTAATAGTAATTAAATCATAATAAATAAAATAATAATCAGAAAAATATAAATCCAATTTTCATAATTTTCTTTTTTCATTTTTAATCTAGGAAAAATATAATCTTATTTTTAGTCCTTAAAAAAATCAAAAATAGAAATATAGTGATAGCTTCTATTTAATAGAATTTATCTTTTTAAATTTTAATTAAGTAAATTTTCATTTTTATAATTTTCTTAGCTTCTTGTCACTTTAAAGTATTTATAGAAAAATTTTCAGATTTTTCTTTGATCTTTTAGTATTTATTAGAATTTTAATTAGTTTAAATAATTATTAAATAGTTTTTAATTAATAATAATTAATTAATAAGTCAAATAAATAATTTTCTTTTTCCAATAATTTTCTTTTATTATTAGGGTTGTAAAAATATAATTTTCATATCCGTAGGCTTTTTATTTCTTAAAACTCACTTTTTATTTCGTACGTTTACGTTTATTTAAATTTAAACGTACGCTTTTAGGTTTTTATACGTTTCTAGTTAACTTGTTTATATAGCTTGTTTAAAGCTATTTTCTTATCTCCTTAGTGTAATCAAAACCCATAATCCCTTTTCTGTTCAATAACACTTGATCACGATCCGTTTTTAAAGCACAATTTCACATCTCGCTGGGATCTAACGACCCGGGGATAAAACTATACTCCTTGGATAATTGCATTGTGTTCTCAATTGGTTTGACTTTGTTTGACCACATCCGTGGTTGATTTAAGTTGACTGTTTTAGGGCCAATCAACTTATCGTAAGAAATTAGATGCGGTTATGATGGCAACAGCTAGGCTAGGGGATAAGAATTTTGATGAGTTTGCAAGGGAAAGGATAGTTGAGAATGGGTTGCCTAAGAAAGAGAGCGATCCGGGAAATTCGTGTTACCAATTAAGGTAAATGGAACCTATGCGATGTATGCATTGGCCGATACAAGAGCAAGTGTGAATGTGATGCCGTATCCATTATACAAAAGATTAGGACTTGGTAATCCTCAACCAAATCAATATAATCTTACTATGGCTGATAATTCAAGAGCAAAAGCAATGGGAGAAGTGAAGAATGTTAGAGTTCAAGTAGATATCAAGCTTTCTTAGCCGATTTTCTTGTGCTTAATATTCCGGTGGATAAGGAGTTACCATTGTTGTTAGGAAGAACGTTTTTGAGAACTTGCGAAGCTATTATAGATATGGGTAGAGGTACTATGACTATTAGTGATGGAATCTTGAAGCATACTTACTATCCTACACCTAGAGGCAAGATTGTGAAGGAAGTGCATGAAGATGAAGAAGAAGAAGATCATTTAGGTTGTTTCGAAGTTGGTAGAGATGAAGATGGAAGACCTAAATATGGGCCGATTGTCCCTAGTTTCTTTGGTATTGAAGATGAGTTGGAAAGAGCTTTAGCTATGGAGGTTTTCTATAAACCATTCAAAAATGTTTTTGTGTTCAATAAATTGACAGATTTTCTTGGATCTTTACCGGTTCAATTGACGAATTTGGAATGGGGACCCGAAGGAGCTAGTGTTTACAAGAAGGAAGAAGGCGATGGAGAATGGCATGTGAAGTTTGATATAGTTTGTCCGGATGGAAGAAATTTTGCAAGGAAGTTTAAAACGCAAGTGACTAATCGGGAGTTGTCCGGCAAATTTCAAAATGAAGACATCTTGAAGCATGAATATTTTGAAGGATGAAGACAAAAGTTGAAGAATAAAAGCACAAGGCTTGTGCTAGTGTTTGTTTGTTTTATTTATTTTAATGCATTTTTAGTAGTTTAATATTTTCATTTAAGTTTGAGTTAAGTTATGACCTTTTGGTTATCTTGGTTTTATTAAGTTTTAATTTATGGAGTTAAGTTTTGTTTTAGAAGTTGTAGAGATAGATTGAATAACAAGTTGGTAGAATAAGTGTGTTGGGTATTTTTCATACTTAAAAAGAGGTATTTTGGAATAGTGAAAAATTTCTCATTTTGTTCTTACAAGAGTCAAGGTGTTGAAAGAAAGAAGAAAAAGCGAGTTTTGCAAAAATTCAATCCGAATCGGTTGGTTGAAATACTAATCGGATGGAGTGAAGTATATATACTCAAGATTTCAAAAATCATAAAAACACACACACACACTCATTCCACTACACTTGGGGTTCATTAATTCGACCATTAGAAGGCTATTAAGAGTTGTAGGAGAGTTGAAAGATCATCAATGACACCTAAGCAAGTAAGTAACATCATTAAATTGTATCAATTATATTTTAATTCGAGTTGATTGAATTAGGTCAAAGTTTGGGCGTTTTTGATGTAGTTCGAATTAAGATGTAATTTTTCTGGAATAGATGGGTAAATGATTGAGGAATTCATTGCAAAAAGAATGAGATAGATTGATTAAGTTTTGAGAAAGAATGAATTGATTGGATTTTTAGATCAAATGGGTCGAAACTTTGAATCAATTCTGGGTTGAAAGTGATGATTTCCAGATGTTGTTTAGATGTTAATTAATGTTTTTAGGATGATGCATTGTGGATTAGAACATTGATAAGGTTTTGATTTTTGAAAGTGTTCATATGTTCTAAGATTGATCATGCGAGTATGTTATGGATATGATTTGGAGATAAGTGGGATATGTAGAGACCATAGTGATTGATCAAATGCAGGATAGGGAAGAGTAGGATTTGTTAGAATTGATTGGAAGTCGAACAAAGAAAATTTTTTTGTAGCAGAATGCCCAACCGATTCGGTTGCGGGGCATTACCGATCGGTTGGAGGCTAGTATTCAGTCTATCCGATTCGGTTGGGTGAAATACCGATCGGATGGAACTTTCTGTGATGAAAATTGATTTTTCAAAGGTTAAGTTTTTAGACTTCTAGATCATGCATGCTTAGTTTCTATACTCTTATCCTATCATATGTTTGTGTTTTTCTACAGAGTTATCTTGCAGGAGGATCAAGTTCGTCACGTGGAGATGGTAATCCGATTGTAGCAAAGTACATAAAAAGGAATGCGAGAGAAAAGGTCAAGTACACTCTTAATCAGGAGCGTAATGAAAATTTGAAGTTTAGCAACCTGGGGAGAGAGGAAAAGCACACTTTTCGTGAGCGTCTTTCGAAGTTACAAGGGAGAAGACTTGCTAAGCCAAGGTTAGTTGATTGGAGTTTATTTCATGAATATGAATGTGAAATGGAGTTAAGGAATTTGATGAGAATATCGTATGTTTATGAGGGAGATGGTGATAGTTTTGAAGATTTTTCGTGGGAGAGAGCGTTTAGTGTTCACGAGGATGTTAATCGAGAATGGTGTTTGGAGTGTTTCTCCACATTTTATTTTGAAAGGAAGGTTGTGGATTTAGTGAATGATAAATGTGTTTGGTTTAGGCTTTGTGGTAAGAGAGCATGTGTTTACTTTGTCGGAGTTCGCTGTCGCTTTTGGCCTATACACCCAAGATGAAATTATGCACCATTTGTTTGCATATCACTTTATAAGATTAGTTCGGAAACATAATGATTATGCAGGTTTAGATGAATATTGGAATAGTGTTGGTGATCCGAGTTGTACTAGAAGGAATTCGTCCAAGTTAAGAAACCCATTGTTGAGGATTTTGCAGAAACTGATTGCATGGGGTGTTTTACATAGGACGGGGAGTCGAGATAAGTGTAATCAACCGGATTTGTGGGTAATGAAGTTGTTGGAAGAAAAAAATGGGAATGCGGCTTGGATAATAGCCGAGTATCTTTCAAGGAGAGCACCTGGAATAAAAGATAATAGTGCGATTTGTGGAGGTCACTATGTGACCAAGTTGGTGAGAAACTTGGGTTATTATGTTCAAACTGAGTTAGCGAAATGTTCGGAAATGATGGACAGTGAGACGTGGGATGATAAAAGTTTTAATAAAGCATTGAATAGGAAGACAAGAGAGTTGGGAGCTTGGATAGAGCCGCACATGGCCGCACCTCAAGGAGCACCACAACAACCTTATCAACAACAACCGTATCAACCACCACCACATGTTGGGAATGTTCATGCTCCGGGTAGTTTTGACTCAGGATGGGGAGATTGGAATCGTGAATTGAATGAGATTGAGCGTAGGGATGTGTGGAGAGATTCTATAATGTTGAGGCAAAATTATAACTATGATTACTCAATGCCGATGCTTCAACATGTGGCTCATCAAGCTAATTATGAGGTACCTCCCTACAACCCACCAAATGTTCCACCCTACCCATTGGAATATGACCCGTATCCTGGCCAATACCCTTACCCATATCCTGGGTACACATCATTTCCTGACCCAGTGCCGGTTTATGGAAGAGTTCCCAACGTTGGAGCCATAAGCTTTGATGTGGGTGGTTCTTCAACTGGGGTTGGAAGAAAAAGACAAGCTTTTTCAGTTTTTAGTGATGATGAGAATGAATATGATGGTGATGATGAAGAAGAGGTTGAAGAAAGTGAAGATGAGAGGATTAACCCGGACAACATGGAGTCCGGTGACTGATGGTTAATGATGTTATGGTTATGTTTTAAAAGACAATGATGGTTTAACAATTTCTATTTCTATTTCTTTAACTTAACTTTCGTAGGATTTATGGTTATGATTTTGGTTTGTTTTGGATTATTTTTATTTTATTATGTTTTATATTTGGTTTGGTATTTTGTTTTGTTGTTTCGAGTATAGTGTTTGCAGTGTTTGCAGGGGAAGAATTGACGGAAGCTTAGTGTTGATCAAATATTTGGAGTTAGAAGAACTCATGTGCCTACTTATGATCAAATAAGCCTATGCGAATTTTTTTTCCCGGGTAGTGTTTATTTATTTTTCTCTATTTTTTTTTCCTATTTTCTTTACTTTGAAGTTCGTTTTATTACATTGAGGACAATGCAAAACTTAAGTGTGGGGGAGGGAAGAAATAGGAAAAATTGTTTTAATTTTAATTTTTGATTTAGTAGATTTTGGAATTCAAGTAACTAGAATGTGTTCGTCCTTGATTTTTTCTAGTTGTTAGATGAATTGATTCAATGGTAAAAATAAGGCTATTTAAATTTTTTTGGAATGTAATCAAGTTATGAGAGATATTGATAACTATTGCTAGTACATTTTATCACCACTTTAAATTGTGAGGATTTAAGCCTTTTTGTATAAAGCACTTCTTATGCTTTATATTTCGTTATGAGTGTGCCTGTGATTATGTTGATTCTAGAACTTGTACATGTTATGCATTACGGTTAAAATTACTTTCAAGTAATAAAATATATTCAAATGATAAGAGGCAAATTAGGATTTTTCACCAAATGGCCTTCCGTTTACAATTTATTTTTGCTAACCGCATTGGTTAGTTGTCTTAAGTAATTGGAACCCATTTGTTAGCATTATCTTATACGCTAGATACCCTTAGTTACACCCTTTTGAGCCTATCTTTTCTTTTGATTAAATCCAGAAAAGTACAAAAAGATTTTACACCTTACACCTTAGACTTTCCCGAATCAAGTTCAAATGAAGTTCAAAACTATTTATTTTTGAGGATTGCATGTTGACCACACCTTGTATGTGTATATGTTATTTCAATGAAGAAGGAGGTCGCTACTCTTATTTGTATTTTTTGTAGCGTGTGCTCATCCAAAGTGGGGGGGGGGGGGGGGAGGGGGGACGTTGTGTGGAAAAAAAAAGAAGAGAAAAGCCAATGAGCTATGAAAGTATGGAATGATGAAAATAAAATAGTCAATGAGCTATTAAGGAAGGGAAGAGTTTATATGAAATTCGGAATAACAATCGAAGAAGTTTGGTGGAGTAATCATTTGTGATATAAAGAGTTTGGGACGGAATTTGGACTTGATTCTTATTTGATTTTTTTTGTAGAACCAAATCTAAATTCCCATGTCTTATCCTTACCCTTACCAATTACTTTATTCGTTGTTAGCTTTCGAGCATCCGGATTTAGTGATGGCTTTGTTGAGATATGTAGTACATGGATGTTCTAGTGACCATCCGAGTTTTTGAATAGTTGAAAAACGTTGTTAGCGATCTAGTGAGTAAATTGGTGACCATCCGTTATGCATGTAACGTCGTTAGCGAACCAAGGTACAATCTAGTGACCATCCGTTGCTTAACTAAACAAAGATTCGTTGTTAGCGAGCTATGATGTTCTTGTATGAAGTATTTACACATTAGCTAGGTAATCAAAACCCTTCAACCTAAAACCAAATAAAAGACCTCTTTGATGTTTTATTTTGTTGTTTTGATACAAGTACAAGCTTATGGTAAGAAACATGAATCATGACTGAGCGATTGAGTGATTTACAATCAAATATACCCTCGAGTGTTGTGTGAATTTAAAATTTCCTTTCATAATGAAGATGCCATTGAGTTCAGTTTTTCTAAAAATTAGACTTGCTCGAGGGCGAGCAGAACTCAAGTGTGGGGGATTTGATAACGCTTAAATCTAACATGTTTTTAGGCGCGTTATTGCTAGTTTTGTGCATCATATTTGGTTATATTTATGTGTATTTGTTGCTAAATGATGAAAAAGTGTGTATGCAAGTAAATATAGCCAAGTACAGGAAAAGTTGAGGAAAAGACGAAGAAATGAAGAGATTATGCACATTTGGAGAATTACGAGAAAGAAACCACGCGATACTTCAAGGATTTGATTAGTTCAAGATTTCCATGCTTATATATCAAGAAAAGATCAAGTTCTATGATAGGAAGTAGTGGTACAGCGAAGGATCAAGCACGTAACGAGAAAAGAGAAAGAAAAAATAAAGTTGTATGGCAGAGTGATCCATCCGATCGGATGGCACCCGCATCCGATTCGGATGGGAGAAGGTTATTTTACCGAGAGCTCCAACCGATCGGTTGGAGCCAAATACCGATCGGTTGGCCGACGCTGGAGTTACAAAGTTGCATTTAATGAAGAAGTTAAGCCCCATAATCATTGAGGCTTATCATTTCTCTGCTATTTACTGATATTGGACGTTTTTGCTTGGAGAATAAGGGTTTCCTCACTTATTTAAGAAACCCTTGGCTAGTTTACAAAGAGAGAAGTTTTTGGGAGGTGACAACCCAAAGGCAAATCGAGTAAGGCTTACACCAAGTCTAACTAACTTATTATTATTTCCCGAAAGCTTGTAGTTGCTGTGAAAACGTCCAGGAAGCCTTGAGTTCGAGTCTCAAGAGTTGTGTCCGTGTGTGGAGTTGTTTACGTGTAATAAAAGGCGATTGGAGGAGTATGGATTGCTATAGTTCCACAATTCTAGTTCTTGTAATTCCTCGATTAGGTATTTCTTGTTGAGTTATTATGAACTACTTTTACTTTTACTATAAGATGAATGAAAGTTTGGTTAATTACTTGTGTTTTATTATGATTGTTATGGAGTGATTTTGGTTGTACTTGTGTGTGTATGATGTGATAATTGTTGGAGTAATCTTATCATAGTGATGCATGAAAACATATATTGTTTTATGAGTTTGTTGAGATACAATCTAATCTTGCTTAATTGGTTGGTAAAAACAATGTTAAAGACTAACAAAGGCCGAAAGGAGTTTTCTTTATGTTTTTATTCCAAAAAGTTAGTGCACGAATTAGTATGGATTATGGTGTGTGACAAACACCATCTTGACTCATTAAAATGGATTTGGAAACGATTTCATCACGAAAAAGGCTGAAAGGATTCGTAGGAATTCTTAAGATAAGAAATGCTTTCAAACAACAAAAAGCTTAAAAGAATTGTCGTAATAGTTAATCAAGGCCGAAAGGAATTAACTAGGAGATTGAATTCTAGATATGATTTCTCATGATAAAAACCATTGATTGTGAATCATTCATATTAAGTTGTGCATCACTACAAGTCACATCCAACTTGGTTGGTTACTCTAAACAATTGATCATAGAATCACACACAAGTATATTTGTTTTTGATTGATTGAACCTTGCTTGCTTTTGAATTTACTTCAAATTGGATTGACACCCTTTTTGCTAAAACTTATTTTACTAAACCTAAACCCCAATTCCCTTGGGACGATCTCGACTTACCCACCTTTACTACCACGGACGAGTATACTTGCTCGTATGTGTGATTAGAGAATTGGATAAATTGTGTTTATAAATTTTAAAACTTGAACACAACGACACGCACATCTACCACAAAATCGGCGGGGAAATGGAACTTCCGCACCTTGACAAAGACATCCTCGGCTATTCCAAGTGGACGAGTTATAGAACGGTCCGCTAGCTCGAGGGTCATGCAAGTAGGAGTGGGTTCTGGGAGAGAAAGCTTTTTCCAAACGGAAAGCGGCATTAGGTTGATGCTTGCACCGAGATCGGCCAAGGCGTAGCATTCAACCATCCCCGGGAAATCACATGGGATAAGGAATTTTCCGGGATCTCCAAGCTTTTCGGGAAGCTTCTTGAGGAGAACCGCTGAGCAATTCTCATTTAAAGGAGTTTTTGCTAATTCAAATAATTTTTCTTTGTTGCTCAATAAACCCTTAATGGTGGAAGCAAACTTAGGCATAAGAAGTAAAGCATCCGCAAAGCTTATGTCGAAATGAAAATCTTGGAAGATTTGAAAGAATTTCTCCATTTGATTTGAAGCTTTTTCACGGAGTTTTTGATCGTTTAATCTTGACGGATAAGGAAGTTTGGTTTTGTCGGGAGCTTCTTTGGGTTCAAAAACAACTTTTGGTTTAGACGATTGGACAACCGAAGGTTGGACGTCTTTGGTACTTCCATTATTAGTAGGAAGCTCCGTGTCCTTTGTCGCCTCGGTTTCACATTCCACTACCTTGGGAGGAAGAGAAGAAGAGGTAGTCGGAATCGTTGGTCCATCATAAGATACACCACTCCGTGTAGTGATCGCTTTCACATCGCCCCTCGGGTTAGCGATCGTATTGCTAGGAAGAGTACCTGAACCCGAGGGTCGATCATTTAAAGACTTCTTAATTTCCGTGATTTGATTAACCAACAACCGATTTGTGTCCTCTTGGGCTTTCATGAATTGTTTCAACAACTCATCCGAGGACGTTTGATTTTGCACAAATCCTTGATTTTGATTATTGTTAAGATTTGGCCCTCGGTTGTTTTGAACAAAACCTTGATTTTGATTTTGAAAGTTCCCTTGATTTTGGTTAAAATTCCCTTGGTTAAAATTTCCCTGATTTTGACCTCGATTATAATTTCCTTGGTTTTGAAAACCTTGGCTCATCCAATTTTGATTTTGATTAGATTGAGCATTTCGGTTTTGCACATTCGGATTTGGATTTTGATTAAAACCGGGTGGTCCAAGATAATTGTTAGAACGGTAGCTGAGAAGATTACGGTCTCCTTGCGGTTGGTAACCGTTACCCCCCGTGTTAAAGGATCCCTTGGCAGCATACACATTCTCTTGAGTGAAGCCACTGGCGGCTAGGCACTCAGAAAACGGATGAGGACCACCACATGTTTCACAACTTTGATTGACCACATTGACTTGATGATTATTGTTATTTTGAATCTGATTTTGATGTATTCTCAAGACAGCAGTGGACAAATCATCCATCTTTTTAGTGAGTGCAGCTATCTCGGAGGTAGAAGAAGAAGTAGTGATAGATCTAGTAGACTCATTCCTCTCGGCAGAGGAATCCCAATGATTATGTTGGGCGGTCATGTTCTCGATTAGATCATAGCACTCTTCGGGTCGCCTTTTCATAAAAGTACCACCGGCCGCAACATTGATCGTGTCACGGTGTCTTAATGTTAAGCCATTATAGAACGTGTCTATAATGGCGACAAGTAACATATTGTGATTAGGACACCGATCAATCGAAAGATTGTAACGTTCCCATGCTTCGAATAAAGATTCGTCGGGAAGCTGGCGAAAGTTACTTATATCATTTCTCAATTTCGTCACCATCGACGGTGGGAAATATTTCGCCAAGAATTTTGAAGTTATTTCATCGAAACTATGAATTGAATTCTTGGGAAGACGATCAAACCATGCGGTGGCATGATGCGTCAAAGAATATGGGAAAAGATACAAGCGAAGGGCATCATCGGAGACCCCATTTTGTTTCATACTTTGGGTGACGGTAATGAATTTATCAAGATGCTTATTTGCATCGTCACCAGGTAAACCGTGAAATTGGCAGGAATTTTGGACTTGTTGGATCATATGATGTTTATAAGTCCAAAATCCGCAGCTTGGATATTAACGGGAGCAATAGGTCCGCCCCGTCCTTGCATGGTTGGTTGGCATAACTCCTCCATCATTCAGAGATCGGGAGCTGGCCCATCATTGTTTGGATCGGTATTCATCTCTTCAATGTCTTGAAAATCAAGACGTCGACCTCGACGAATAATTCTTTCGGGATTGGAAACTGGTGAAAGAAGATCGGGTGTAGAAGAACGGGTGTTCATACACCAAAGAGAATTGAAAGTTTAAAAAGAAAGCAGACTTTGGAAATGAAAATATTTTTGGATTTTTGAAGAAAAAATTTGAAAAACACGATATTTTTGGTATCGATTCGTCAACCGAAATTCGTTTCTCTCAAAACTACTCGCAGAGTGGCGGAGAAGCAAAGGTCCGCTCGAAAGCTGATTAAAAACCCGCCTCTTTCGGTTTGTATTTAATGTCAAACCATCCTTAAACCACTTGTATAGGTTGTAATTTCAAGATAATCCGAAAACAATTAACTTACGATTTGTTTTGTTGATTTTTTACTTTTTTTTTTGTTGAAAATATTCACAAAAAGAATGAAAACTTCTCGAAAGAAGGGTTTTCAAAACACGAATCGACAAATGAGAATTAAAAATTCGCTTCAACCTTCCCCGGTAGCGGCGCCAAAAATTGATTCGCGAAAATCAATGCATAAATATTTCCAAGGAAACACAAGTGAAGTATGTGTAACCCGGGTCGTTATCCCTGATGAAGGATGAATGAAATTTGTGATTCGGTTTGTGATTGTGTGGATTGAATGGTGAGAATAATGAGATATTGAGTTTTTAAACTAAAATAAGCAAATTAGAAAAGAAAAATCAAAGACAAAAGGGCAGAATAAGCAAATAAGCTACTTGACTTAAAAATGAGGAAAATGAACTAAGGCAAGGGCTATTTAAGCTAATAAGCTATCAAAAGCTATAGGTGCACTTGAAAAAGATAAACTACACTAAGAATAAGCTGAATGAAACTAGGAACTTAGAATAAGCCATGAAAATAAGCAAATGAGTTCTGAAGAAATGAGCAATTGGCCTACTGATGTTTGCTGAGTGCAGGGCAAAAATAGGGCATTTTAAGCTAATAAAAAGCTAGTGAAAAGCTGATAAAAAAATCAAAAAAATATGGGACAACTAGATAAGCAGCCCAATATTATCTGTGCCAAATTTTAGCTTATTCTAACTTATATTGAACAAATTAAAAATGAAAAACATCAGCTGATCTGGACAAAAATTATGAAAAAAATGCAGAATTTGCAGCTGATAAAAAGCTGTTAAAAATCTAATGGAAAAATTCATAAAAATGTGGACTAAGTGCATTAGCAACCCAAGATTATCAGTACCAAGTTTGAGCTTAAAAGAGCTTATAATGAAGAAATGAAAAATGAAAAACATAGGCTGAAATTGGACAAAATCAAAAATGCAGTCTGCTATATCTAATATGGGCTGATTATAGCTAATCTAGAACAAAACCTTAAGGGACTTAACCAAGTACTGAGTTTAGACTTAATGTACTATACTAGATGCAAAAATACCAAAAGATAAGATCAAATGAGCTTATAGCTATAAATAGCTTATTTGATCAGAACATGCCCTACAACTACACTAACCCATTCAAATCCTCAAAAACTTTCAAATAAGCTTAATTCCTCCTAAAAACAACTCAAACAAGGTAATTCAGAGTAGATCAAAGTTTCAAAAAGGGCAAATGAACGGTAGAACCTAGATTGTACCTGTTTTACCCCTTGACCCAAACACCCCTTTAAGGGTCTGATTTTGAGATTTTGACTATAACAGACCAAATAAAGCTATGATTCTGGGTTATCACTGATTTACTAACTTAATTAAACCCTATTGAACAACTTTCTAATGTAATAAGCACCTAAATAAGCTAAGCCTTATTTTAACTATTTTTTGGAATTTTAAGCTAATTAAGGCAAAAATGAGATTAATCTAGAACTGATTATCAAACTAGCATACATTAACATCACATAGAACAAATAAGCACAAAAAATGAAAATAAGCACTAATAAGCTGATGAACAGTACAAATGAAAAAAAAATAGGAAATTAACTCACAACTGCCCTTGCTCAAACAGGGCTGAATTGGCTCGAGGAGCTACTCTACAAGCTCTAGCTTGTCAAATGACAAGCTAGTAACAGCAATAAGCTCTTCCCTTTCTAGCTTATCGTCCACAACAGCTTATTTGACCTGCAGTTGACTTTTCTTGACTTTTTAAAATTAGAACAGTTGGAAACTATTATAAGCCTACAAAAAGCTATAAAGAGCTTATATAAGCTTATAAGAACAGAAATGAGGTTTAAGATTGATTTCTAACAACTAATTAGCTTAATTTGAATTAACAAGAAAACTTGAATTTCTATTAATATTGAAAATGAGTACAATGCTGCTTAAAATTAGAACACTTAAACTTAAAAAGACTTGAATTGATCACTGAAAACTTAAAATTACAATTTCTATTAACTAGCTTATCATTTCGACCACTATTAATTACTACTTAACTAACTGCCAACTTTGGCTTACAAATGGCCTATTTATACTAAAATTAAAACTAGGGTTTCTTCTCTTGTGCTTCTCTGATCAATTTCCAGCCCTTGGATTGACTTGGATTAATCGCAACCCTTAAATAGGATTTTAGCGCCAAAATGGCTAGGTTGATTTCCAGCGTGGAAATGGTATCACGTGAAGAGTGGGATACATGTGAACTAGTAGGGTGGCTGGAGCTATTTGGAGGAGGGGCGTGGGCGGTGTGTAGCAGAAGGGAGACATGATGGTGAGATTTAGCGGGAAAGGGGGAAAAGGTTTAACTGGGTGGGTTTATTAATAAAAAGGGTTGAGTGGGTTAGTTATTGGATCCGGGTTTTAGTAATAAAAAGGGTTTGGTTAAATGGGCTGACTTGGCCCATTTATGTGGGTCGGGTTGGCCCATGAAAAATGGTTTCGGGTTCGTTTTTCCCTGCTCGTCCAAATGCCATATCCCGAGTTTGACTTTGACTCTGTCTTCACATGATGAAATGCACAAATATTGTCGAGATGATCCAAAAATGTCCGTTTTTGCTCTGTTGTCAATCCTTTGTACCTGAAATACATAAAAACACAATCCAAGGATATCTGCAATATAAATTGGCATATTTGGCTGTTTTTAGCATTTTTTATGTATTATATGGGCATAAAATGATGAGTAAATAGGCACTCATCAATCACACAAACCGAACACACCAAAACAACTAAGTATGTTGGTAGTCGTCGGTATTTTTCCCTATATCCCATTAAATGATAAATCTTATATGTTTTATATTATAAAACGTAATTCGCTATAACTCGTCCACAAATGGAACATTACCATGTCGAATAATTTATAGGGTTACAAACATGTTAAGGCAAAAATCTATTACGATTTATTCCCAAGCATTTCCGACTACCAAAAAAAAGTAAAGTAAAGTAACTCCCAATACCGTCTTCCACGGGTTATGGGTCCCAATACCGTCGAAGACGGTGTATGGGGGAGGTTGAGATGTAGATAGCCTTACCCCTACCTAAGGTAGAGAGGTTGCTTCCGGTTCTACCAAAGGTAGAAAAGACCCCCGGACTTTTGTAGGGAGTGAGGATCGAACCCTTGACCTCTCGGTTGAGAGGCAAGGGGTTTTCCGACTACCAAATATTCAATAATAAGTCCCAAATCTAATCTAAGTGGTATTCCTCGATAAGCGTGCCCTCAAAACATTTAATAACTTTTATTTATTTAAACCTTCTATTTATAACTTCTCGTTTTAAGTTATAAACTTTTCTTTAATTATTAAATAACAAAAATATGAGTTTTTGTTAATTAATATTCTTTGCATTTAGTTGCTATTATTAATATTCCCATTTCTAGTTATATATTCCCAAAGAAGTATTTTTCGAGTTATTATCCGTTTCGAGTCACAAATCCGAGTTTATATTATCTTCGGGTCAACAAGCCAACCATAATATCCATAAGTCCAAACAATAGTCTCAATGCATTTTTCGGCTTGTCGAGGCCACATCGAGACTATGAAATCTTGGTGGTACTCGACTTGGCTCAAATCATCACAATTATAATCATAAGCTCACAATAAAAATTCCATGTCCAATAATATCAACAATATTTAACGGCTAAATCCTTCGGCTCGTTAACTAATAATCTCAAATCCAAATCCAATCCTCAAGTTTCAAACACTCACGACAAGCAAATAACCACAAGGACACATCACACTTACCATGCGGAGACCAACCGGTCTCGACTCCATGTCGTACGCCAAGAGGACGAGTCACACGAAACAAGAATAGATCAACAAGCTGTTGCCGAGACCATTTGGCCTCGGTTCAAAAAATATCGAGCTTAACCCAACCAAATGGACCAAAATGAAATTAACATGCCTCGCCGAGACCACTTGGTCTCGGATTGAATCTAACCCGTTCGAACCAAACCGACACCCAAGAGTCACGAATATCAAACAAGCTCGAACTAACAAAACTAAGCAACAAAATAAGCTTGGAATAAGCTCGTATCCGAGCTTACCTCTCGGTACACGACTCGAACACAAAACAAGCTAAAACCCGTGACACACAAGATGATACCCACTCATTTCTTAACCATTTTTATCTTGTTAAGTCGTTACTTACTCGATTTAAACCAAACCCAACCCGAAACCCTAGATCTAGCCACATCGGTTCGCATAGGGTCATGAACCGGTGGTCTTACCACCATGCCTACCCGGATCTCGTGCTTACCAAGAAAGATACAAAAAGAGGAGGTGGCGGATGAAGGTGGCGTCGAGTGGCGGTGTGAGTGGGGGCGCATGCACCTCAGAAACGGGCTCATGATGGTGATATAAGGGCGGGTGTGGTGGTGTTTTAGTGGTAGAGGTGGCAATGGGCGGCAGAGATGGTGGTGGTTGTTTGGGGTGCGGCGGCTGCAGGTGATAAAGAAAGTGAGATGGGAGATTAGAGTTACCAAATGAGATGTTTGGGTTATGAAAGCTTTTATATTGTCAAGGAAAACCCTAGGGACCAAAAATGAAAATTACAAGAGACAGGGGGCAGCGGTGTAAAATTATTGCAGGGACCTATCACGTAATTTTTGCTAACTTTCACTAAATTATGTTCGGGACACATTTAGACTAGTAAACGTTAGATTCAAGACACGAGATGTAAGACCCCGAAATTGGATCTTGCGAAAGCATACGGGTCGGGGGGTGTTATTGAATAGTTATCACAACACAAGGTACAAAGAACGGTTTTACTTAAACCATTTTAGAAGAAATTCCATAATTGAAAACATTCAATTTACATTATTTAAAAATAGTGCGAAAAATATAGGTCTATAAAAGGATTTAAAGCGGTCCCAAATAGTTTTTAGAGTCTTCTATGACCATGGCATGCCCTTCGCCAAGCTCCTCCAAAGTAAGATATGCAGCGGAAGAGATCTATCATCTGAGATAAAACATGCGAAAAGTCAACACAAAGCCAAGCTCCTCTAAAGTAAGATATGCTGCGGAAGAGATCTATCACCTGAGATAAAACATGCTAAAAGTCAACACAAAGTTTGAGTGAATTCATACGTTTAAGTAAAATAGTTGATCACAATGTTTCAAGTTTAAGAGAAAGTAAGCTACGTTGTTATACGCCCGAAAGTTCAGATGTTACCACTGCACTAAGCTCATGACACACAAAGCGTTAACCAGCACCAGTAACCCTGGCGTAAGTCGACAGTAACCGCGGATTTCATAATATAACAGTTGCCCCCAAAGCTAGGTATCTTGCCAAATACCTAGGTAACTCAAATATAGCACACCCGTGTTGCCTACCCGGTCAACAGGGATGGGATGGTCAAATCCTATAGGCCTATAAACTATATTCGCGCTCACTCGCAAGTGATTAATGGTTCATGATCGAGGGACTTGCTTTTGGCAAGGGCGGTACTTAGTGCTTATCAGATGTTTCGCAAAGTGGCTACTGCTTCACTCACAGTACCATAAAAGTATAAATGTTGTTTCAGCTCAAATAAAGTTTCAGTAAGCAGAAAGCATAGTTTTCAGTTCAAAGTACAATTTTTCAAACAATTGTGATCATAGTCAAAACAGTAGCATGTATCTCACCCCAAGTAGCTTATAAAACAGTTTAAGCAAGTAAAAAGTGGGGCTATGAACTCACCTGAGTATGCAGCAATGCAAGATTTCACAAATATCATGTTGGGTCAAAAATTGACCCAATTACCCCGACAAGGATTTGAACATAAAATAGCCTAACTCACTAAATAAAATAGTGGGTTACTCACTGATAAAGAAATCATTGAGTGATATAAAGCTCGTTGTTGAAAAAACACTTTACTTACTGATACGGTGTCAGTGAGTAAAGTATACGAGCTACAAACAACCAGTATCACTGAGAATTGACAAATGTCTCAGTGACCCTGAAGATGCTATCTCTACAATGCAGACTGAAAATATGGGCGGGAACTTCCAAAAAGGAAGTCAGACAAAGTACATAAAAAAAGTGTTGGTGCCTTTCAATAAAGAAAGGGAATGGGGACCACCAACCCATGTGCATTTGTTTCATTTACCTCTATATATTGTATGCATTGTAATAGAGATAGTATGCTTTCCTAAACAAACAAAATAATACACACTGTATTAGTTGATAGGAACATCCTCTCATTGAATCATCAAGCATAGCTTGGATCAATGAGAGTTTATTTGTCACCCAAAGGGGATATTTACCGAAAGTATCCCCTTTAAGAAGTTGAAGATGTTATCATGTAGTCTAGTGGGTTTTGAGTAATCTTTGTAACAATTGTTTTCATTATTAATGGAAGCTGTTCTTGTTTTACTCAATTTCATGGACCAACAAGTGGTACCAGAGCCTAAGGTTCATTCTTATGAGCCAGATCCAATTGACCACTGATAACATTCTTCAAAAAATAAATAAATGTGATCTTCAAAAAACTGCTACTGATATAGCAATTTTTGAGGGGGAGAAACACATTTATTGGTGACTGACAAACACCAAAACCCTCCCTGAACCCCAAAATAACACCCACTACACAAATCTTATCCCCACCTACAAAAATCATCAAAAGATGATAAAACCCAGATCCACCACACTAAAGAAACCTTATCCTCACCCACTCACAAAAATCATCAAAAAGATGATAAAACCTCCACCACACAAAAAAACCTTATCCCCACCAAACCAAAAACTTATCTCCACTAAACACAAAAAAACCCTGAGGGTCCTGAAACCCCAAGCCCGAGGGTCCTGAAAACCCCGAGGGTCCTGAAACCCCGAGGGTCCTGAAACCCCAAAGGAGTCTAGAAACCCAAAGGAGTCCTGAAACCCCAAGGAGTCCTGAAACCCCAAAGAGTCCTGAAACCCAAAGGAGTCCTGAAACCCCAAGGAGTCCTGAAACTCCTGAAACCCCAAGGAGTCCTGAACCCCCAAAGGAGTCCTGAAACCCCAAGGAGTCCTGAACCCCCAAAGGAGTCCTGAAACCCCAAGGAGTCCTGAAACCCCAAGGAGTCCTGAAACTCCTGAAACCCAAGGAGTCCTGAAACTCCTGAAACCCCAAAGGAATCCTGAAACCCCCAAGGGTCCTGAAACCCCCAAGGGCCCTGAAAACTCCGAGGTCCCTGAAGAAGCAGAACCACAACCTCATTCACCCAAGCTATTTGTATATTCAAATAGGGGGAGATTGTTGGGTCAAAAATTGACCCAATTACCCCGACAAGGATTTGAACATAAAATAGCCTAACTCACTAAATAAAATAGTGGGTTACTCACTGATAAAGAAATCATTGAGTGATATAAAGCTCGTTGTTGAAGAAACACTTTACTTACTGATACGGTGTCAGTGAGTAAAGTATACGAGCTACAAACAACCAGTATCACTGAGAATTGACAAATGTCTCAGTGACCCTGAAGATGCTATCTCTACAATGCAGACTGAAAATATGGGCGGGAACTTCCAAAAAGGAAGTCAGACAAAGTACATCAAAAGGAGTGTTGGTGCCTTTCAATAAAGAAAAGTGATGGGACTTTTCAATAAAGAAAAGGAATGGGGACCACCAACCCATGTGCATTTGTTTCATTTACCTCTATATATTGTATGCATTGTAATAGAGATAGTATGCTTTCCTAAACAAACAAAAGAATACAAAATGTATTAGTTGATAGGAATATCCTCTCATTGAATCATCAAGCATAGCTTGGATCAATGAGAGATTATTTGTCACCCAAAGGGGATATTTACCGAAAGTATCACCTTTAAGAAGTTGAAGATGTTATCATGTAGTCTAGTGGGTTTTGAGTAATCTTTGTAACAATTGTTTTCATTATTAATGGAAGCTATTCTTGTTTTACTCAATTTCATGGACCAACATATCACCACTGGCATCAGGTAGTAAAGGCATAATGATATCAAAAATAGAGCACAACAGTACTGGATCGGTACAACCTAGTAAGCAACATGTTTTCAGAAAAATAATCCTCAAGTAATTTATGAAGTAGCGTTCGTTGAATACTCGTGTTAATATATAAAAGGGTTTAGTTTTCAATGGCGATAAAAGAAGTAATCATTTGTATCTCGTGTGGTTTTTGGGAAATATCGTTTCAAGATTAAGTTGCGTTAAAACGATAAAAGTCGACAAAATACAATCAAAGAATTTAAAAGGAATGAAGAAAAGAAGTAAAATGTTCTCAGGTAGAAGTCGTAAAATGTGCAATCAAACGGTAACTCACGCCAAAATAAATAGAATCTAAAAGGAACGAGTAAACGACATCGAATGAATATGAGACTAGAGATAAGTTGATGAATGCGTTGGATGTTTACCCCGAATCCCAAAAGTATAACTTTATATATATATTTGGATCAAATTCGAGTTATATAAGTTTCCTAAAAATTTGATATTGTTTATAAGTTATAAAGTTGAAAGGTTTTATAAGCCTTGGCGTAACACTTCTTTTCATATTATGTTTCCGAGTTATCGCGATTAATTGTAATCAAGTTTTATTATTAAGTTTTTATAAGTTTTATTCAAGTTTTAATCAAGTTCTTATACCATTATCATTCGCGTAATTATTAGATTCGGTTTATCGGATAATTTATGTCCGTTCGGGTCCAAATATATTAAGCTCAACGAGTCTAACATATTCTTGCGTCCCTTGTATCAAATAAAATAATAATCTTACACTAATATCGTAAATCGAATAACGGTTACAATGATTTTTCCGAATGACTAATCTATTACAATAATTTTACAAATAAATGAATTGGTTACAAAATCCTCGTATAACTCCGATAGCATCCAACATCATCATCGATACACAAAAACAAAACAAATTAAGATCAAGTTAGTCTATGGTTAAATGAATAATGAAAATGCAATCAATTCATACACAACTCAAAATAAATCAATTACTCTTATTACTTGTCATTGGGCTTTGACCTAATCAAAACACCAAACGCACCCTTTAATAACTTTTAGCTTGTAAGCCTAGTCCAACCAATACATCATAAGTCGAATGGGCTTATGAGCCTATACCCATTCGTTGGGCCTTGACCCATTACGTAAAACCAAAACGCAATCTTTCACAAACACAACACAGATCACTCATACACTTAAAGTATTATTTTTGGTGACATGTTATTTACAATTAAACACACAAACATACATACTTATGGATTTACACATCCTGTATTTGGAAAACATTTCAAATGAGTTTTGTGACTTTTTACAAAACCAAACTTTACACATATGACCTTCGACACCAACGTGGTGTCGAGACACAACCGAACCAAACAACACTACCCTTGTAGTGTTTCTAGTCGGATCCAGAGTGCAACCAGCAAAACACAAACCACCCAACCACGACCACATTTGTGGTCTATCTAAACTCATACGCAACCAAGATCAAATCCGGGACACAACCTAAATAAACTAACAAATACAAATCCCATCTGTCATCAACAGAAACCAAACCATCAATCACACTACAAATAATCAAAAATGCTAAGCACAGTCGAGACACAAACAATACACGCAACTATAATCCAATACTAATATATCATAATAACAAGGACGAGCAAAACTAAATTTACACAAGCAAATTCCAAATCCAAACCGAATCAGAATAATTACAACCTGATTATATCATAACGAAATAGACGGATTTAATACTGACCCAAAACTAATTCGTGACTCATTCGAGTCTTTTCTCCAATCCGAGACTAAAACAACACCAGTAGCCATTCGGCTAACCACAATAACATGCAGACGAGTAATCAAACAACCAAAATAAATACACAAGGACGAATCTAAGCTCACATATAACAAAATAAACATAAACTAAATAAGTATGGCTCCGAGTCAACTCAACTCAGTGAGTTGACTCGGTCGAGTTGACCTAACTCACTGAGTTGAGTCGACTCGGCCACGAGTCGAGTGTTTTTATAGTCAAAACCTTTTAGATCCACACGAGTGTGCTTAGAAAACACAAGTTTTATCAGTTTTAGATCCAAAATTGTTTTTATTAATTTATATTCGATTAGGGTTTCGAATAAAAATGAAGTTAATAAAGAAAATTGGCGCGTGGCCTTGCCAATGAGAGAAGAGAGGTGAGAGGAGGTGGCGGCGTGTGGTGGTGGCATAGTAGTGGAGGCTGTGGGTTACCAAAACACGAGCAAAAGTGCTCCTCTTGGTCTAAAACTTTCCAGAAATGATCTCCGTTGCTTGATCTATCGACTGGTGTAAGTTGAGGTTTTGCTGAAAATTTTTTCGACGACGGTGGTTGCCGGAGGAGGTGGCCGGACGAGGGTGGGAGAGAGAGAAAGAGAATATGTGAGGAGTGTGTGTGTTTTTATGAATAAAAAAATAAAAAAATCCCTTTTATACCCAAGGAGGGACTAAAGCTGGGCAAACTAAAAGTATAGAGGGTGCGGTGTAAAATCCGGGTGGGGGTATAAACTGCCAAGTGGGTAAAACTTTTGCCATAATCACTGTGGGACCCATTCGACGTACCAAACGAGCTCGAAAAATTATGAAACTTGCGCCATTGTTCCCGAAATAATATTTCTGATAAAAACGAGTATAAATAGGCATAACTTTATTGAAATTAATTTATTTGGCAAATTTGATTCGTTTCGCGTGTTTTAGGTTGTGCTGGCTCGATAAACGAACAACGCTTACGTTTCAACAAGATATCCACTGTTTTTCAATCCTAAACAAGTTCAAAGAGATTTGAAAGCTAAGAAAAATCAAAATAATTATTTTGGCTAGTAGAATAAGTTTTGGAAACTTGCCGGTTGTTACATTACATACCCCTAAAAAGGAATCGCGTCCTCGCGATTTAGTTCAAGTTACCCGTCGAAACGGTGTCGGTGAAAAGGTGGTGGTACTAGTAACATATTCGGGTCTCACTGGATTGTTTTAAGGGTTTCTCCTTGCCTGTGGGAGAGTACTTAGGTGGTCTGCCATAAGTTGTCTCCTTCTAGCATTTCGGTGAGGTACAATGATTTCTGGAGTAAGTTTAATAGGGGGAAACAGTTTAAGTCTTGACTATGCGATGTTTCCAAATTTTGTTAGTGTGGTCACCTCTTTAATCCTCACGGTCTAATTCCAATGCAGGGTCTATACTCTAGTGACACAAAATTCTAGCCCGATACATATAAAATTTTAAAATGGCGGGGTGACTGATCTTCAAGATTTGTTTCAAAATTGAGCGTTTTCCTCCTCAGAAGAATGAATGAAATTTTGTTTGAAAATTTTATTTGGGTAAGTGTTAACACGGGTTTGTCCAAAATAACTTTCCAAGTATTACAAATTTCTTTGTTGGGGAAATTTAATAGTTATGTAAGATACAGTTTCAAAAGATTGAAAGTTTTGTAAAATGGGTTTTTAATCATGGTATGGATAAGGTAATTTGTCGCAGAAATCTACGTTTGACATTTCTCAGCAAAAGTTTGGTAAAGTTTGGCCAGAAGAATTTAACCATCAAACTAGGTATTTCAGAAAAATATAACTACGGTTTTCAAGGTTGACCTAAAAACATCTTAAGAAAGATCCTTAAAAGTAAGAACATCAAAGAGGAAGGATAGTTGAGCATATATGTCCACCTATGGTTCTAAATATCCAAGGGAAAGATCTAGTTGCCAATACTGAGCGGGGTTCAATGTTTAATACCAGGCGAAGCTCATAGATGTAAGTATTCAAACTTGTTTAATGGTACTAAAAGGTGTCCTGACCGAATTTGTTGTACTAGCGGTCTAAAAGGAATAACTTGGTGCTAAGGGGTATCTTGACTTAAACGGTTGTACTAGTGACCTGAAAGGCCTGAATCAGCTCGATACTATGTTGAGAAAAGTCCTTCCTGTTTACAAGGTGAGGTCGGGTATCAATGGTTGCTAGGTAGACAAAGATCTCTTGGCATCATGGTGCAGAAGTCGTGTCACATAAAAGAAATTCAGAGCTTTGCAATCAAGCGTATTACCTAAAAGAAGGAGGTTTCAAGTCTGTGTTGTCCAGAATTCCTAGAGGGTAAAATGTCTCAAGAGCGATAGTATACTGACAACCTAAGTCGACGCAGGCACTAATAGTATGGGGATCAAATCGCATGGAACGAATGAGGTAACTTATTTAGTGATGAAACAGTATCAGGGCTTAGTAGGTTGCTATCTATAGTTTCAGGTGAAAATGTGGGATCCACTTCTACGGTTTGATCTATTTTAAAAAGGAAATATTGGTTATTCTGGTTATGAAGTAATAGTATGAAAACACTTTTCATGGAAGTAAATGGTTCACATGGTGATTGTAAAATACTTTATAAAATAGTTTATAGAGTGATAGGGAACGACTTATTATTTATAAAATAATGACAAAACCATAGTTAAATTTGTGATTTGCTAGAAAGATGGAGATTGGTTTACACAATAACATGAGAGATGATTTGTAAGACAATGCATAGAGTAATAAGAAAATCATTTGTTATCTGTAAAATATTAGCAAAGTTGTTGTTTACTTAGTGATTTAGTAGCAAAATAGTTCGTCGGTGACAGTAAAATAGTTTTGGGGAGTAATGGCGAAATAATTTGTAAGATAATAGTAACACAGTTTTGTTGTTTTCAAATCAACAGTGGCTAATTCAGATCGCGGGAGAGTAAAATGGTTCATAAGGCTGTAGTAAAACTTGTAGAGTAATTGCAACATAGTTTACAAAATTTCTGTGAAATTGCTCGTTGGTTTATGAAATAGTAGTAAGGTAGCGAATCGGTTTATTACTTAATAATAGGATAGTTGGTATAACAAGTTGTAAAACAATTTATAGAGTAGCAGGAAAAACAATTCATTATTTATAAAATAGCAGTAAAACAGCAGTTTGTGATATATTGGTAAACAGTAAATTGGTTTATAAAATAATTGGTGGAATGATGTTAAGAAATCAATTCATTGTTTATAAAATAGTGGTAAGGTCAAAATTTTGTTATTGTAATATAGTAGTAAAACATTTTGTAGGAAGACCGCAAAATGGTCGGAAAAATAATTGAAAATAACTTGTATGTTAGATAGTGACACAGTCCTATATGGACTCGATTTGTAATTACTAAATGTTCGAAGATAGTGAAATCTATTTAAAAATATAGAACGTAATTGAAGTATTCTGGTTTGTAGAAGTTGAAATAAAACTGTATTGCTTAAGTGCGTAAATAACCAAATGAGATTAGTCAAAATATGAGATTAAAATGCAGTAAGTTACGAATGTAAGTGTGACTAAGTTAAGCATGTACGAAGTTAAGGTAATGATTTGAAACTATTTATATTGCGGCTAATATGCCCCATTAGTGGTGATTATTAAAACAAAAGTGTTTGGAAAGTAAAACATGTTTAAGACGTATAAAAAGGATAAAAGAATGCCAACGAGAGTACTATAGTTGACGATCTGTGGATTATGGGCCCACAGTCAAAGTGTAAAGGTGTGAAATGGTAAATGATCTTTCGAGGTAAGTGGTTTATGATCCATGGTGTGTACAAATCCTAACCAACAGAATTCCAATTATCTAAACCAGTATCAAGTTTGAAACACGAATACTAGGGCGAACCTCGTTATCATGGTTAATACAGGTAACTTTACTTACCATCTAAGGTTAATGTTGTCTCATGAGTACTATTATCTCCTTTACAGTCTTCAAGGTCCAACTCGCACGACTAACCATTAAAGTGTCCGTTTCAATTGACGGGTCACTTCCTAAGGCAACTAATGATGTCGTCTGACTCATCGGCTTATAATGCGGTGTACTCGAGCTTTCTCACAAGTTGAGGGGCAGGGGAAAACGTGATATGTGACCGAATGGCCTAGGTTAATACCAGAGTAGTAATGTCTTCCAAAATGGCTTTCGAATAGTATTCCTGAATAGTGTTTCCAAAATAATATTTCCAAAATAGCGTGTCTCAAAATGGTGTGTTCAAAATAGTGCATCCAAAACAGTTCTCAAAATAATATACCAATAGTGTATCCAAAACAGTTCTCAAAATATTATATCAATATGACACGTTTTCAAAATAGTGTAACTAATGTTGATCGTCCAAAATAGTATTCGAAATGGTATGTCAGAGTAGCGTTGTCAAAATAGTGTCCCCAGAATAACATACCCAAAATAACGTATCCAGAATAGTTTTCCGAAGATATCATTTTCAAACTATCGTATCAATTTACATATATATTCCGTAAAATGACGTATCGCATTTCATTGTTTTATAAAGAGGTATTAAGGTAGACTACTGGTATTCCCGAGGGATAAGTGAAAGGTTAGGCATCTTTTCCAAAAATAGGGGTTCGGGTTGCTACATAAGTTCTTAAAGCTTCTGTTGAGTTACAAATCGACATGTCGTAGGTTTTCTATGTTTTACCAAAGCATTGGTTATTTCGTTGTTTATTTCCATCAAAAGATTCATCCTACAAGTGCTATGGAAGGGTCATTCTCAGATGACTAGTGATCTAACCTGGTTCATCCATTGAGTGTAAGGTTTGGGGTAGTGATGACTGTAACATAACCAGAAACAAAACGAGGCTAAAGAAGCAAAATCAAATCCACAAAGAGACCCAAAAATCAAGAAATCAAGCAATCCGATTTCAAATAAAGCAAAATCAAATACTCCAATAAACTCAAAATGTGCTTATTATAATATCGGACGAGTTAAAATAAACAGTTCGAATTCAAAACAACGACTAATCGAGTCTAGCCCGTCCTGATGTTAAACATGATCAGACAACGACAAACAGGAATTTCACATAAACGGAGAAGTATAGCGGTGCCAGAAATATTACAGTTCATGAGGTGTTGTGATGCCAGTGTGTCATGTGTGTGGGTAGACCTTCGTGATATTCGGTGTTCGTGCACATATGCAAAACTTTTACCATTCCCAAAATTAAAGATAGAAAGTCAACCCGAAACATAATCCGGTTATAACTTCCCCCAGTATCTCAAAATTCATTTATGAGACATAGTTGATCAGGCCATGTCCCCACTATCCTTGGTTGATTATAGATGATCAGTCTACTCTCAACCGAGGATCAATGAATTTCGGGATACTCAGTTTAGTTACACTAGTACTATGTTCCTTACTTTAGAATCGTTTTAAAGACCACAACAGGTGTCCAAACTTGGAATAAAATAATGTGGTTACGCAAGGAAAGAGCGTAACTCCGTGACAGGTTTGGTGCATCAACGTAAGTATATGAAAATACTTATAGTGAACAGCGAAAATGAGGTGAAATACAAACCATCAAATAGCAAGGCATACTTCCCATCGAATGTAACATTTAACATTTCCATAGATATCTTATTCAAAAAAAATTACAAGCGAGGCATTGGCTTGGAAGGCAGGTACGTGTCGGTCATAGGATTTAAGTTTTCATAAAATAGTTATAGTCTAGGTTTTCGAAAATCCCAGTTCCCGAAAATACCTAGTTCTCTATAACCTATGGCTCTGATACCATCTGTAACACCCCGAAATTGGATCTTGCGGAAGCATACGGGTCGGGGGTGTTATTGAATAGTTATCACAACACAAGGTACAAAGAACGGTTTTACTTAAACCATTTTAGAAGAAATTTCATAATTGAAAACATTCAATTTTCATTATTTAAAATTAGTGCGGAAAATATAGGTCTATAAAAGGATTTAAAGCTGTCCCAAATAGTTTTCAGAGGCTTCTATGACCATGCCATGCCCTTCTCCAAGCTCCTCCAAAGTAAGATATGCAGCAGAAGAGATCTATCACCTGAGATAAAACATGCTAAAATCAACACAAAGGTTGAGTGAATTCATAGGTTTAAGTAAAATAGTTGATCACAATGTTTCAAGTTTAAGAGAAAGTAGGCTACGTTGTTATACGCCCGAAAGTTCAGATGTTACCACTGCACTAAGCTCATGACACACAAAGCGTTAACCAGCACCAGTAACCCTGGCGTAAGTCGACAGTAACCGCGGATTTCATAATATAACAGTTGCCCCCAAAGCTAGGTATCTTGCCAAATACCTAGGTAACTCAAATATAGCACACCCGTGTTGCCTACCCGGTCAACAGGGATGGGATGGTCAAATCCTATAGGCCTATAAACTATATTCGCGCTCACTCGCAAGTGATTAATGGTTCATGATCGAGGGACTTGCTTTTGGCAAGGGCGGTACTTAGTGCTTATAAGATGTTTCACAAAGTGGCTACTGCTTCACTCACAGTACCAGAAAAGTATAAATGTTGTTTCAGCTCAAATAAAGTTTCAGAAAGCAGAAATCATATTTTTCAGTTCAAAGTATAGTTTTCAAATAATTGTGATCATAGTCAAAACAGTAGCATATATCTCACCCCAAGTAGCTTATAAAACAGTTTAAGCAAGTAAAAAGTGGGGCTATGAACTCACCTAAGTATGCAGCAATGCAGGATTTCACAAATATCACCACTGGCATCAAGTAGTAAAGGCACAATGATATCAAAAATAGAGCACAACGGTACTGGATAGGCACAACCTAGTAAGCAACATGTTTTTAGAAAAATAATCCTCAAGTAATTTATGAAGTGGCGTTCGTTGAATACTCGTGTTAATATATAAAAGGGTTTAGTTTTCAATGGCGATAAAAGAAGTAATCATTTGTATCTCGTGTGGTTTTTGGGAAATATCGTTTCAAGATTAAGTTGCGTTAAAACGAGCGTTAAAACGATAAAAGTCGACGAAATACAATCAAAGAATTTAAAAGGAATGAAGAAAAGAAGTAAAACGTTCTCGGGTAGAAGTCGTAAAATGTGCAATCAAACGGTAACTCACGCCAAAACAAATAGAATAAAAAAGGAACGAATAAACGATATCGAATGAATATGAGACTAAAGATAAGTCGATGAATGCGTTGGATGTTTACCCCGAATCCCAAAAGTATAACTTTATATATATATATTTGGATCAAATTCGAGTTATATAAGTTTCATAAGAATTTGATATTGTTTATAAGTTATAAAGTTGAAAGGTTTTATAAGCCTTGACGTAACACTTCCTTTTATATTATGTTTCTGAGTTATCGCGATTAATTGTAACCAAGTTTTATTATTAAGTTTTTATAAGTTTTATTCAAGTTTTAATCAAGTTCTTATACCGTTATCATTCGCGTAATTATTAGATTCGGTTTATCGGATAATTTGTGTCCGTTCGGGTCCAAATATATTAAGCTCAACGAGTCTAACATATTCTTGCGTCCCTTGTATCAAATCATACAATAATCTTACACTAATATCGTAAATCCAATAACGGTTACAATGATTTTTCCGAATGACTAATCTATTACAACAATTTTACAAATAAATGAATTGGTGACAAAATACCCGTATAACTCCGATAGCATCCAACATCATCATCGATACACAAAAACCAAACAAATTAAGATCAAGTTAGTATAAGGTTAAATGAATAATGCAAATGCAATCAATTCATACACAACTCAAAATAAATCAATTATAAGTATATATTAAAACCGATAGCAAACTACGTCGTTTTGCCCTGCCATTTTCCCGCCAAAAAAATTGGACTGGCCCAACCCAAAAAACGTGGCCCTTTTGCTCTGACTCTATTGATCCGTCTATATTGGGTTTGGTTTGTGTTTTTTTCCCCGATATAAGATAAACATTCTAATACCTTCCATAACATTCCACACCACACAAATTTGACAGCAACAGTGACGATCGGTAATGGGTAAAGGCTGTGGTGGTAGGATAAGGGTGGTGGTGGTCTTGATTGTTTGATGGCGCATGGTAGGGTTTGATGTTTTAGGGTTTTTTTTTTTTTTTTTGTGCTTAAAGATTCTTTGATGGTTAACAATCATTTTTGAAGGGGCTTTGGTGGTGGATTTTTTTCCGACTGTTTCTACAGTTACGGAGCTTCAGTTATATGCGATTTATATGGTTAGCATCCGCATATGGGTATGATTTACTTCCATTTAATTCAAAGTCTTTAATGTTTGAATGAGGATTTAGGATTTGTTTTGTATAATTCATAGTCTTTAATGTTTGAATGAGGATTTAGGATTGTTTTATATGGGTTTCATTGTTTTTTGTTAGGGGGTTTTCGGATGACCTTATTTTCCAATCTTAAGCCCTTATTTGGTTTCGGGAAAGCTTAGCTTATTAAGTTATTTATGAGTGATGCGGCTTCGCAGGTGCGGTATGCGACAACATAATTTACATCTTTAATATGATTTGTAATGATAGATGAATTATTAGGCTGTGTGTTTTTTTCTGTATAGCTGGGTTAAGTCAAGGGTAACAAAGCTTATGAGGAGGAGCTACTCTATTACGATGAGGTTGTGAGCAACACGTGAATTTCATTTTCTTTCTATCATTGTAGTTTGCATTGGTGGATGACGATTCATAACAGGATCAGGTTGAATTAGATTAGTTTTTGCATATATGTCAGTAAATAATTGAAGGTTTTCAATTTATGTTGTTTTCGTAATGTAAACCAATGTTTAGTAATTATGTCTTATTTTCAGGTTAGAGCCGTGGTGTTCAAGGATGATGAGATTTTGTTCAAGGAGTTGGAATAACAACTTTTCGTTTATGGGTTTGTTTTTCTATACATCTTCAGTATCAAATTTATTCCCCCCCCCTTTTATCTGATTGTTATAAGAATTTGACGATTTCAAATGATTTCACCATTAATGTAGTGCGCTTCCTTGGCATTGGTTGATGGGAAGAGGTCATCTGTAAACATGATTTGACAGGACAAACAGAATTCATTCTTACGCACATAGGTCTAAACATTCAGTAAGTATATTGATATGATTGCCGATCAAAGTTAACGAGTTACACTTTGGACTTCACTGCTGGCTGCACTTTTCATAGTCTATGTGCTTCTTTAGTCATACAACCTCTCGGTCACAACATTACTGCAAGCTTTATGGAATCCAACGTGCCTGTTCAAGATACACATACACCTGCATCTGAATATTCGCATGGGTCAGGTATAATTGCAACCACAATCTGCCACTCACTTTTGTACGGAAATATAATTTAGTTAATTACGTGTAAACTATGGTATGCAGGTAGGGACACACGCGCAACAGCGAACGAAGACGCATCAGCCCGTGCACATGAAGGTACAAGCCGTGCAGGTATAATTGCACTTATAATTTGGTGTTGAATTACTTATGCCATCATTAACCGTGATGTGAGCGACAAATTACCGAGTGAAAGATGGTATTTCTTTTAGCCATTAAGTCTTGATTTAAATGCCAGCGGATAAAAGTCCTAACTGTTTATCAGCAAGTTGATAATCATGTAGAGGAAATCAACGCATTTTTAGTTCTTGACCACAACTTTATCTTTTACATGATAAACAGAATATACGCTTGCTCTTTTATGCGGTTGATTAGTTCGTGTGACATGGAAAAAAAAAGAAGGATGAAGAAGGACGCATGCTAAATGTAGGAGATGCTGAAATTGCTATAGCCCACGACGAAAGGCTCATTGAAATTGGACCACGCGCTACTGATATTGGAATCATTACCGCTTTTTTGCACATGTAAAGCAAAACTTTGGTAACGTTTGCGATAAGTACTATAATAAATTATAGAAGATCATTTTTTTATATGCTTATTATGCATAGATGAGATTTTTTTAACATAAAGGGTTTTTTTGTTCTTGAATAAGCAAATATGCACATGGTTAAGTACCTCGAATAAGCTTAGCCAAACACCTATTATGTTTATGCTACCTAGGATTTGTATTTGTGAGGTGAATATTTTATGTTATCTGTCATGATCTCAGCCAATATATGTTGCAACTGGGAATTCTCTGCGGTTCAGAATGGCTGGTAGGCATAAGGATTTGTTTTATATCTGAGGACAAAGATGTGGAATTTAGAGAGGTAATCAAATGGTTGGTGTTATATAAAACTGTAGTTGTAATGGTGTCGTTGGTTCATATGTTTTTGGAATAAATGTTTCAGGTGATTCAAGCGCCTCTTCCAAAAGCGCCGTTAGATACTGCAGTTGTCGGTCATTGGCTGGCTATTGAAGGTGTAAAACCTGCTATTCCTGAAAACCCTCCGCTTGAAGGTATCTATAACTTAATTGAGTTGTATTAGTTTTTTTTATTTAGTTTCTATTGAAGTTTCCTGTTCGTAAGTATGCATTCGTGTCACTACTGTGACAAAGTATCAATCCATCTTCTTCAACTCTGATACAAACCAATGTAATATATGAATTTCGTTAAAGAATACATTGTTTCTGTGATGCAGGCTTGCAGTTAAAGGATACATGCCATGGTAATGAGAAAAATAACAGGAATTTTGTTATCTAGCCTAAGACAACGGCTTCGTAAACTTGCACAAACAACACTACACACAAGCAACACAAGAAGGTAAGGATGTTAAGGTTTTCATTCCTTTTGAAAAAAAAAACGTAAGAAGATTATTGTGCATGGAATTTTGTATACTGTAAAACTTTGAATCGTACATGAGATTTTGTATACTGCTAAAATCTAACAGACCAACCTTATTTTTACCAATAAATGTTCTTGGTCATCCTCTAATTTGGAACCATTATGGAATTGATTCAACTACGGAATCATCAATACCTTTCTTTGCCCGAAAATGTATTTTACAACTCTTTGCAATATTATGCGTAATGTCTGGCCCTCAGTTTTAAACATAATACCAAAGTTATTTCCTCATTATATACTGATCGTCAACTTGATTATCCGAAACGAATGCCGGACCCTGAACAACCTACAATTAAAACTGATACGTCTATAAGCTATACATTTTTATTTAAGGTGTTTCTTTTAGTGTGTTTGTTGGCTTTTTCTGCAATTTTAAGTTTCAGGTCCACACCAAGGTGTGCATTGCAGACAAAGACCGTTCCAGCTATAAATGAACGATGATGTCAAACAACGCCATAGTCCATATGGTCGGATTTTATGAGAGGTTCACAGCAGCATAGCTTTCGTCCCATACCTTTTACACGACGAACCCATCCGTTGAACACTTCAGCGTGTCCTGTCCAGCATCCCATGTCTTCCAGCATCCGCAAACATAGAACCTGATATGGTAAGCGTATTATTTACTTCCCTTCTATGTATTTTGCTTCGAATTAGTTTCTTATGGTGCGAATAAAACAATGGTTGACCGATACACTTCTCTTAAAAAATGTGCACACACTCTTGATTGTGACTCAGCGATTTTCTCAATTTATTCAGGTTTGCAAACCAATGGAAAGAGTTGCAGATTAAGATGGACTGATTATCTACGCCAGGACTGAAGCGATGACCATTCACCAAGTAAGAGGAGGAGACAATGTTAGCTTACAAGCAATTACTTTATGGAATGTAATTATAAACCAAATACAACGACAAAAAAACCCCGCCAGGCCGCAACGCGGCCGGCCGACGCCAATCTTGTTACTCTTATTACTTGTCATTGGGCTTTGACCTAATCAAAACACCAAACGCACCCTTTAATAACTTTTAGCTTGTAAGCCTAGTCCAACCAATACACCATAAGTCGAATGGGCTTATGAGCCTATAGCCATTCGTTGGGCCTTGACCCATTACGTAAAACCAAAACGCAATCATTCACAAACGCAAAACAGATCACTCATACACTTAAAGTATTATTTTTGGTGACACGTTATTTACAATCCAACACACAAACATACATACTTATGGATTTACACATCCTGTATTTGGAAAACATTTCAAATGAGTTTTGGGACTTTTTGCTAAACCCAACTTTACACATATGACCTTCGACACCAACCGAACCAAGCATCACTACCCTTGTAGTGTTTCTAGTCGGATCTAGAATGCAACCCGCAAAACACAAACCACCCAACCATGACCACACTTGTGGTCTATCTAAAGTCATACGCAACCAAGATCAAATCCGGGACACAACCTAAATAAACTAACAAATCCAAATCCCATCCGTCATCAACAGAAATCAAACCATCAATCATACTACAAATAATCAAAAATGCTAAGCACAGTCGAGACACAAACAATACACGTAACTATAATCCAATACTACTATATCATAATAACAAGGACGAGCAAAACTAAACTTACACAAGAAAATTCCAAATCCAAGCCGAATCAAAATAATTACAACCTAATTATATCATAACAAAATAGACGGATTTAATACTGACCCAAAATTAATTTGTGACTCATTCGTGTCTTGTCTCCAATCCGAGACTAAAACAACACTAGTAGCCATTCTGCAAACCACAATAACATGCAGACGAGTAATCAAAACAACCAAAATAAATACACAAGGACGAATCTAAGCTCACATATAACAAAATAAACATAAACTAAATAAGTATGGCTCCGAGTCAACTCAACTCAGTGAGTTGACTCGGTCGAGTTGACTCAACTCACTGAGTTGAGTCGACTCGGCCACGAGTCGAGTGTTTTTATAGTCAAAACCTTTTAGATCCAAAATCGTTTTTATTAATTTATATTCGATTAGGGTTTCGAATAAAAATGAAGTTAATAAAGAAAAGTGGCGCGTGGCCTTGCCAACGAGAAGAGAGGTGAGAGGAGGTGGCGGCGTGTGGTGGTGGCATGGTGGTGGAGGCTGTGGTTACCAAAACACGAGCAAAAGTGCTCCTCTTGGTCTAAAACTTTCAAGAAATGATCTCCGTTGCTTGATCTATCGACTGGTGTAAGTTGGGGTTTCGCTGGAAAAATTTTCGGCGACGGTGGTTGCCAGAGGAGGTGGCCGGACGAGGGTGGGAGAGAGAGAAAGAGAATATGTGAGGTGTGAGTTTTTATGAATAAAAAAATAAAAAAAATCCCTTTTATACCCAAGGAGGGACTAAAGCTGGGCAAACTAAAAGTATAGGGGGTGCGGTGTAAAATCTGGGCGGGGGTATAAACTGCCAAGTGGGTAAAACTTTTGCCATAATTACTGTGGGACCCATTCGACGTACCAAACGGACTCGAAAAATTATGAAACTTGCGCCATTGTTCCCGAAATAATTTTTCTGATAAAAACGAGTATAAATATGCATAACTTTCTCGAAATTAATTTATTTGGCAAATTCGATTCGTTTCGCGTGTTTTAGGTTGTGCCGGCTCGATAAATGAATAACGCTCACGTTTCAACAAGATATCCACTGTTTTTCAATCCTAAACAAGTTCAAAGAGATTTGAAAGCTAAGGAAAATCAAAATGATTATTTTGGCTCGTAGAATAAGTTTTGGAAACTTGCCGGTTGTTACACGAGATTAACGCCATCGCGTTTAGAATAATATTTCGAATAAAAATGACTATTCATACGCCTCATTTCTCACAATTAATAAAATAATCAAATCAAATCGTCGGTTGTGCCAGTACGCGTTGTGCACGGTTTCCACGTTTCGCGAGATATCTTCACGTTTTTAAACCAAATGAGTTCAGAAAAGTTCGTATATGAAAAACAGGGATAATCTTGTATAGAAATACGTCTGGAAAATTATGGGGTATTACATTTACTTCATCGTTTTATTTTATCTGTGCATCGAGAGTTTGAAATGGCGGATTTTGGGGCACATAATTATTTTTTTGGGGTTTTTGTTACTCGTGATTCTACAGAGTTGTTCCTCTCTCAGAGGAAATATACTATGGAGCTTTTGAAGTAGGCACTCATGGTTTATTGTAATCCTTCATGACCCATGTTGATACAGGGTCCAAGCTTGACGGGGATCCTGTTTCGGATCCTATATTATACCAGAGCCTTGCAGGTGGTTTTGTAGTATCTTCATTTACTTGTCCCGATATATCTTATGTTGTTCAGCGAGATTTATCTTTATATGCATGACCCTCAGGAACCTCATTTGGTGGCTCTCAAGCGCATTCTCTGGTATGTTCGCGTTACTTTAGACTTTGGCCTACAATTGTTTGCTTATTCTATTGGTTCACTTATTACATATTTTGATGCTGATTGGACAGGTTACCCTTCTACTCGATGATCTACTACTGGCTACTAAGTATTTTTGGGCGATAATCTCCTTTCTTGGTCTTCTAACTATCAGTACACCATATCTCGATCTTGTGCAGAGGCTAAATACAAGGGTGTTGCAAATGTTGTAGCTGAGACTGCTTGGATTCACAATATAATTTGGGAACTACATTTAATTTCCCTTTATTGTCTGCCGCTCTTATCTACTATGATAACGTCAATGTCATTTATTTGTCAGCTAACCCTATGTAGCATCAACGAACGAATCATATAGAGATGGATATTCATTTTGTTCGTGACATGGTCACTAAGGGCGAGGTTCGTGTTCTTCATGCGCCATCCCGCTATCAGTATGCTGATATCTTCACTAAGGGATTGCCTTCGACTTTTTTTGAGGAGTTTCGAACCAGTGTGAGTGTTCATTCTTATCCCGCTCCAACTGTAGGGGAGTGTTAGTCGATATTTATGTGTATGGGCTTTATGTATTTTGTATAGGCATAGTCCACCTTTGTAACTTATATATCGAACATATTGGTGATTAATGAAAAGCTAAGCAAACTGGCACTCTAATACTTGGAATACCTTCCCAAATATACAGTCAACGCCTTTATTAGAAAACATTAACAAAAAAGTTCATAAATAACATAGATTTGTCAGGTGCTTTTCCATTTTTTGTTTAAGGGGACAAGATTACCAAGAGCCCTAGACTTTATTTTCTATACGTCATAACACTTTAAAGCTCGTTACGCTGTAGAGCTCTCGAATATAATTTAATATCGGCTTTAAATTGGTTACGTCGTAACAACAGTTTCTTGTTTACGCTGTAAAGGTGTCGAATGCAGAATTTTCCTTTTACTGTTTAAATATTTTTTACTTTAAATGGGTTATTATCATTGTAATTAACTTTTGAATCATTAAAATTTTTGTGTTTTAAGAGTTATTCTTTTGTTAGGTTTTATTCCTAGAGGTTTTATCCTCGTTATCAACATTTGAATTAGGGTTTATCAATATTTATTTCTGCGTCCTACGTCAGTTGGCATCAGAGGTTGTTAGTATCCTAGTATCCTGTAAGTGGTGTAGAAGATCCTGCGTCAGTTGGCATTTAGAGCTTGTTAGTATCCTGGATAGTGAATGGTGTAAAAGATTCAAAAACTCATACTGTTGGTGGGGTATGGTCTATAGAGCACTTGGATTATGATTTTATCAAAAACGTATCCAAACTCGACAGGAAATCCACTATCAATAAAAAACTACGTGCCGTGTTCATAGGTGGAGGTAATAACCACGAAAATCACGAGGGTGGCAAACACGAAGGTCAAAGAATTCGTCCAACCATAGGTGATTTTGGTGGCAATCGTTTAAGCAACCAATCCCTGCTCAACAATAAGAGGATTGATGAATGAGCGGAAAGAAGGAAGGAGTTCCGGGTGTCTACAACCAAGTTATGGCATTCGAAAATCTTAATCAATAATTCAACATGTTCTTTAATTATTGATGGTATTAGTTTAAATAATTTGGTTGCTATGATCCAACCGAAGTAAAACTACAATTACTAAAGCCCGAGGTTAAGGTCGAAGAAAAGATTTTGAAGGCCGAAGTTGTTGAAGAACATGTTGAAAAAAAATCCAAGAACTTCAAGTTTGTGAACAACATGAAGACAAAAATTTTCAACTTTATTGTTGGAAACAACAAATAAAGTTGGTATGTTAAAGACTTCTGTAGAAAACGTTGTGGGTTTTAATGATGATGTTGATGTGAAAGGTTTTAATTGTGAACTAAGCATCGATTCCGAATGCGTAAAAGATTTAAAGGTTTGTAAAGATGCTCGTGGTTTAAATTTAATGTTGAGTTCGGGAAGCCAATGTAAATCATACTACTGAGAAAGGTTAAGAAGGATCAAGAGTTGATGATTCCAAAAGTTTACAACAACTCATCAATGAAGAGTATCTACACAAAGAGCTCGAAGATTATTTTTTATTCTGAAGAAGGAAGATTATTTTGGACTAATTAATCAAAGATCAGGTTTGTGTGTTGACTTGTGGGAGTATGGAAAACGAGTGAAGATTAAAGCCATTAATCAAGTATTCAAGGTCTACCCCACGAGCAAAAGTACACATGAGAACTTGGGGTCGAGTTCTTTTCAAGTGAGGGGAATGATGGGGAGAAGATTCGAGACCAAGAGTTGTAGACTTTATTTTCTCTACGGCGTAATGCTTTAAACTTTGTTACGCCGTAGAGCTCTCGAATAGAATTTAATATCAGCTTTAAAGTGGTTACGCCGTAAAGGTGTTGAATGCAGAACTTTTCTTTTATTGTTTAAGTCGGTTTTTCCTTTAATTAGGTTACTTTTTCTACAAATTTTATATCTTATAAATATAGAGTTTATTATCATTGTAATTAACTTTTGAATTATCAATAAATTTATGTTTTAAGAAATGTTTTAAAACCTGGTTTGACCCGACCGATTGAACCGGGAACCAGAGTGATGACTGGTATGTTGTATGCCGGGTTTTCGTTGAAATTCAAACCGGATTGAACCGCCTAGTTTTGGTCGACTCGGGTTAAACTATCAAACGAAAATCAGCCAGTTCAACCTCATGAAAGGAAAAGAAATAAATTGATGTAATCACTAGAGGATGTAATCAGAGATGTTGATTGTGCAATTGATATAATCTTGTACACTTTCTCTCTTGTTATAGATTGACCGGTGGTGGTTTCGATTTCTTATAAATTGGCTTACGTGATAGGATGTGTTCTAGTTTTTATTTTGATGCGAGGATGGTGGTAGTGACTGAAAATGGCGATCACTATGTTGGTGAGGAGTATTCAAGTAGTGTGTGGCTTGTGAGTTCTTATTTTGTTATAGTAATTAGTGAAATCTGGGAAATGAAATACTTTGAAAAGTGAAATACTCAAAAGCTTTATGTTGATTTGAAGTGATGACACGAGCCACCCTATGTGTGGTCTAGTTGTATGACTCCTCATAACATATAATAACTTTTTGATAATGTTTATTAAAAATGATTTCTTTAAATATAAAAGTATTCACATAATTATCTTTGGATGTCTAAACTTTGGATTCTAATTTGATACTAGATGTTGATGCAAATAATGTTCTAAAAATGTTATTTATATATTTCGATAACTTCACGTTTTGAGGATGACAAAATGTGAAAACACGTTACGTTAAAATTAACGCAAACAAGTTTTTAATCGAAAGTTCCCATTTCTACGCAAATCACTCTAGGTATGCACAAACAAATTTACAACTTGACAAATGACCAAAGAAGTGAATTTGTGTTTAAGACATCGCATTTTTAATTTGACAAAACATTTCTTACAAAAATATACTTTACAAATTAGTTTTGAATAGTTAAGAAATGTTTTAATGGAAAAATAAGTTCAAATAACATAACAACTATTTTCCCCCCCAAAATCAGCTCCAAACTTCCCCAAATAAGTTTTCACCAGAAAAGACAAAAAGAGGAGCATTTTTGTCTGGCACGGTACCACGGTACCACTAAATTTAGTGGTACCGTGTGTGATTTAGTGGAGCCGTGCCTTCATAACGGCCAGATTTTTTCTGCCTATAAATACCAGCCCACTTCACAGATTTTGGGTATCCTTTTTCATACAGAACTTTCTGAGTTCAATACCCTTATCACATTTTCTCTTCTTGATCATTTAGTTTAGTTTTTCTTTTGTTTAAGAGTGATCCAATCATCCAACCTAGAGATCCTCTTCATTCCTCTTCAAGTGCAAGAGAAGAACACAAAGTATCCAAGAGATACAAAGTGTTGTAGTTGTAGTTAGAGTACTTGTAACACTTGTTACACACTTGATTGTATCATAGTATACATCAAGATCATTTTTCTTTTGAGTGTTTGTGAGAGAAGATCATTGTGATCTTATAGAGATATTGAATATCTCTTGTAGCCATTGGGCTTGTGTGTTGATCAAGTTGATCAAGGGTAGATAGGTTAGATTGAGTCAAGTGAGGGTTGATCATTGTGATCTTGTCGAGATCTTGGAGATCTCTTGAAGCCATTGGGCTTGTGTGATTGATCAAGTGGATCATAGGTAGATCGGGTAGATCGAGTCTTGTGTGATTGTGTGAAGTAGAAAGGATCAAGTAGATCGTGGTAGATTGGTGCTAGCTAAGATTAGCACTCGACATCTAGCTTAGTATCGGAAATAGGATAAGCGACGTGTACGGTTTTCTTCGCCTAAAGGGAGGTTGTTGACATAGTGCTTGAAATTCTTGAGTGTGGTACTCGGGGAGTGGAGTAGGGCGAAGAAGAGCTTCATAACCGAACCACTATAATTCTCTTTGTCTCGGTTTGATCTTTCCATCTCTTTTCTTTTCTTTATTTAGTTACATTGTGTTTATATTGCATAGTTTAGTGTAGTGTTCATATTGGTGTTGATTGATCACACATAATATTCGAATCAAAGTTTTTCAATAGTAAAGTTTTAAGAAGATTTAAAAACCGGTAAAACTATTCAACCCCCCCTTCTAGTTTTCCACAATTGGTATCAGAAGCCACGTCAGTCAAGATTTTAAAGTAAATTGTATTTTAAAACTTGAATCGATCAATGGATTCCGACAAATATCTAGAAGGGCAATCTATGCAAAGACCACCACTTTTCGAAACCGATTGTTTTATATATTGGAAAACAAGATTCGAAACGTATGTGAAATCAAAAGACATTGATCTTTGGCATGTTATTACCGAGGGTGACTTTCAACCGATTCAAAAGAATCCTTACGACAAACAAAGTGATGAACTTAAAAGAAAACTAGCCAAAAATAATGAGGCTAAAATGATGATTTACAATGCTTTGCCTAAAAAGGAATTTGAAAGAATTTTCATGTGTAATACGGCAAAAGATATTTGGAAAACTTTGTTAGTCACTCACCAAGGTAATAACCAAGTCAAAGAGAACAAGATAGATCTTCTTGTTCAACAATATGAACAATTTCCATTTCGGAAGATGAGTCAATAGATAATGCTTTTGCTAGATTTAATACTATTATCACTAGTCTTAAAGCTCTTGATGAAGGTTACTCTAGCAAGAATTATGTTAGGAAGTTTCTTAGGGCTCTACATCCTAAATGGAGAGCAAAGGTCACCGCCATTGAAGAGTCAAAGGACTTGGTGACATTATCACTCGATGAACTAATAGGAAACTTGAAGGTTCACGAGATGATAATCAAGAAAGACTCCGATATAGTCAAAGGCAAAAGCGAGAGAGTTAGATCTCTAGCATTGAAAGCCAAAAAGGAGTCAAGTGATGAGAAATGTTCGAGTTCCGATAGTGAAGATGAAGAGTATGCGTTAGCCGTTAGAGACTTTAAAAAGTTCTTTAGGAGAAGATGTAGGTTCGTTAGGCAACCTCGTGATGACAAGAAGACATCACAAAAGAACCGAGTTGAAAAGAAAGGAACAAGTGATAGGAAATGCTTTAGATGCGGAGATCCTAATCACCTCATAGGAGAATGTCCTAAACCACCGAGAACCAACAACCAACGAGCTTTCATAGGAGGCTCTTAGAGTGATAGCGGTGAAGAAGAAGAGAAGAAGCCCAACGATGAAACATGCCTAATGGCTCAGGCTTCTAATGAGGTACATTCCGACTCTTCTTATTATAGTGATGATAATTCGTCAATAGATGACAATAGATTAAGTGACGAATATAATAAACTATGCGAAGTAAGTTCTAAAATTTTAGGTAGAAACAAAACACTAAAATTAAAACTGCATGAACTCGAAGTGCAAGTTTTAGAACTTAAGAATCAAGTCAAAAGACTTGAGAAAAATAAAGAAGTAGATGTAGGATGTAAGTCATGCTTAAGTCTTCAAGTAGAGAATGAGAAACTTAAAGAAAATGCTTTGAAAATCATTAAGTTTGAAGAAGGAACAAAGGCACTTAATGATATGCTTGAAAATATTAGATTTAGTGAACATGACCGTGCGGGATTAGGATTTGACCCAAACCAAGCTTCTACAAGTAGTACTAAACAAGTAAAATTTGTAAAGCCTGAAGTATCTGAATCTGTAGATGACGGCACCACTAAAGGTACAGACGGCACCACTAAAATTATTGGTACCGTGGTACTGTCTGGAGCTAAATTCAGATCTGGGTCAATCCTGAAAAATAACCTAAGTCCTAAACCAAGTCACTTAGTTATTAATAATGTAGAAGTACCTAGTGCTAGTAAAAAAGAAGTCAAAAGTCTTTACAAATCCTTGTCAACCCCCGGACTCGGTTTTGTAAAACCTGATATTAGATCAAAGACTCCTTCACCTAGAAGAACAAATGTTCCCAAACCTCGGTCAAGAACTCCTCTACCGAGAGGTAACTTTAGAAGACAAAGTTATCCAAGTAACTTTCCCGTAACTTGGAATAGCCGTCAACCACAAAGTTACTTACGATGGGAAATGTGTCCTCCATTCCAACATCCCAAACAAATGCGACAAATGCGTAGGATGTTTACCACTAACAGCTTTGGACCCATGAGATATTGGGGACCAAATGTTTGAGCTTCTGTCTTGCTAGATAGAGATAGTTGTGAAGCAACTTGAAGTCCAACTAATGGAGTTTGATTAGTGATTGTACTAATCTCGTGACGCAAAGTCAAGTCATGTCTTATATTGCTTAGCTTTCAACAAAGGTAGTCTAGTCTTCTAGTTTTAAAGGCAATACCTCAGGCTAAGGTACGCTTTCTTAAAACCCCATTTGTTAGTAGAAATGTTAAGCACGTAGTATTATTAGAATCTTACTAAGTAGGCACTAACATAATGGACGTGAAAAGTGCATTCCCCAAAATGGTTTTGTCAAACAAGGAGGTATATGTAGTACAACCTCCAGGATGCGTTGATCCATAAAAACCATAACGTGCTTTTCACAAAGAAATGAAATTCACATCTCATCATGACTCAAATATTTGTCAAAGACAATTATACTAAAATCAACTTGTCCAAAAATGTACAATGATCGCTCAAAGATCATGCGTGACAAGCTTGAAGATGAGCATGATGAGTGAATTAAGTTTATGTCCTGGCACTCATATATTATCACTTGAAGATAGTATTTTCTTAAGTCTAAGTACACTAATATATATATATATATATATATATATATATATATATATATATATATATATATATATATATATATATATATATATATATATATATATAAACGCCCATGTCCGCAGAAATGAATCTCACAAGAGACGATGAAGGTGAGTGCGCGGATAGTGCTAGGTTAGGGGCATGATAAGTAATTTATTTTACCTAACCGCAAGTAGGCCCGATATCATGTCTAGTGCCTGCCCTTGTGTTCGATTGTAAGAAGGATCCCAAAACTCCTTACCGTAAAGTGGTTAAATGTATCTTCCGATGCATTAAAGGCACTATACACTTGAGATTGTGATATCTCAAGGAGATTGGTGTAGAAACTAGCATCTATACCAACTCTGATAATGCGGGAGATAATGTGGATCGAAAAAGTAAGAGTGATGTTTGTACCTTCGTAGGTTGTTATCTAACTTCTTGGTTCTCCAAGAAACCAACCACTATTGCTATCTCCACGACCGAAGCCGAATACATAAGCGCCGGAAAGGCATGACAACAAGCACTATGAATGAAACAATCCCCTATGAAATGCAACAACCGAAGTGCAAATAGACTTGACCGAGAACCCCGTGGATTGCTCATGTATGAAGCACATCGAAGTACGTCATCTCCTACATCGCGATAATGTCCAAAGAGGAATCATTTTCTTAGAAAAATTTCTCTCAAAGGACAACATCGTCGATATCCTAACCAATACGTTCTTCACATCCCTCTTATGACTATTTGAATATTTCACTGGAAATATTAAGTCATCTCTCAAATTCTTCTTATGACCACTCAAATATTTCACTGGAAATATTGAAGTCATTTCTTACGTATCGCCTCATGACTTTTTAAGTCATCCTTCTCATCCTTCTCATGACTATTTAAATGTTTCACTAGAAATATTGAGTCATTCCTTACGTCTCGTCTCATGACTGTTGAATATTTCACTAGAAATATTAAGTCATTCCTTACGTCTCGTCATATGACTTTTTAATGTTTCACTGGAAATATTGAGTCATTCCTTACGTCTCGTCTCATGACTTTTTAAGTCATTCCTCACATCCATCTTATGACTACTTAAATATTTCACTGGAAATATTGAAGTCATCTCTTATGTCTCGTCTCATGACTTGCTAAATATTTCACTGGAAATATTAAGTCATTTTTTACGTCTTGTCTCATGACTTCTAAATATTTCACTGGAAGTATTAAGTCATCTTTCACGTTCCTCGTATGATTACTTGAATATTTCACTGGAAATATTGAAGTCATCTCTTCCATTTCGTCTCATGACTTTTAGATATTTTACTGGAAATATCAAGTCATTCCCTATATCTCGTCTCATGACTTTTAGATATTTTACTGGAAATATCAAGTCATTTCTTGCGTCCCATCTCATGACTTCTAAATATTTCACTGGAAATATTAAAGTCATCTCTCGTATTCCTCCAATGACCACTTATGTATTTCCACTGAAATACTAAAGTCATTTCTTGTCATCTCATCTAATCGTTTCCGTTAAAAGAGTTTATTAGGTATAAACTCTTCTCTCGCGTCAAAAAGTCTTACTAAATAAGTAAGATTAATTCGTCAAAACTCAAAATGGAACAAAAATGGGTCTCAGACATACACGGCACCACTAAAATTTAGTGGTACTGTGGTACCGTATATCTGATGTAGCCCGTTTTCTTCCATTTTTCCCTCTGCACAATCATTCAAAACAAAATACCCACTTCTCCTTTGCTGTCAAAACCGAACACCACACCCAAATCCTACTACACTCTTGTAAATCAAGTTCGAGGCATTGCAATCAAAGAATCTTAATCACTACAACATAAATTGTAAGTCAATTAACCTTAATTTCTTTTCAATTTGAGTCTAGGGTTTGTTCTTATGCATAAAATTGATTTGGGGGTTTTCAATTTTGGTTGAACTTTTATGCAATTAGGACTAGGATTATACAATGTATAACTTACATGATTCCCTAAACCTAGGATTTTCATAAACCCACTTACATTATATAATTTAGTCCGAATTCCCCTAGTTAAATCGGATTAAGATTAATTATTTTTAGTGGAATCATGTCTAGGATACTTAAAATTGGATTAGGAATCATTAACATTGAAGCTTCGCAATTTTAAGATTTTTGGCGCCAAGTTGACGCAATTTGCCAAACACCTCAATTCCATTGTTTTCGAAAAATTTCACGAAACTAGGATCATGAAACATTTTTCATGCATTGTTGATGCAAACTAAAAACGTTTTTGCATGCATACATTATCTCACAAATATTGATCGAATTACATAATTAATGTGTATTCTTCGATATATTTGATTGAGCAAAAGTGAAGTTAGGAGCGTTAGGGTAATCTCATTAGTTTTGTTTTTAGAGTCGAGATTACCGCACCTCCACATTGTTTGCATTTAGGCGCACACACACACACACACACTAAGAATGTGATCATCAAAATGCAACAAGTTAACATATACATATTTATAATTTTGTAGGTAACAATGCCTCGTATGGATTATTAAGATACCAAAGATTACATTCCCATCCTAATCAATGACCCAAACATCTCCGATGAGCAAAAAGCTTATCTCCTTCGAGTCCAACATCGATATATACATGAAGGTCGTGTAGTCGATGCTTATTTCATTCTTTTGGATAACATTCAAGCATGTTTTCCTACAATCCAATTTGATTGTTTATACAAAATAAATGATCAAATTTGTCCTCGCTTCATTCTCGAATTCTATAGTCATGTTCGTACCTTCAATGATCTTTGAGGGTAATGTCTATCTTGATTTTTGGATTCAAAATGAAAATATCATTTTATCCATTTCCGAACTCGGGGACATTCTAGGTGTCCCGTCCTATGGTTAATGTGCCTACACAGAAGACCATTCCTTAGAGTCACTTCACTATAATCTTGAAAGTGAAGGTTCATTCCTTACCGAAATTCCGGACATTGAAAGCATAAAGCAACATGTCCAAATCCCTCGAGTCGCCAACACGCACCAAAAGCGTGATAGTTCCATTGTTCACCTCGATCCCAATTGAATCTATCTCAAATAGATTCTTCCCGATCTTAAAAGTTGGGAACTCCTTCTTCGAGAAAACGTCTTGTGTCTTGCGGGCAACCGGGATCATGTTCCGGCGAGTCTTGCCCATATGCTCTATTGCCTAAGTAACGAGGAGCCATACAACCTCACGTACTATATGGCAAAGAGAATGGCAAACATTCATAGTCGTACCGATAAGCTCATGCCATATCGTATGTTGCTTACTCGTCTCTTCCTGTGGGTTTTGGCCAATTACCCACATCTAAATAGTGTCAACTACGTTCTTGTCAATCCCATCATGAAACCTCTTGGTGGACCACAACGCCGCACTAAGCCATGTAGTGACAAATGTGCTAAACGTGGTCGTAAATCCACATCCGATGCTACTTTCTCGTCTTCCTCCTTCGGTCATGGTTCGTCATCTCAACCTATGGATGAGGATGATGATGAGGTGAACGAAGAAGGAACGTCTCATCCTCGTACTCCCTCTCCCGACACCTTCTTTCGTAACCTTGACACGTCATCGTTCGAACCAACAACCGACCTTCCATTCAACCTCAAACCAACCAATGAGATAATTCTCATTGATCTCACTTTGGATGATGATGAAAATGTCCACACACCACTAACCTCAACCAAATCAACCTCTTCAATCTCTACACCCCTAGCTCCATCAAAGGCCAACTCTACTAGGCCAACATCATCATCCTCCTCCACCATTAGGATTACCACACCTTTACCTCCACCAAGTCCCCCTCAACCACTAGCATTAACCTTAACTCTTTCACCCACAACTCCCTTTGAGTTTGGGTCCAACACCTCATCATCCTCGGCCTCACCATCACCACAACCACTAATGGGTCACCCCATTCTTTATCCCCTACAACCACATACCCTAAGTTTTGCATGTTGTTATCACAACCAACATCTCATCATGTGCCTTAGGGATGAGTTGAGCTTTAGGTTCTCCTACCTCTTGCACCTCCTCACACCACCACAAGGACCCATCATACCACCTCCTCCACCACCAAATAGCCCAACCAACTAAACATGTTTATGTTTAGTTTCTCAAATAATAGCTTAGGACCCCTTTTGACATTTGAAGCAAATCTTAAGGCCTCGAATCACTCAAGATTTTTATATGCTTCTTGTATTTTTCTTTTGTTGTAGTCATACTCTTGTATGACATTTTATTCTCATGAATGAATGGGCTTTTATGTGGTTATTTATTTTTGGCTCCTTAGCCATTTTTTTTGTTGTGGATGGATATTTGTCATGCTTGCTACATGTTAGATATTGTATACTTGTCATCTAACTTTGTTTTGCAGCAAGAATCATTGCTCGATTCCTTGGTGTCCTCCAAACGAGGGGGAGTATCCATCAAGGGGGAGCTTTAGCAACCTTTTTGCTTCGACAAAAAGGGGGAGAAATGGGATGTAAACTCATTAAAAACTTGTTAAAACTAAATTTAACCTAAAATGAGTTTATGTTTTGTCATCATCAAAAAGGGGGAGATTGTTGATGCAAATAATGTTCTAAAAACGTTATTTATATCTTTCGATAACTTCACGTTTTGAGGATGACAAAATGTGAAAACACGTTACGTTAAAATTAACGTAAACAAGTTTTTAATCGAAAGTTCCCATTTCTACGCAAATCACTCTAGGTATGCACAAACAAATTTACAACTTGACAAATGATCAAAGAAGTGAATTTGTGTTTAAGACATCACATTTTTAATGTGACAAAACATTTCTTTCAAAAATATACTTTACAAATTAGTTTTGAATAATTAAGAAATGTTTTAATGGAAAAATAAGTTCAAATAACATAACAGCTATTTCAGCTCCAAACTTCCCCAAATAAGTTTTCACCAGAAAAGACAAAAAGAGGAGCGTTTTTGTCTGGCACGGTACCACTAAATTTAGTGGTACCGTGTGTGATTTAGTGGAGTCGTGCCTTCATAATGGCCAGATTTTTTCTGCCTATAAATACCAGCCCACTTCACAGATTTTGGGCATCCTTTTTCACACAGAACTTTCTGAGTTCAATACCCTTATCACATTTTCTCTTCTTGATCATTTAGTTTAGTTTTTCTTTTGTTTAAGAGTGATCCAATCATCCAACCTAGAGATCCTCTTCATTCCTCTTCAAGTGCAAGAGAAGAACACAAAGTATCCAAGAGATACAAAGTGTTGTAGTTGTAGTTAGAGCACTTGTAACACTTGTTACACACTTGATTGTATCATAGTATACATCAAGATCATTTTTCTTTTGAGAGTTTGTGAGAGAAGATCATTGTGATCTTATAGAGATATTGAATATCTCTTGTAGCCATTGGGCTTGTGTGTTGATCAAGTTGATCAAGGGTAGATAGGTTAGATTGAGTCAAGTGAGGGTTGATCATTGTGATCTTGTCGAGATCTTGGAGATCTCTTGAAGCCATTGGGCTTGTGTGATTGATCAAGTGGATCATAGGTAGATCGGGTAGATCGAGTCTTGTGTGATTGTGTGAAGTAGAAAGGATCAAGTAGATCGTGGTAGATTGGTGCTAGCTAAGATTAGCACTCGACATCTAGCTTAGTGTCGGAAATAGGATAAGCGACTTGTACGGTTTTCTCCGCCTGAAGGGAGGTTGTTGACATAGTGCTTGAAACTCTCGAGTGTGGTACTCGGGGAGTGGAGTAGGGCGAAGAAGAGCTTTGTAGCCGAACCACTAAAAATCTCTTTGTCCTTGTTTGATCTTTCCATCTCTTTCCTTTTCTTTTATTTAGTTACATTGTGTTTATATTGCATAGTTTGGTGTAGTGTTCATATTTGTGTTGATTGACCACACATAAGATTCGAATCGAAGTTTTTCAATAGTAAAGTTTTAAGAAGATTTAAAAACCGATAAAACTATTCAACCCCCCCCCCCCTTCTAGTTTTCCACACTAGTATTAAGCATAGTTTGTATAATATTGTATTGGTCTTATCTTGGAAACATAAAGTGCATTACGATTTTTTCTATTAACACAGTAAATGCTGGTATCTTTATCTTTTGGTATAAAACCGGCTTGACCCGACGGTTCGATTGGTTGAACTGGTGACCCGGTGAACCGTTGACTCGACCGGGTCAATTAAAAACACAGGTTTTAAAATATTGGTTTTAATTGTTATTTTCTTGTTAGGTTTTATTCCTTAAAAGTTTTTATCCGTTATCAACCCTTAAATTAGAGTTTATCAAAATTCGCTTCCGCGTCCTCCACGTAAAAGCAGCAGCCGTAATCATTGGATATACCGAGTCATAGCAAAACCTACTTCCACATTTGCCCGAAACCGTTCCCATGGTCAAACCCAATTCCGTTCTAATAAGTTGTACAAAACCCGTAACTTGATAGAGGTGTAACTGGGATTAATATTTGTATTGTTCATTGATAGATGCTAAACCAGAATTCAGAGTGAATTGAGGATTAACAGCAAAAATATTAGGGATTTCAACAATTAGAAAAGAAATCCGAAATGATTTGTTATTAAAAGGGAAATTGTGAATTTGATACAATGGAGAGAGAATTCAGTTCTATCATACATGAGAAAATGATAAAATGAGATATAGAGCTATTTATATGAAATGGAAATATCTAAAATGAGATAGGAAGAAGGGACAAATGTCTTTGGCGCCAAGGATTGTCTACACTTTTACCCCTTAAGCTTCAGACTTATTTCACAACTGGTCCTTTGACTGTTTGACTTTAGGATAGCATGTATCATTCCATCCCCCTTAAGAACCTTGACCTCAAGGTTAAATCAAGAAAACTGAGGAAACCTTTCCACAAAGTCATGGTATAGCTCCCAGGTTGCATCCTCTTTGGTTTGGTTTGCCCAATGAACTAGGACAAACATAACTGGCTTTTTGTGCACTTTTCCCAATCCCCTTTCCAGAATGGCCAATGGTTCAACAGCTATGCCACCATCATCATCACAGCTAGGTAAAGCTCCAACTTGCACTTGTTCCCCATGACACTTCCTCAGCTGTGAAACATGGAAGACTGGGTGGATTTTGCTTGTACTTGGAAGCTGCAACTGATAAGCTACTTGGCCAATTTTCTTACTAATCTGAAAAGGTCCAAAGTACTTTGGAGAAAGCTTCTGATAACTTCCTTATCTAGCAGTGACTTTTCTGTATGGCTGAAGCTTCACATACACCCAATCACCCACATCAAATTCCCTTTCAGACCTCTTTTTGTTGGCCATAGTAACCATTCTGTCCTGAGCTCTTTGAAGATGAAACTACAACATTTTCACAGCTTGCTCTCTAGCCATCAAAGATCTGTCCACAGCCTCCACAGCACTATCACCAGGCACATAGGGAATATGCACTGGAGCTGGTTGACCATAAACCACTTCAAAAGGAGTCACTTTGGTGGAGGTGTGGTAATTAGTGTTGTACCAAAATTCTGCTAAGGGCAACCAGTCCACCTACTCCTTAGGATTCTCCCCAGTCATGCACCTCAAGTAGCAGCCCAAGCATCTGTTAACAACCTCTGTTAGTCCATCTGTTTGTGGATGGTAGGCTGTTGATAGCTGCAAATCCACCCTTAGCATCTTGAATAGGGACTGCCAAAAATGGCTCAAGAAGACTTTGTCTCTGTCACTTACTATGGTTTTAGGCAGCCCATGAAGCTTATACACATTATCTAGAAACACTTTAGCTACATCACTAGCTGAAAATGGGTGCTGCATTGCCATGAAATGGGCCATCTTACTGAGTCTGTCCACCACCACAAAGATAACTGTTTTGCCATGAGACTTAGGTAGACTTTCAATGAAATCCATAGAGATACACTCCAAATCTGTGTTGGGATTGGTAATGGTTGTAGTAGTCCAGGATAAGCAACCAACTCAGGTTTGTACCTTTGACAAGTGTCACATTCCTTCACAAAAGTCTTGATCATCTGCTTAAGCCCTTGCCAATGGAAGACTGCAGACACCTCTTGTCACATGAACACCAGAGTGTCCACCCAAAGGCCCTTGATGGAAATAAGCCACAATTTGCTTTTGAAGCATGGTATTGTTACCCACCACTAGCCTTCCTTTCCTTCTCAGTTGACCATCTACCCAAGTGTACTTGGGAACTACACTTGGATCACCTTGCATCTTGAGTATAATGCCCTGTACGTCCTCATCATTTGCCCAACTATCTTTGATCTGCTGCAACAAAGTACTTGAAATGGTAGACAAAACCAGAGAACACAATTCAGCTCCAGTATTCACCCTTGATAAAGCATCTGCAGTGACATTTTCACTACCCTTTTTGTAACTTATCTCATAGTCAAACCCCAACAATTTAGGCAGCCACTTGATTTGAAATGGAGTTGTGAGCCTTTGATCCAATAAGTACTTGAGACTAAAGTGGTCTGTATTGATCTTAAAATGTCTATCAAGCAAATACCCCCTCCATTTTTCCAATGCCAATAGCACTGCCAAGAGCTCTTTTTAATAAGTAGACAATGCCTGGTGTTTGGTTTATAGAGCCTTACTGAGGTATGCTATGAGGTGACCATCCTGGAGTAGCACAACCCCAATTCCAACTCCATAGGCATCAGTTTCCACCACAAACCCCTTGTTAAAGTTAGGAAGAGCTAAAACAGGAGTAGTAATCATTGCTTCCTTGAGTCTATCAAATGCCACTTGTTCTTCAGTATTCCATTCAAATGAGTTCTTCCTTAACAGCTTAGTCAAAGGTTGACTAATCAAAGCATAATGCCTGATGAACCTTCTATAATAGCCTGTCAACCCAAGGAAACCCCTTAGATATTTCACATTAGTAGGCTTTGGCCACTCTTTAATAGCTTGAATTTTGGTAGTGTATGTGGAAACTCCCTCACCAGAAATTAAATGGCCCAAATACTCAACTCTATCCAAGGCAAAGGCACATTTGGAGTGTTTGGCATAAAGCTGATTAGCTTGCATTACCTGCAGTACATACTTCAAATGCTGCACACGATCTTCTAAACTTGGACTATAGACCAAAATGTCATCAAAGAATACTAACACAAACTTCCTTAAAAAGGGTTTGAAGACTGTGTTCATCAATGCTTGAAATGTGGAGGGAGCATTGGTGAGTCCAAAGGGCATAACAAGGAACTCATAGTGGCCATTATGAGTCCTAAAAGCAGTTTTGTGATCATACTCTTCCTTCATTCTGATTTGATGGTAGCCTGACCTCAGATCCAATTTAGTAAACACTTTTGCCCCATTTAATTCATCCAATAGCTCCTCAATAACTGGAATAGGAAAGTTATCCTTAACTGTGAACTTGTTTAACTTCCTATAATCAACACACATCCTCCAATTGCCATCCTTTTTTACCATAACAATAGGAGAGGAGAATGGACTATTGCTGTTTCTAATCACCCCTGAATCAAGCAACTCTTTCACCATTAGTTCCACATCATCCTTTTGGTGAGGAGGGTGTCTATAAGGCCTTATGTTGATAGGAGGAGTGTTTGGCATAAGCTGAATGGAATGATCTTGAGTCCTTAGAGGAGGCAAACCAGTTGGTACATCAAATACTGGTTGTAACTCATCCAAAATTACCTGCACTTTGGCATTCACTATTGGTGACTCTGCTTTAACTCCTCCCATACTCCACAGTTGAGAAGGATAGACACAGACAGCCATAACAAATAACTCAGCAACATTGTGGACAATTTTAGCTACTTGTTTACCACTCATCCATGCTAACACAGACTGTTGAGAGCCTCTCAATACCACCCTTTTTCCTTTGTACTTGTATTCCATGGTCAATTTCTCAAAGTTCCACAGAATGTCACCCAAAGTGGATAACCATTGTACACCCAATACCATATCACAACTACCCAAAGGCAACATCATCACATCAGTGGCATAAGGAATTCCTTGCAGTGAACACTGAAAATCTTTGCACATATACTTGCTCATCATTTGGTTACCATTAGCCATAGATACTTCCAATGGAATAGTAGTCCTCAACTTACACCCTAATCTCTTAGTAGTTGACATGGATAAGAAATTGTGGGTGCTACCAGTATCCATAAGAATGTGCAATACATGTTTGCCAAAGTAGGCCTTAACCCTCATTATTTTGTAAGAATTTACACCACATAAAGCAAGCAATGAAATCTGTGGTCTGTCTTCACACAGTTGAGGGTCAATTTCAGGTATCTCCACAGTTCCTTCAACAAGCTCTTCTATTCCTTCATCTTCATAACCAGAAGTTACTGTTCCCTCCTCTTCAGTGTTGCACACCACCTCCAAGGCATATATTTGACCACTGCACTTGTGGCCTGGATTGTACCTTTGGTCACAATAAAAACACTTATTTTTTGCCCTCTTTTCCTCTAGCTCCTTTTGAGTCAGTTGCCTCCTAACAGGATATGTAGAAGCTGTTTTGGGAGGTGCTGGTAGAGCTAAGAGAGGTGGTCTGGTTGCAATTTGACTCTGTGGTTTAGGACTAGCAGTATTGTAAGACTGAAATCTAGTCCCATTGTAAGGTGTATAGTTAGGTTTGGTTTTAATGATAGCTACTGAGGCTTCCTGCATTTTTGCCAAACTAGTAACATCTTTCATGGTAGCAGGCTTAAACATTCTCAGTGGTACCCCAATTTCACTTTTCAACCCACCAATAAACATGCTCACAGCCTAGGGTTCAGTTAAGTCTACCTTGTTAAGGAGCATTTCAAACTTATCCTGATAAGTGACTACATCACCTGTTTGTTTCAAGTTCTTAAGCTCAACTAAGGGATCATCATTAATGTCACCAAACCTACTCAATATCTCAAACTTATACAAGGCCCATGATACATTTTTCTCCATTTCTTTTCACAAATTGCAAATGCCAGTTCAAAGCCTTATCAAACAAGTGCATAGAAACTAACCTCATTTTCTGATCATCTCTGACCTGATCAATAGCAAAGAACTGTTGTACCCTAAACAACCACCCCTTGACATCCTCACCATGAAACTTAGGAAATTCCAGCTTAGTCAACCTCCCATAAGGATTTTGTTGGTGATTATGAGGTCCAACTCCATGTGCCTGACCTTGTGGAGCTTCCTGATTTCCCATTACCACAGCCACATGAGGCATGGTCGGATCTACTCCATTGAGCCTTGTGAACTCATTTGTAGCAAAAGCTTGGAATAAGCTGAAAGCATTCATTCTTTCATCCATATTCCTAAAAAGCTGAGTCAAGTCAGTCAAACTTTGACCTAATTGAGTCAAATTAGGTGCATCAGTATTAGCAGATGTGCTCTGTTTAGTGTTTCTAGTTTGAACCACCATTGTGTGCTGTTTTAGTGTTATACAGTTGTTAGGTTCACTCCTTCGTCTTCACTTGAGTTAATACTAACAACTAACCGTGCTTGGCCAACCTTGAGTCAAACAAAACTGATCATGGATTCGAGAATAGAGGATTTAAGCACTTATGCGCTATTCTCGTGATCGCGATGTATACTCAACAATTGGTCTTATTTATGACGGATAGCACACAATTAATAGAAGAGAGTACCAGTGTAGCACTCTATTTCTTGAAAATTTTGTTCGTCGGAAAAATAACCGTCTCTCCGGAATCGTAACAACTCGCCGGAATCTGAGCAAACTTCGCCGGAAACGATAGTATGAGGACCAGGAAGGATGCTCTGATACTAGGGGTGGCAATTTCGGACTGATACCACTAATAGATGCTAAACCAGAATTCAGAGTGAATTGAGGATTAACAGCCACAAATATTAGGGATTTCAACAATTAGAAAAGAAATCCGAAATGATTTGTTATTAAAAGGGAAATTGTGAATTTGATACAATGGAGAGAGAATTCAGTTCAGTCATACATGAGAAAATGATAAAATGAGATATAGAGCTATTTATATGAAATGGAAATATCTAAAATGAGATGGGAAGAAGGGACAGGTGTCTTTGGCGCCAAGGATTGTCTACAGTTTTACCCCTTGTGCTTCAGACTTATTTCACAACTGGTCCTTTGACTGTTTGACTTTAGGATAGCATGTATCATTTACCTATGGCTTTTATGTAATTAGCTGCTATCTCACTTAGTTTGGCTTGTTTGCGAATTGGCCAGTCTGCATCTTCAAGAGTCAAAAACCTAATGAGATGACATATAGTATGGGACCATATATAACACAAATAAGCTTCTTAGCTTCTCTGCTCTCCAAGAGCCAATGCACATGTTTTAGCAGCTTCGTATGTGCTGCATAAAGGAATTAAATAAATCATATATAATCTTAATTATGTTGATAAGCTCATAAGCTTTCTCAGATTCATATGAGCCCATAAGCCAACAATATAAGCTAACTTGATCAGCCGCCCCTAACATTAACTGCAAGCGCGAAACACAACATGCTATGACAAAGAATTAAATTTGTAAAGCTAAAAACTTGCCTATTGGATGACAAAGCACAACATGCAAGACGTGGAAAGATCATAAATAACATTTATTACAGTATTTATTACAGTAATTGTTTAACATGAAACACAAAATATGCAGACTGCAGTCTACATACTAATATTACTTCTCCCTATCAGTAAAAGAACTCAGACAACGATTCGAATTTGGTATTTTGGGTGCTAATTAAGATTAATTTGGATTGATCCAAAGACTGAGATTAATAAACTTCTCACTCATTATTGGCCGTCAATTTATATTTTCCTTCTCTCAATACACCTGACAAGAAACCCATGATTTGTTACATGTGACTATGTGATCCATAGTAGTAGACCAAAATGAAAATGGACTACGTACTCCTTCCTTCTTGAATTATGAAGTGTTTACGCAATACGCATGCATAGGCTAAATATTATTAATGTGTTAATTAAATCAAGATAACTGCTTGTTTAACAAGTGACAGTTAGAAACAAAATAAGATCACACTACACAAAGATTTTCATTTGTTCACATTCATTTCTTCAAACTTTTAAAAAGTGTGTAAAATTTTATTAAATTATTTACACTTATAAATGTGTAAAAAGTTATTATGTTGTGAAGATATATAAATAAACATCACCTCGCTCTAGCGTGATGGGTATTGTTGTTGTTGTATATATAAATAATCATCCTAATTTTCAAATTTAGAGCACCAGGTGTTCTAGAGTTATCCGTCTCGCGTTATAAAAAAAAGTGCTATCACCTCAACATTTTTTCTCAATAACTTGGAACTTATAACTTAAATCAAAAACACATTCCCTCCATCACTCAAGTTCTAAGACGCTCCCTGGCTCACACGTAACCCAATAAAACACAAATACAACACAAAAAAGAAGAAAAAAAACGGATAGCATCGGTTGGTAATTTCAGCTCCAGACCCTATGGCGCGAAGAGGGATGTCGGGCACGAATTATTCGTTCGCGTTATAGGATGGTGCGAGACATAAAATTCACGCTTAGACGTGTGGGGATCAATTTGTCACACTAATTTTATTCATACTTTCTCTTGTGCGAGGAAATTAGGTGTGACAAATTGATTTTCACATTATTAAATGTGGACGAATTGTAATCCGTTCACACTTATAAGTGTGAACTTTTTAAATACATTATGTTTTATAAAATTTGTCCACGCTCATAGATGTAACAACATTTTACACATATAAGTGTCAATAAACTAAAAGAAATTACACACTTTTTAAAAGTGTTAAGAATTAAGTGTGTGGAAATGACAATATTATTATATTTTATTTTTAGTGGATCACAAGTGTTCTTTTGTGTGCATATTACTCTCAGTGGATTGGTCACACTTCAAAGAAATGTTCAAACATGTAGCAAATATGTGTTGTTAGAAGTGCAAGCGTGATATGTACGATTTATTTTGGTTGGTTCAAGGTTTAGCTTGTAGTGTAATAGAACATTTGGATCAGTTATAAATGAAGCAGTATAGTTAGATAACTATAGCTGGGCAAAAGATACTCGTGCTGTATGTGTAACACACGGCATCATCATCTTTTCAGCTGGACAAAAGATACTCGTAAATCTATTGTTTTCATATAGTTTCTCGATACTATGGTAAAGAATTAGCAGTTTTTTTTTTTTTATTTTATTTAATAATTAATGCATTGAGTATATATGCTCTAAATCTGTGTCAATGTTGTTGTTCGTGGATTTGGAGTATTAGATTCTCATATTTACACAAAAAACATTCTTGATTCCGGTTAACAATATATATAACCGTTGGTGCTTAGTTTTTAATTGGGATATGATCTGTTAGAATAATATATATGCTGCAAAGTTTAATTCTAAAAAGTCAAAATGGTACCTTATTCCCCATGTGATACACAAAACAGGGTCAACAATCACAAGTGTAGATCCTTGAAATATATGTTAGAACCCACAAAACATAAGATATCTAAGCATTACATGAACACCATGCACAAAGATGCTATCATGTAGTCTAATCATAATCAATCCACTTGCAACCGTGCTTAAATCAAGTTTGTCCATGCATTTCATAATTGTGCTTATACTTGGATGAGAGTTTTGCCGACATTAAGAAACAATTCCAACAAAAAAAAGTCCAGAAAGGGTATGTCTCAATCTAGCATTGAAGTTTTCAAGGAGATCCAACAATTATCCTACAATTGGATTGGTGGTAGATGCACAAAATTGTCTATTAACCGGATTGATTGGATTAAAGATCCTATAATTGCTTGTATAGATCCTAACAGTTAGGTTCTTTATATCTAGCTTCTTGCTAGTTTTTTCTCTTCTTTATAAAATTCGCCGTTCAAAATAAAAAAGATTGCAGTATATGGTCTAAAATAAAGAAGCATAGCTTTGTCCCGCAAATGTGCTAGTTAGATATATCATCATCATGATAAAGTATATGATAGCTTTGTTGAAATCACAAAATATCCTCACATCATGATAAAGCAGAAAAATATACCATCATGATTCCTGACCAGTAGCGGATAGTTAATACATCTGCATATGCCATAACTAGAAACTACAAGGGACGAAAATAGGATACGATCTTAAAGTCCAAGCCAAAAATACTTCCTGCGAGTCATATGCAAGGAAACTTCTAGATGTAGTATTTCATTTTTTATAGACACGAAAACAGGAGTCTTTGCCTAACCACAATAACATCATGGCCCACCCCTAGCTAAATCGCTATTCAAAGGAGCACCCTTTAGTTAAACTCAGTGTTTGCTTGCCAGTTAATAAATCTAATGGCTTTGTGATGTGGGAGGGACGAAAAGTGAATCTGAGAAAACTGTGGAACAGCTAGCGTTCATGTAATTTACTCTATATAACAAGCAAGACACTAGAAAGTATCAAAAGTACATTACAAGATTGGATAGATTGCTAAAATTGGGTTTATCAACCATAGATCCCAATCTAATTTGAATTCTTGCACCTATTGCTCACCCAACAAAAAAGATAAGCTTTGAACATCCTTGAAGATATATCACTACCGTCGGATTCTTTTAAGCAAAACACCGGCCTTAGTGTTCTGCTTCTCCAGATTTGCCAAACCGAGGTGAAGATGACTGCTTCAAATTCAAGCATTGTAGATGGAAAGGCTTTTAACAATTTAGACCATATTGAAGGTATGAAAATGCATAACTTATATAGCATTTGGTGTTTACGTGAGCAATATTTTTATCACAGAAACTTGAAGCAACCAATTGCATTTGGCTAGTTTGATCACTAAACTGAAAGCAAAGCTATATTTTGATTTCTAGTATTAAGCTCTCACATAGAAAGACGATTAGAAACAGTAGTGTGTACATATATGACTTTATTTCCAAAGCAAAATTTAAAAACCTCATAATCATAATAATTGTCTTAAAACACCAACAAAGAATTCTTGATGTCATACCCCATCTTTTCAAGATTAGGGTTGATGGCAAATTGAATCATGGGAGGTGGTCCACAAGCCAAAGCCAAAGTGTCTTCAGATACTTCTGGTATATGTTCTTTCATGATGTCCTCAGTGATGTGCCCTTCACTATATTTCCAACCTTCTCTTATGGACTTTGAAACAACATACCATACCTTCACTCTATCTTGATATTTCTCAGCCCATGCATCTAATTCATTCCTCAATAATATATCATCTTCTGTCCGATTTGCGTATACCACATACATCTTTGTATCGTCCTCTGGATCCTTCAAGATCGCCTGCATCACTTGATATATTGGTGTAATACCCGTCCCACCTGCGAACATGGCTAGTTTTGTGGCAAACTTTTGCTTGCCATGTACCGAAAACGTTCCTCTGCCCATGTACTCGATATGACCCAATGGACCTTTGATTTTAATTGAAGAACCTATAGGCATTGATTCGAGATATTGTGACATAAGCCCTCCATTTGGGAACTTTGGTTCATCGCCTTTGAAGTAGATTTTGACAAGTAACTCAAAGTATCCTACTTCATCAATGGTGCTAGTTGGCGTGTATGCTCGCATGCATAACCTGTCACCAATGGTGGCACATAAGAAGATGTGCTTCCCTACTGGTAACCCGAGAACTTGATCTGGAGATGGGAGGGAGAAACGGAATAGCCTCACATTATGAGAAACTGCTGTTTTCGAAATGAGTTTACATGGGATTTTTTCACGAGGGATTAAGGCTACGTTCCTTGCGGCCGGTACAATTTCTTTGATGGTGACTAACTGTGATGTCAAGTAATTAGTGGCACCATGGATAGAGTTATTTGGTGATGAAGCAGCTGAGTCGGAACTATAACCCATAGTTATGAGTTCACCAATCCGATAGTCTTCTAGTAGCTTCTTGGCCTTATCAGAATGGATTGCATCAAACTCTTCAGTACAATCAGTTCCAGCATTGATGAGTATGCTATCACTGCCACCAGGGTGATCTTTGAGGAAAGAGGTGCAATCATAAATGTGACCGTGGACCACGATCCAAGCAGAGTCAGCGGAGTTGTGTTTCTTGACTTCAGACATTGAGAATGTTAAAGAGGTCGTGTTCATGAAAGGGGATGAAACACTCTTCTTGAGAGTTGGATTTGCTGATTCTGTTGAAATCTCGAGGTGCTTTTCACGAGCCATCCATCCACCAGACTGGTTTCCTGGTTGAGTCGGGTGTTCAAATACAATACCAATCTCGCCCTTGTGTGGTTTGCACATGTTGGTCTTAACTCGGAACCAACAATTGTTCATCATACCCTGAATTGAGTGTAATATCAACATTATTAATTTATCCGTAAGAATTTTAAGACATATGTTAATAACTAGTATATCCTTACATATATTTTTATTATACTTCTAAGATGGGAAAAATAGTAGTTACCATGAGGTTCCAAATGAGTTTTTCTGGTTGAGTGTTAAAGCTCTGGTCCCAGGCTCGAACTGCGATCTCTTTGGCACCAAGAAGGTCCAAAACCTCAACTTCAAGTGACCAAAAACACCAACACCAATATTTTCCATACTTATTTGGTTTTTCCTGATGGTCTAGGCTGCACACACTCCATGTTTCACCTCCGTTCATAGTTACCTCCACACGAGTCACTTTGTTACCACCTCCTGCATGCAGGCACATAATTAACACTTTAATATTAAATTAAAAGTTAATTATTATTAGCCTGCTCAAAAACTCAACTCAGTTATAGCATTGACCCTCAACTAGTGAAGACTTAATTATATATCAAATTAAATTAATGTCTAAGGATAACATATATATTAATCTCAATCCAATATTAGAATTGACCCCCGATTCCTAGAGGCTAAAATATCAAACAAAATAATGTCTAAGCAGATATATCTGAGTTCTAAACAATTAGTAGTATATAACAACTACATTAAAAGATATAACTATTATTATCAACGATAATAAAAATATTTGCCAAAACTGAATATTGAAAACATGTCCACAGTTCTATTAGTTAAGCTAATGTTCATATACTAATTTTAGTAGCATGCATATGTTTCATCTACGAAAACTGTGTTTTGTTTGTAAAGGTGGAAATTAAATAGACTTGTAATAGGTGTAAACATTCTTGCTTAGTAATTATTATACTTCTTAGTAGCCTCGATAAATTGACTAAGGCTTGTTTTGATGTTGTGATACGTACAACCAGTTGGATCATTTGAAGATATCGGAATAGAGTTTGATTAGTCATAGGAATAGGGGATTAAATACTAAGTGTTTAGTTTGGATACTTGATCCGATCTCAGCTTGTAAAATTATTTTGGAACCCCTTCTTTTCATCTAGCTTATGGTTAGATTTTTCAATGAAATTGTTTAAAAAAAAAATTATAATTCTTTTTGAATTTCATACCAAAGTAAAAACTCTATAAATTAATTATGTTGGGACCGAGATATTTTATTAATTTAGCAAGATATTATTATATCGATAAATTAATAATTTATTAATTTAAAGAGGTTTTACGCATGGTGTTTAAAATTTTCAAATCCAGTATACTAGTTACAATTATACTAGTTAGAGATGAAAAATAAATTAATAAAACAAGTTTCAGTTAACATTTTATGAATTAACATTCACAAATTAATTGAATTTGTTAAGTTCATTGTTTTTGAATAAGTAAAAAAATTAGTTTCGTTGGTACAAGTTCCAATTACGTATGACTTTATTGAATTTGTACAAGTTCCAATTACGTATTGCCTTTATATATATGTATGAATTTTTTTTAGTAATTATTAATTTATAGTTTCGTTGGGACCAATATATATACACTGGGGTTTCAAAAAAATAATTATTTTATTATTTTTTCGATTATGGTCCAAATTTGTACTGGTACCAAGTTGGAACCAGACAAATTATTACTCTCTTCGTCTCAAAATTATTGTCATAAGAGAAATCACATAGTTTAATAAAAGTGGGGTCGCTTTAGTTTTCAACCACTCAAAGATAATATTCTCCTACTATATTCTCTAGTTTTTACTTAAAAAGAAAAGTGGACAATTATTTTGAGACATTACAAAAAAAAAATATGGACAATAATTTTGAGCCGGATGGAGTAATTTTATCGAGTATTAATTTATAGAGGTTTTAATATAGTTAATTATATAATGTGATTACTAAAATTGTACCATAAAATAAAATTTAACCTAGCCTAAATAAAACCATTCTTAATGTTCTAATTAACATTGTCATCTAACATGCTCTACCGTCTGATTTTTTTTAATTAATCTATTGGTAAATAGCTGCTAAAGTACGTACCCGTTTGTCCCTAAATATTTTAAATATATTCCCAATCCGGCCACCTCTTTACAAAAACAAATAAAACGAATCTATCAATGTAGTATATTGGTCACCAAACTTAATAAAGAAATGACTAAAAGGGATGGCGATGGTCAACTATTTTCGAATCAAAGGAAACCTAATCTGTTTTGTTTACCACTGAGTCAGTCCTATTAAATATTAAGATAATACGCTTATATATCATAAAAGTTATACTAGTAATTAACTACTACTTGGTTATCGGAACTTACCTTAATAAATAATAATCACTACTCTCAATGCTTAATTTCCTTTTTTCACTAATTATGTACTTAGTGGAGATTAACTTAATCAGAATATTCATTTTATCACCTAGAGTGGTCTAATACTCCCAATTTTCCGTCACATGCACTCTCTTTCAAAACAATAATTTAACCCCAATACATAAGTTAACAAAAATAACTACTAGTGTTATTAGAAAAGTATCTAAGATGCTTTACAATAAAATTTAAAGCCAAAAAACCGAAAGGGCGTCAAAACCGATTTGCCAACTTGAGGTCACGCTTAAATATTACTACATTCGTATTAAAATAAGTGTCCATTTTGACTTTTCAAAGTCAAACTGGTTCAACTTTGACCTTATCTATTTTTGCGGGTGTTATATAATACTTAATGCAAAATATATGAATGGATTAGGATTTAAGTGTATTTTTCATTTGTATAATTTTAATTTTCATCAAGTATTATATAACAAAAAATAAATATTTAAGGTTAAAGTTGAAGCAGTTTGACTCTAAAAAGATATAGTGAACACTTATTTTGGGACGGAGACAGTAAAATATATATGTTAGTGCATGTGTGGAAATATAGTACACGTTAAATGAAAAATGAAATTAATTAATTACCGGAATAAGCATAGCCCCTCATGGTGTAAGGCTTTTGAGTAGTCCATGAATTAATGGGCAATATCTCTTCATGGCATGGTGTTGTAATCACGGAGTTTATGTTAAGCTCGTTGATGATGTATTCTGGTTTATGCCACCAGCCTACAAATTGAACCTCAAACATTCAATACGATGGCTCACTAACTAATAAGTAATTAGTGCAAGACATGCGTTGTAGTATTTGTCGTTCAGAAAAAAAGTAGCGTACAAAGATACCTTCTGAGTTAGCTAGCTCTGGATCAACATGTGACGGAAACACACGGTTATCTTTGAAGTGGTAGTAATTTCCAGATTCTGGCGTTGTTACTATAATACGTTTCAACCACTTGACCATCCTACCACCTATGAACCCCGGAATAATCATTCTCACGGGAAATCCATGATCAGGGGGCAACTTTTCTCCATTTTGCATATATGCCAATATGATATCCCTAGCCGGATCCATTGCCATCTCGATACTTATGCTTGTTCCGTATTTGGAACCACCGCCTCCAGGGAGATCTTCCGCTCCCTCGAAGCATACATTAAGCGCGCCTTTCTTCCGGCTGCAAATCCCACACCTTTTCAAGATTTGGAATAATGGAACTCCTTTCCAAACTGACGTTGATATCCCAGCTGCACCCCAGTTGAATCCTATGGTCTTCTTAGTCAGAGTTTGTTCCTTCCTGCGATTCCCGGCACACACCAATGAAACCGGGAGTTCTCTGGAAGGAAAGTCTTTGACAAGCTGGGTCATTGTGAAATGACCAGGTCGTTTAACAAGCCCACATATCTCTACGGTCCAGTCCTCCCAAGTAGCATTAGGGACTGGACCATGGTTACGGACATAATGAAGAGGTGCAGGAGTAATAAACCCATGTTGCATGAGTTTACTTAAAGGTGCCTCGGAGTTGAATGGATGCTTTCCAGTGAGACGTACCATTGATGGGTTTCGTTTGATCCATTGATCAGCTGTGCCGACGTCTCTCGGGTCAGTAACGGAACTTTCCAACTCGGAATTGGTCCATTTTAAGATATCACGATAGTCAACCTCGTCTTCCTCATCATCACTAGAATTGGGCGTCGAATAGACTGTAGCCTTCTTAAGTGATGCAAATTCTTGATTTCCATTGGAATAATGGATAGGTGATTCGGGAAGCTGGTGTTTTGGACTAAAGGAACGAACACCATCATGTTCAATATGGAACTGTAGATTTTCGACTGAGGTCGCCATAGAATTATAATGGTTGGGAAATAATAACGTTGGATTTATTTTCTCAGCTTCCTTGTTTGGATTGTATCCAATTTGCTCAGGAATGTGAGACACAAGTCACACAACATTGCTTAAACTTGCATACTTATATATACAACATACAAGTGGACCATGGAATCACATTGTAAGAAAATATGTCACAACTTTATATTAAACTAATAGGGGTGCTGATAAATAGAGCCATTAGATCAAATACCGTTTTGAATATACATATAGGTGAGAATCGGAAAATCGTCACAAATAATATTCACTACGGAAATTGTGGCACAAGCTAAGAAACATATAACTAATTAATTTAACAACAACAACAACAAACCCAATCCCGCCGGGGATTGTGGCACAAGCTAAGAAACATATAAGTAATTAATTTCTCACTCATAATCGATCGGCGAACAATTTGAATATATGTATCCTTCCCTCAATACATTTGACAAGAAACCCATGATTAATTACATGTGACTGTGATCCACACTCGAACCTAAATGAAAATATTAATGATTGCGTATTTGAGTACCAATGTTTTTGAAATCAAACAAAAATTAAGAGTTATCTTGTATGCTTCTTCTAAACGGAATTGTCAAACTTTATAAGAAATGTGCAAACATGTTAAAATACGTGTTGGTTTTTTTAGAACAACGGCATATATTATAACTAGCAAAAGCTAGAAACATGAACGCTTACAAAGAAGAAATGTTTACAATGGGATTATCTAACCAACCTACCCTACTAAAACTCAACTTAGGATTTGTAGATGAAATCCACAAAAACGATCGATAAACTATAGAGTCTCAAATAGTCACCTTCTTCGGTTTAGAAGTAGAAAAAATCAATGCATTGCGAAAATTCCATATAGACCATAACATCGTATCTACAATCCCTCCAAGAATGAATCTAGGCGTCTTCGTCATTTGACAAGCATCTAACCACGAAAGTCACTCCGCAAAATTAGACAAACCCGAAATATCCAAATCACACCATCTCGCCAATAAATCCCAAAGATCATGGGCCATTTCGCACGAGAAAAAGAGATGATCAACATTCTCAACGTACTCGCTACATACGGGACATAAAAGAGAGCCAACATCAATTCCTTTGCGATCCAAATTCACCATGGTTGGAAGTTTATTCAGAGACAATCTCCACCGAAAGATGTTAACTTTTATTGGAACACTTTTATTCCATCTAGTAGATGACACGCCACCTTGTAGAATATGCTCATCAACATACTTTCGAGCAGAAGCAACAGAAAAACCTGTAGAATCGAGGGCCCATTTCCAACCATCCTTATTATCCGAGAGCTCAACATTACTGATCAATGACTTCATATCATCAAATTGGCTAGACTTCACGCCACCTATTGGATTCCTCCTAAGAACATTATTCCAGTCGATGATATTGACCCGTTGAGCTAACGTGCACCGTTTATCCCTATCCAAAGCATACACACGAGGGAACAATTCTTTTAGAGGTCAGTCCCCACACCAAGACTCATCCCAAAACACGACAGGTTTCCCTTCTCTAAGCGACCGATTACAAGAAGCAAGCAAGTCAATACATTTCAATTGAAGTTGAGAAACCAAACGAACAATAACATTCCAAGGGCTAGCATTCGATTTTACAAGCCTTCCAGTCCCAATTCCTCCATCTTGCCCATGAATACCTTAATTCACTTTAGCCCAGAGATCATTAGGATGACATCTAAATCTCCAAATCCACTTAAACAAAAGGGAGACATTTAAAGCATAAATACTCCCAATGCCAAGCCCACCGATAGCCTTACTAGCTAAACAAGTATTCCATTTCACCCATGTGACCTTTTTTTCATCCAAGTTACCTCCTGTAAAAAACTTATTACGCATGGACTCCAATACTTTCTGAACGGTTGTGCGCATCAAATACAAAGACATGAAATAAGTAGGAAGGTTACTTACTACTGATTTTATTAACGAAAGATGCCCACCTACCGATAATAAACGAGCTTTCCACTGTGACATTTAGATGAAAACTTCTGAATGATACACTTCCTGTTTTCACATCAACCCATGTTACACACGGCAGGTACACCTAGGTACGTCAATGGCAGCTTAGAAACTCCACAACCGAGAACCGAAGCCATGTCTAAAATGTTGGCATCAGAAACACATAAGCCTAAAAGTTTACTTTTGTGAATGTTGATTTTTAGACCAGACATCACATAGAAACATCTCAACATACATATTAGATTATACGCATTAGATTGGGACCACTCACCTATAAAAATAGCATCATCGGCGTAAAATAGCTGAGATAGATTCAAATTACCTTGACCTATAGAAGCACCTTTAAACATGCCCGCATTCACTGCCTTGCACGTAATAGCAATGTTGCAAAAATCGGCTGAATCGGCCGATTAATCGCCGATTAATCGTTAATCGGCCCAGTACCTTGTAGAATAGTGAAAATCGGCCAAAAAATCGGTCAGGCAAAAAAATCGGCCAAAAATCGGCCGAATCGGCCAAAAATCGGCCGATTCGGCCAAAAATCGGCTGAATCGGCCAAAAATCGGCCGAATCGGCCAAATCGGTCAGGTTTAAAAAAATGAAAATTTAGGCATTCTACTTAATTTGGGGATCGTTTATTTCACTTATAATGCACAATGAGCCTCATAATCAGAATTGGAGCCTTTTATTGAGGTTTGGAAACATAGTAGGCTTGTAATCAGTTACGATCTTTAGTTTGGTCTCCAGAAATACCCAAAACATGCAAAAAATGCCAATCCGATTAATCACCGATTAATCCCGCCTCGGCCGATTACTCGCTGCAGGGTGGTCGACCGCCCGGCTACCGATTCACGATTTTTGCAACATTGCGTAATAGCATGAAGCCCTTCCATTTCGATGATAAACAGAAACGGAGACAAGGGATCCCCTTGCCTTAGACCCTTAAGAATCTCAAACTCGTACGTAGGAGACCCATTAACCAGAATAGAAGCCCTCGAATTCCTAAGGCATCCAGAAATCCACTTGCGCTATTTAACCCCAAACCCCATATTCTCCATGATCACACCGAGGTAATCCCACCTCAAAGAGTCGTATGCTCTCTCAAAGTTAACATTAAAAACCATAAGCTCTTTTTTCCGCTTGCGATACCACTCCATAATTTCACTCAAAATTAAAGGGCCGTCAAGAATATTCCTACCTGTAATAAACGCTGATTGCTCCACACTAATATAGCTTCCAATAACCTTGCTAAGCCTATTAGCTAATAACTTACCAATTAATTTTTTATTGGCAACCTATTAAACTGATAGGCCTAAATTTTGATACAAATTTAGCATCAACAACTTTTGGGATCAAAGTTATAAAAGATGAGTTGCATCCTTTTGGAAAATAACCTGATTGAAAGAATTCTCGAACGAACCACACTACATCAGATTCTATGACATCCCAAAATGATTTGAAAAACTTAAATGTGAAACCATCCGGCCCTGGAGCACAGTCACCACCACAATCCCAGATAGCCCTCTTAATTTCTTCATTCGAGATCTTACGTTCCAAATAATTCCTTTGCTCAAGAGATAACTTGTTAAAAGAAACATCTCCAATAGAAGGACGAAGACCACCTGTAAAGGAAAATCTATTGTGAAAATGGTCATAAAATTCAGCTTTAACCTCACCAGGATCATCAATCCAACTACCACTTTGAAGAATGCCTTTGATAGCAACTTGACGACGCTTTTTCTTAAGCGAACCATGAAAGAAGCTGGTATTTTCATCCCCCTCTATAGCCCACTTTATCTTTGTTTTTTGAGCCAAATCAGTAGCCTCCTTTCGATCATTGTTGCCCAATATTTTCATAGAAACTGCCCGGGAGTTCAAGTCCTCCCTAGTAGCAATACCCTAATCCACCTTAGTTTCCACTGAAGACAAAATAGAATGGTGCTCCTTTTGTAACTTATTGTCATTCAATCTCTTTGAGGAGATCCAAGACCTAATGACATGCCATTGCTTTCAATAATTCCATCGTTTTTCCAAGTTACAGAAACCAATTTATTGAAACCCTCAATTTCCAGCCAAGAGTGAAAAAAAGGGAACTGAGTCGGGCCATAATCAACCGCCGATTCTTTAAGAAGAATAGGCCGGTGATCGGGAACACCTTTCTCCAACGCAATACCTGTACAGTGCGGAAACGCTTCTAAAAAACCTTCTGTGACCTAGAACCGATCTAACTTGCTCATTTTTTAAGCCTATTTATCAGTCCATGTATATCGAAAACCACCCAATGAAATGTCTATGAGGTTCAAGTTAGCAATAAAAGAATTAAACAGGTCAGCTTGCCTCTCATTGAAAAATGTACCGTACCTCTCTCCAGCCTCTCGAACCTCATTGAAATCTCCCATGACTATCACCTGGCCATCCCAGTTTGTTATTAAACGAGATAACGAAGACCACAAATCAACTTTTCCCACCACACTTTGAGGAGCATACACCGCTATAAACATAATCTTTAAACCATTCTGAATCCAACGACCTTCTACAGCCACGTAATTATCAACACATATGATTCTTTTTTTCTGAAACACCATCTTATTCCATATACAAAGAATACCTCCCGACATACCCCTAGCAGAAGTAGAAGCAAAATCAAAATGAATATTGCCCCAAACCTGCCGTAACGCCCATAAATCAACACGTAACATTTTTATCTCCTGTAAGGCTAATAAATTTACATTATGAATATGACATAAATCTCTAACCCATCTCCTTTTATTAAAATCACCAAACCCTTGCACATTGAAGGATAATGTATTCATTTATTCACATTTACATCACCCATATCCCAAATTATTTTTTCAAGCATAGCTTCACATCCTTCCATATTGAAACCCAGAGCCTTTCATACCTCTATCATATCTTCCAATTGTTCAAGCATTGAGATTCCAACACGTTTCTGTAAAACTTCATTCTTTTGTATTTGCGAGGACTGCATGTTCTTAGCTTTTGATTGTGACGATGTTTCCTTTTCCTCTAACACACCTAGTTTACACACATCACTAAATTCATGTTCCTTGGCAGCCTCATCAGTTTGTGTGAATCCGGGAGGGAATTCTGGATCACTATCAATGACGTTAACGCATGTATCATCAACCTCTTTTTATTCCTCTACTCTATTATTCTGCTCTTGAAAATTTTCTTTAGCTGAATTATCACCCTCTGAATCCACTTCGAATTCATCAATATTATCTCCTTCTTCATTGCTAGCTATACCCATTGATCCTTTCTCCTCATTGTCCACATCATCCAAGAAAATTTTTGGTGTCCAACCACATAACTCTCTAACCCTAATAGTATAGGACACCCCTTTAAACATCACGACTATGGACGCAAAAACCAACGAGGCATGTGAAGATTTAATACACATACGTATACTAAGTCTATTAGAGTTATCAGAATCATCGATAAATAGAATCTCACCCCATCTACTACATATCTGTTTGAATGTAGTATTATTCCAGGCAAGCAGTGGAACACCTTCTACCTCAAGCCAAATTAATCGATCCTTGACCACAAAATCATCATGCCAAAGCTTTAACGAAGAGAACCATGACACAACTCCTTCATGTTTCAGAAATTTGTCTCTAACATCCCTATCATTGAACTCAAATAAAACCTATAAGCCACCAAGATACTTGATTTCCACCCAGAAAACCTTCATTCCAACATATAATTTTGGAGTTCTCAATAGATCGAAAATCCTTGTAACACCCAATTAGAGCCAATGACAATCCAGAATTTTCTTCTTGTGAAAGCAGAATTGGTGAGCTTTCATCCCCACGCTCACCTTCAGTATCCTTCCTTACACCATTATGCTGTGCTTTCACCACATTTACGAACGATTTTAAATTAGCCTCACTAAAAAATTGTTTAGGAGCATGTGAGTCATGTCCCCTAACATCTTCACGATTCAACTGAGCAGCTACATTCCTATCAAATCTAGCAATATTCATATGCAACTGTAGTTTTCCAATCCACACCTTATTCAACAATTCAATTAAGGTTTCCTTATTTTCAACCTTATCATATCGACAAAAAGAAAACATTTGCCCCAATTTATTCTTATGCTTAGCAATGTAAACATCAACAATTTTCCCCATCTTACCACAGATATTCCATAGTTCACGAACCGTAAGATGAGACGAAAAATTAGAAACATACACTGAGATCGTATTTTTACCAAAATCCGTCGATGTATTTGTCCTATTCAATGGCTTCCCTAAACGCTCAAACACCAAGCGATGTTTACTCCGCTTTACCTCATTCCAATCAGAACCCTCCATTGACTTGAATCTCCGGTGGAGAGGGTGGGGTGGGAAGGGTTGAGTCGCTTGTGGAGAGGGTGGAGTGGGGGTGGGTTGAATCGCCGGTGGAGGGTGTGTTGATATATAACTTGTTTTATTTTGGTTGGTTTAATTAACATTTGTTTTTTAGTGTAATAGAAACATTTGGATCCGTGAAGTTATAGTTGAAATAGTCGGAGAACGAACTAGATATTTTTCATTTAACACACGTCATCGACTCATTGTCTTCTTCACTGTATTATCATTCTCGTGTAATTGTTTTTCACTTTGGAAGAGGTTATTCATATATCTTTTGTTTTCCTATAGTTTCTCGATACTTTGGTAAAGAATTAGTAGTTTTTTTAGTAATGCATTTAGTATATATGCTTTAAATTCGTGTCGAATGTTCTTCTTTGTGGATTTGGAGAATTAGATTATATTCTCATATTTTCACAAAACACATTACTAAATCCGGAATTGGCATATGATTACGTGGGAATGAATATTATATGCTGCAAAGTTTGATTCAAAAAATTAACATGGTACCTAATTCCCCACGCGATACACAAAATAGGGTCAACAATAACATATTTAAATTTACTTAATGTATATGTTAAAATAGAAATTTATTCCCGGCCCGTTTGATAGCTAAACATGCATTACATGAACATGTTCATGCAAAAAGATGGTATCATGTAGTCTTTCCACATGCAACCGTCTTAAATCAAAATTTTATATGCATTTCATAATCATGCTTTCAGTTTGGATAAGAGTTTTGCTCACACCAAGAAAATATTGTCAGCAAAACAGAGTCTAGAAAGGTATCCCCACAAATACAACAACCGCATAAGATTGAAACATAATGGCTTTGTCCCACAAATGTGCTAGTTAGCCTTCAAAATTCTAAAATTTCCTCATGTCATGATAAAGTGGAAATATAAGTTTTATGGACGGCGGATAAGATTTAAAAGAATAGAATAGCAAGGACCTAGTTTAATATACAATGGGAGAATGAGTCACGATGTTATGGAAAAGAAGGAGAAAAACTCACTTTTTACAAAGTCTAAAAATGTCTCCCTAGCTTAACACATGTCATGTAAAAATTCGCATTTTCAGGTTACTATCCATTTTAGAATTTTTACTATTCACTTTCACTATTCATTCCTAAATTTTTTTATTTCATATTCTCGTAAGTTAAATATTTTAATGATAATCCGAGAGTTTGACACTCGTCAGATCATTTCTGCAAAAATAACTAGTCACTATTCATCAAAATATCTAAACACTATTCATCAAAATATCTAAACACTATTCATCCAAAATATCTAGATATTTTCAGAAATTCACTAGTCGTGTAAATACTCATTTCTCGTGGAAAAATTATTCTAAATACAATGGTACTAATTTCGTGTCATAAATCGAACGTTATCAAGCCTAAATGAGTCCCAAACCATAATTAAACAAAAGTTACAATAATGACCCCTGTAAAAATATTTCTCGTTTTATATATTCATTTTGTTGGAAAAACTATTCTAAACGCAACGGCGTAATTTTCGTGACTTGAATCAAACGTTTGCTAACCTAAATAAGTCCCGAACACGAAAAGCAGAAAAGTTACACAATTAGTCTTAGGTTGAAATTTTCCTATAAATAGGAGGCATAAGCCTTCATTATTTCTTGCACCACCCCTCTCTTTATCTCTAAAGTCCTTAAACCCAAGGCGATTCTTAGCTATTTTAGCTAGTTTCTTTCAAGAACGTGCAAGCATTCTTGAGCAAAAGCTAGATTTTGATCTACTTTGCTTCGAGTTTTCAAGAAAGGCGTCGTTATAATCTTCAAATAACTTCAAGTCTCCAAAAAGACTTTGTTATTATCTTATTTTAGTATCGGGTACTACAACACTAGGGAACTTCATGTGAGGGGTTTCATTTGGGTAAACGGATCGACAAGTTGCTGGATTTACGAATTAAAGTGTCCTAGCTCCTCAAACGTTTACTACATGACCTCTGAATTATGATGGCCCGAACGGTAGTTACGCGTAGAGACTTCCTGGCTTAAATCCATCAATCCCGTTATACGTTGTGATATCATTAGTTCAAGGTGAGTTCTTAGCCCCTACTTTTATACTCGTTTTAACTCTTTGGGGGAGATACATGCTTAACTACTTTCAATTACTTTTACAAGTATTCCAAACCTTTACATATTACTGTGAGTTCTTAGCCCCTACTTTTAAACTCGTTTTAACTCTTTGGGGGAGATACATGCTTAAATACTTGTTCTTATTTTCATACATGCTTAAATACTTGTTCTTATTTTCACAAGTAAACTAAACTCTTATACTTTACCGTGAGTCATAGCCCCTACTCTCTTAATACATGTTTTATACTTTTGGGGGAGATACATGCTCAAACTATACTTTTACAAATACACGTTTAACTTTATGATACAGTTAGTCAATTATTCAAATCTATGTGATACTTTTATGCTATTTATTAATTGAATGGTATCATACTTTGGGATCTCATGTTTGTAACTCTGAATTCATTAATTGAATGGTAACTCTTCAAAACGTCTCATTTAGAGGTCGTTTTCTATAACTTGTACTTTGTATTATGAAGTAGCACCCCAGTGACACAATCTTCCGCTGCGATATTTTGGGGGTGTTACAGATTGGTATCAGAGCCTTGGTTATAGAGAACTAGATTGCATTTAGTGCCTAGACTATAACTGCTTTATACGTTAAGACTTTCCTCCCTATTTGCCTCACACATACACTTCATGCGCATATGCTTCTTGTTAGTTGTTCGTTGATTGGTCCCGAACAGTCATCTTTATATCAGTCAACCACTTGTGAATGGTCAACCATAAAAGTCAAACTAATCTGGGACCAAATGCAATTTAAATCCATGGGAGTATAGTAGTATATCACCGGGTCGTTATATCCCAACGAGGTGTGTAAACTGTAATATAACGAATGTGTGTGTTGAAATGATATTGAATATACAAAAACAGGAATCTGATTGACTAACACTAGGAATGTGAATAGTGATAGCTCTGTCACAGCTATATCGTTAAAAACGTGCAATCAGATACCTAAAAACGCGAAAGATATACAAACGTACGTTTAAATTCAAGTAAACGTAAACGTATAAAACAAACGATTATACTATAGTAGGGATTTGCATGCCTTAGGGGCTTAAATGCAAATTAAACAAACTTAAAATATTTATTTATAATTTACAAACTTATATAAAAGTTAAGAAAACCTAAAAACCTAAAACGCGTACGTGTACGTAACAATTACGTAAACGTAACAAAATAAAAAGTGAATTCAGTCCAATACAACTCCCACAAATGTGAAAATTATATTTTTGGAATCCTAAAAAGATAAGAAAATTATTAGAAAATTAAAATAAATTTTTACACTATTTACTTAATTATTATAAATTAAAAATGAATTAAATGTATTTAATAATGAATTAAATAATAAGAAAATCTAAAATTAACCTAAATAAATGAAATAAAGAATCTGAAAAATCTAAAATATTATAAAATGAATTTTGAAACTGAAAATATATTTTTTACCCAATTATTCTATTTATTATTAATTATTTACTATTATTAATTACTAAAAACTATTAATGAATTATTAAAAGTATTAAATGAATAAAGAAAAATCTGAAACTTTTTACATAATTCTAAAATAAATATAAGAACCTAGGAAAAATATAAAAACACTATGTGCTTAATGAAAATAAGCAAATAAGCAATAAGCTTCTTAAATAGAAGCTATCACTTATTTGTAAAAGCTCTTTTTTTGGATTTTCTTTTTCTGGAACTAATTATACAATGATATTAAACAAGTTTAATGAAAACAAAACTTTACAAACTTCAAAATAAGCAAAATGTGAGCTTATGGCTTAGACAGTTAAGCTTTTGGCTTAACTTGGATTGAGTGAAAGCTTGGAAAAGCTTGGTATGAGCTCCACACAGGAGACTAAAGGAAAAATAATATATATACAAGTTATATGAACAAGTATATACAACATGGTGCACTGGAATTCACTGAATAAGCTCATATAAGCTAATAAGCAATTCCAAATCCAACCTGCTGCTAGGCAAGCAAACTGCTGCTGACTTAAGAGGCAAATTAAGCTATGAGAATAAGCTCATCAATACCAAATAAGTATGGGAGTAGCAAGCCAGGTTGGTTGGCTTTCCAAAAAGCTCAAGCTCAACCTGTGGGGTCCACTGGTTAGCTTTTGAGGAGCTTATGAAAAACCTCCCAAGTTTGAGTATGCTGGTGCACTCAGAAACATGGGACAAACAAAAAGCTTGTTGCAGCCCTAGTAGATGAGCTACAACATGGAAAATAAGCACTGGATCCTTAATTTGGGCAGATAAGCTCCACAAGGAACTAAATCTCACAAGCTAGGTCCATCAGATAAGCTTTTTGAGAGCTTATGAAGTAGGCCTGAGTTCACTGATTCTCAGTGTATACTGAGAAAGTGGGACAAAATAAGGAGGGTGATTAAGGTGACTAAATAAGCTAATAACTGAAAAATAAGCATACACATAAACTAATGACCAGAAGGGCTACACAAAACAATAATTTACACAAGCTAAAGCTAACTAATAAAGATTGTGCAAGCAAATGAAAAACGGGGTAAACTGCCTGCACAGGGCACTTTTGCAGAAAAATACTAAAAAGAAGCTATCAAATAAGCAGTTAAGCTAGGCTAATAAAGTAAACTAAAAATATTCTAATGAAGATAAGCAGCAAAATATGAACATTCCAAAAGATGGTAAGCTAAAACCTAATAATAAGAGCATACAAAAATTAACAAGTTCTATCAAAACTGACAACCTATGAAATTTGACTTTTTAACAAAAACACATAAGTTGACAAATATGAACTTTGATCTTAATCTATTGATTTATTATGTAATATTAGGCTGTAATAAGATGAAATTAAGCTAGGTAACCTACTTATGCATCACTGTGATGAAATTTGCAATTCAAATCCTAACAGTGAGCTAATTAAGAAAGATGAAAAGCAATTTTGACTATATACTTAATAAAACCTGGATTTATTGCTTGAACTGAGCTATTTAGGCCATATGCATCATACATCAAACAAGAACAATAACACACATAACCCTAAACATAGATTAGACAGCAAATCCAGTTTATGAAACCTAATTTAGCCACAGTGGACACTGAGAATGGAATGAAGGTGAATTTGACCATTTACACATTACCACTAAGCTTAAAGGGGTGTCAATCCCTCAAATGGCCTAATGGGTCATGGATGAACAGAAATAAACAACATCAATCACCTCAGCATCCTAAATCATAACAAATCCAAACAGCCCTTCAATTTTCACTTGTCACATGAATTTCGAAGTATTCAATGAATTTGTATATGAACCTGATTCCAAACATAATATTATCACATATGAAGATCAATTGAGCAATAAACTTCAAGCACACAAGCAGAAAATACAAACTTGTCACATAAGTATTTCAACTGAGTGATTTTTCCATTTCTTAGCACAAGTGAATCTAATGAACAAACTACCTATATTAAGTTATAATAACACTTAATAACAACAAAGAAACATAAAAATGCAAAGATTCAAGCAATTAAATAGCTAGAACAGTAAAATGCAAAAAATGGTAAAAAGGGGCTCACAAGTGCATCCTGCTTGAAACTGAGAACCAAGGCCACAGAACACATCCTTCAGCTTACCAATGAGTCACTAAACCAAAGGCAATCCACAATTAACCTTGTTCCATGCAGTTTCATCAAGAACACTTTATTATTTTTGGTTTTTTCATTTGTTTTCTTGATTTTTACCTATTTCTAAATTTTAAAGACTATAACTATTTTAAGGATTCTAAAAGCTTTGAAAGCTTTGTCAGGAGCTTATGTTAACTAATTGAGTCCATTAAACAACTATAATCAACAAGAAATTAAATGACAAGAAATTTAAATGGTACGGATAAGAAAACATGAATTTTAAAGATAGATTGATATAAAACTGTAAATAATGTTTTATTACACTTGTTTAAGGAGTAATACAACATTGAAAGCAATAAAATGACTTGAAATTAAAGAAAGCAGTAAATTTAATTAACTACGTGACCTAGGCTAATCCAAAGGTGCCTTCTTCTCTTGCTTCCTCTTCTCTTTTATAACCTTCTGAGTTCCCACTAGCATTCCAGTCAAATCCCACTTGCAATCTTGGCCATTGGTTGATCTGAATTCATCCTAGCCGTGTAAACTACTTTTGGCGCCAAAAGTGTTATAGGCTGCTTTGGGCAGTTTAAGAGCAATTAATGCTTCTTGGTTTGTTATAGAGGTGGAGGGGACATGTTTGGTAGGTTTAGAGGCCAAGTGGTGGAGTGGGTAACAAAAGCTGGGGATTGTGAGTGAGGTGAAGTGTCGATGGTGTGGGAATGCATTTATTGATTGTAGGCTGGTGTGAGGAGTGTAGGAGATGGTATGGTGGAGTAGGTAGTGAGCTGTTGTGATGAGGTGGTGAAGAAAACCAGCTAGGTGGAGGGTGGTTTCTGGTTTTGGCGGGGTGAGAGAGGAAGGAGAAGAGGGAGTGGGTTTGACCGAAGTCAACCCGGTTTTATTAATAAAGGTGCAATGGGCTGTGTGGTTTTCGGGCTTGGTTTGTTTGTTGGGTTTTATTATAAAAAAAAGGGTCCGGATTGGTTTTAGTGTTTATAAAGCCCAAGGACTAAAGTTGTAATTTCTGAAACATGAGGGGCCTGATGTGACAAACTTCCAAACTTCATTCCAGGGATCACACCTGCCAATTAACATTAGTACAAGGACCATAATTGTAAATTTCCATTTTTAAAACTTCCAAGGACCTTTTATGTCAATTTTGGATTTTGAGGGGTAAAAGTTGACATTTGTAGAAAACTTTCATCCAGGGACTATTTTGAACAAGTTTGATTGTCCAAGGACTTAAGTTGACTTTTCATTCATTTTAAACCTTCAGGGACTAGTTTTGCAAATTGGTGATACTTCAGGGACTGAAATTGACAGTTTTGTGAACTTTGCATGCTTTTCACTTGTTTTCAATCTTTTTGTACCTGAATCACATAAAAACACATTTCAATGATATTTGTAACATTTATATGGTCATTTGTGTGTTTTTGGTCGTTTTTGTGGGGTTAAACAATATAAAATATATGTGTATTTAGACACATATCAAATCCCCTACACTAAACTATTGCTAGTCCCTAGCAATCTTTTATGAAAATTTAATGGATTTTAACTCTTTACCAAAAGCCATTACTTCTGGAGTAGCCAATGTTTTAGTATGTGATACTTTGGTACAATAATAACCAAATGATTTTGAGCAAATCATCAGCTGTCAACGGTTTTGATTTGTCTTTACCAAAAGCCGTTTACTTCTGGACTAGCCAACTCTTAGATAAAATACAGTTATTATCTTTGGTGAGCTGATTACCAATCATGGTTTTCCAATGCCTTTACCACAAGCCATAACCTTGCGGGCTAGCCAACTCTTCACTTATGAAGATATGGTGAGTCGAATACCATACAATTTTCGGCAAATTGTAAGCCATCAACGGATTTGAGACATCTTTACCAAGAGCCGTTTGCTCTCGGATTAGCCAATCCTTATGTGGGTTAGACATGGTGGACTGATTACCATTTGTTGTGTTTAGTGCAAAGCACTTCCACTAAATAAATAAAAAAAATTAAAATTTTGGTCAAAATGGGGGAAAAAGGGCATAAAAGGGTACATAATTGATCAAATTCGCCAGAATTTCCCCCCCACACTTAGAACTGAATATTGTCCTCAATATTCAAAGTCCCGGCTATTATGCCGAATCCTTGAACGTAAAAAGATAACATTACTAGCCAAGTGGTGTAACACAACAATTATTCTCTTTTTTAATATATACAATTTTCTCATTAATTTTTTAGATCTATATACAACATGTGGGGCATACCCCACACTTGGGTGGGAGAAAGGGGAAAGAAGACAGAAACATGGGTAAAAACCCATGTGATACTACTGTTTTTGATAACCGAGTCGCTAGCTTGACTCGACCTCGAATTAAATTGTTCATGAGGAAGCTACTGTTTTTTATAACCGAGTCGCTAGCTTGACTCGACCTCGAATTAAATTGTTCATGAGGAAGCTACTGTTTTTGATAACCGAGTCGCTAGCTTGACTCGACCTCGAATTAAATTGTTCATGAGGAAATGATTGGATGAGAAATTGGAGTGGGGTCTACTCACAGAATTATGAATAGTAAGGTAAGGAGAATATTTTTGGTTTTTATTTTTATAATATAAACAGAAAAGGGAAAATGTTTTTGAATTTTTATCTTTTATATATATATACAAAGGAAAGAAAAATATTTTTGTGTTTTATATTGTTTTTGGAATTGAAATATGATATTATATATAATATATATACAAGGGATAGATATTTCAACAAAACACAAATTCATTATACGCACCACACCTCCCCGGCAGCGGCGCCAAAATTTGATTGGTCCCGAACAGTCATCTTTATATCAGTCAACCACTTGTGAATGGTCAACCATAAAAGTCAAACTAATCCGGGACCAAATGCAATTTAAATCCATGGGAGTATAGTAGTATATCCCCGGGTCGTTATGTCCCAACGAGGTGTGTAAACTGTAATATAACGAATGTGTGTGTTGAAATGATATTGAATATACAAAAACAGGAATCTGATTGACTAACACTAGGAATGTGAATAGTGATAGCTCTGTCACAGCTATATCGTTAAAAACGTGCAATCAGATACCTAAAAACACGAAAGATATACAAACGTACGTTTAAATTCAAGTAAACGTAAACGTACAAAACAAACGATTATACTATAGTAGGGATTTGCATGCCTTAGGGGCTTAAATGCAAATTAAACACAACTTAAAATATTTATTTATAATTTACAAACTTATATAAAAGTAAAGAAAACCTAAAAACCTAAAACGCGTACGTGTACGTAACAATTACGTAAACGTAACAAAATAAAAAGTGAATTCAGTCCAATACAACTCCCACAAATGTGAAAATTATATTTTTGGAATCCTAAAAATATAAGAAAATTATTAGAAAATTAAAATAAAATTTTACACTATTTACTTAATTATTATAAATTAAAAATGAATTAAATGTATTTAATAATGAATTAAATAATAAGAAAATCTAAAATTAACCTAAATAAATGAAATAAAGAATCTGAAAAATCTAAAATATTATAAAATGAATTTTGAAACTGAAAATATATTTTTTACACAATTATTCTATTTATTATTAATTATTTACTATTATTAATTACTAAAAACTATTAATGAATTATTAAAAGTATTAAATGAATAAAGAAAAATCTGAAACTTTTTACATAATTCTAAAATAAATATAAGAACCTAGGAAAAATATAAAAACACTATGTGCTTAATGAAAATAAGCAAATAAGCAATAAGCTTCTTAAATAGAAGCTATCACTTATTTGTAAAAGCTCTTTTTTTGGATTTTCTTTTTCTGGAACTAATTATACAATGATATTAAACAAGTTTAATGAAAACAAAACTTTACAAACTTCAAAATAAGCAAAATGTGAGCTTATGGCTTAGACAGTTAAGCTTTTGGCTTAACTTGGATTGAGTGAAAGCTTGGAAAAGCTTGGTATGAGCTCCACACAGGAGACTAAAGGAAAAATAATATATATACAAGTTATATGAACAAGTATATACAACATGGTGCACTGGAATTCACTGAATAAGCTCATATAAGCTAATAAGCAATTCCAAATCCAACCTGCTGCTAGGCAAGCAAACTGCTGCTGACTTAAGAGGCAAATTAAGCTATGAGAATAAGCTCATCAATACCAAATAAGTATGGGAGTAGCAAGCCAGGTTGGTTGGCTTTCCAAAAAGCTCAAGCTCAACCTGTGGGGTCCACTGGTTAGCTTTTGAGGAGCTTATGAAAAACCTCCCAAGTCTGAGTATGCTGGTGCACTCAGAAACATGAGACAAACAAAAAGCTTGTTGCAGCCCTAGTAGATGAGCTACAACATGGAAAATAAGCACTGGATCCTTAATTTGGGCAGATAAGCTCCACAAGGAACTAAATCTCACAAGCTAGGTCCATCAGATAAGCTTTTTGAGAGCTTATGAAGTAGGCCTGAGTTCACTGATTCTCAGTGTATACTGAGAAAGTGGGACAAAATAAGGAGGGTGATTAAGGTGACTAAATAAGCTAATAACTGAAAAATAAGCATACACATAAACTAATGACCAGAAGGGCTACACAAAACAATAATTTACACAAGCTAAAGCTAACTAATAAAGATTGTGCAAGCAAATGAAAAACGGGGTAAACTGCCTGCACAGGGAACTTTTGCAGAAAAATACTAAAAAGAAGCTATCAAATAAGCAGTTAAGCTAGGCTAATAAAGTAAACTAAAAATATTCTAATGAAGATAAGCAGCAAAATATGAACATTCCAAAAGATTGTAAGCTAAAACCTAATAATAAGAGCATACAAAAATTAACAAGTTCTATCAAAACTGACAACCTATGAAATTTGACTTTTTAACAAAAACACATAAGTTGACAAATATGAACTTTGATCTTAATCTATTGATTTATTATGTAATATTAGGCTGTAATAAGATGAAATTAAGCTAGGTAACCTACTTATGCATCACTGTGATGAAATTTGCAATTCAAATCCTAACAGTGAGCTAATTAAGAAAGATGAAAAGCAATTTTGACTATATACTTAATAAAACCTGGATTTATTGCTTGAACTGAGTTATTTAGGCCATATGCATCATACATCAAACAAGAACAATAACACACATAACCCTAAACATAGATTAGACAGCAAATCCAGTTTATGAAACCTAATTTAGCCACAGTAGACACTGAGAATGGAATGAAGGTGAATTTGACCATTTACACATTACCACTAAGCTTAAAGGGGTGTCAATCCCTCAAATTGCCTAATGGGTCATGGATGAACAGAAATAAACAACATCAATCACCTCAGCATCCTAAATCATAACAAATCCAAACAGCCCTTCAATTTTCACTTGTCACATGAATTTCAATGTATTCAATGAATTTGTATATGAACCTGATTCCAAACATAATATTATCACATATGAAGATCAATTGAGCAATAAACTTCAAGCACACAAGCAGAAAATACAAACTTGTCACATAAGTATTTCAACTGAGTGATTTTTCCATTTCTTAGCACAAGTGAATCTAATGAACAAACTACCTATATTAAGTTATAATAACACTTAATAACAACAAAGAAACATAAAAATGCAAAGATTCAAGCAATTAAATAGCTAGAACAGTAAAATGCAAAAAATGGTAAAAAGGGGCTCACAAGTGCATCCTGCTTGAAACTGAGAACCAAGGCCACATAACACATCCTTCAGCTTACCAATGAGTCACTAAACCAAAGGCAATCCACAATTAACCTTGCTCCATGCAGTTTCATCAAGAACACTTTATTATTTTTGGTTTTTTCATTTGTTTTCTTGATTTTTACCTATTTCTAAATTTTAAAGACTATAACTGTTTTAAGGATTCTAAAAGCTTTGAAAGCTTTGTCAGGAGCTTATGTTAACTAATTGAGTCCATTAAACAACTATAATCAACAAGAAATTAAATGACTAGAAATTTAAATGGTACGGATAAGAAAACATGAATTTTAAAGATAGATTGATATAAAACTGTAAATAATGTTTTATTACACTTGTTTAAGGAGTAATACAACATTGAAAGCAATAAAATGACTTGAAATTAAAGAAAGCAGTAAATTTAATTAACTACGTGACCTAGGCTAATCCAAAGGTGCCTTCTTCTCTTGCCTCCTCTTCTCTTTTATAACCTTCTAAGTTCCCACTAGCATTCCAGTCAAATCCCACTCGCAATCTTGGCCATTGGTTGCTCTGAATTCATCCTAGCCGTTTAAACTACTTTTGGCGCCAAAAGTGTTATAGGCTGCTTTGGGCAGTTTGAGAGCAATTAATGCTTCTTGGTTTGTTATAGAGGTGGAGGGGACATGTTTAGTAGGTTTAGAGGCCAAGTGGTGGAGTGGGTAACAAAAGCAGGGGATTGTGAGTGAGGTGAAGTGTCGATGGTGTGGGAATGCATTTATTGATTGTAGGCTGGTGTGAGGAGTGTAGGAGATGGTATGGTGGAGTAGGTAGTGAGCTGTTGTGATGAGGTGGTGAAGAAAACCAGCTAGGTGGAGGGTGGTTTCTGGTTTTGGCGGGGTGAGAGAGGAAGGAGAAGAGGGAGTGGGTTTGACCGAAGTCAACCCGGTTTTATTAATAAAGGTGCAATGGGCTGTGTGGTTTTTGGGCTTGGTTTGTTTGTTGGGTTTTATTATAAAAAAAGGGTTTTATTATAAAAAAAAGGGTCCGGATTGGTTTTAGTGTTTATAAAGCCCAAGGACTAAAGTTGTAATTTCTGAAACTTGAGGGGCCTGATGTGACAAACTTCCAAACTTCATTCCAGGGATCACACCTGCCAATTAACATTAGTACAAGGACCATAATTGTAAATTTCCATTTTTAAAACTTCCAAGGACCTTTTATGTCAATTTTGGATTTTGAGGGGTAAAAGTTGCCATTTGTAGAAAACTTTCATCCAGGGACTATTTTGAACAAGTTTGATTGTCCAAGGACTTAAGTTGACTTTTCATTCATTTTAAACCTTCAGGGACTAGTTTTGCAAATTGGTGATACTTTAGGGACTGAAATTGACAGTTTTGTGAACTTTGCATGCTTTTCACTTGTTTTCAATCTTTTTGTACCTGAATCACATAAAAACACATTTCAATGATATTTGTAACATTTATATGGTCATTTGTGTGTTTTTGGTCGTTTTTGTGGGGTTAAACAATATAAAATATATGTGTATTTAGACACATATCATTCGTTTAGATCCACGCTATTGGATGATAAGACTTTAGTATTAATAAGAAACCCTAGAATTTAGTCGAGTCATTAAAAATATGGAGCTCAGTAATAACTAATTATTTAACTTGATCTTGTGACAGTTCTTGTTTGATGAGACATGAGATTTGAGTTAAATAATATTATTACTTAGCTTTAAGGATTTGATGACTTGGTTATCTTACTATCTGTCTCAGAAAACGAGTTTTGTGTCGGGAAATCTTAAGTAGCATGATTTAGAATCTCCTTATTTGAATGGATTGGAACGCCTCTTTATTCAAGTAAAGAAATTATAAATCACCGAACCATGAGTTTATGATCCCTTACTTACATAAATTTGGACGCTTCTTTATGTAAGTAATGAATTATAAATAAGTGGGCTTATTTGTATCCGATACGATTTCCTAACCACTATTTCCGATAAATCAGAGTGAACACCACTATTTTAGAGATCCTGAAACCATGAATTTTCTTAGACATACCGTAAGTAGTAAACGTCAACAGAACTTCGGGACGAAGTTCCCTTAAGGGGTAGAGACTGTAACAATTCGCATTTTCAGGTTACTATCCATTTCCGAATTTTTACTATTCATTTTTACTATTCACTTTCACTATTCATTCCCGAAATTTTTTATTTCATATTCTCGTAAGTTAAACTATTTTAATGATAATCCGAGAGTTTGACACTCGTCGGATCATTTCTGCAAAAATAACTAGTCACTATTCATCAAAATATCTAAACACTATTCATCAAAATATCTAAACACTATTCATCCAAAATATCTAGATATTTTCAGAAATTCACTAGTCGTGTAAATACTCATTTCTTGTGGAAAAATTATTCTAAATACAATGGTACTAATTTCGTGTCATAAATCGAACGTTATCAAGCCTAAATGAGTCACAAACCATAATTACACAAAAGTTACAATAATGACCCCTGTAAAAATATTTCTCGTTTTATATATTCACACTGGTACAGATTCTGCCTATCGTCACACTGGAAATGCGTGACTATATGCATATAGTCACACACGTTTTTTTGGGTGTGTGTGACAAAAAGTCGCGCCACCGTAGGTATCATATGGTCACATTGTTTAGTTTGTGGCCGTTTTCATCGAAAAAGAGTGACCAAAACCCGAATATGTGTGACTAATTAGGCACAAGTTTTGTTGGATTCATCAGTATGTGTGACTATTTCCCATCCTATGGCCACACGAAAATATAATAAATGTGACATTTGTGATGATTTAGTCACACATCGTGTGTTGTTTTTTTCGAGTTAGTCACATACAATTTAAAAAACAGTGGCCAAAAGTGTTAATAAGTGTGACCATATGCTGTTTAAAGTGAAGAAATGTGTACTATTGATCATCCAACGGTCACATGAATTCTTAGTTTGTGTGGCCTTTTGTAATATTTAGTCACACAAAGCATGTTTGCTTTGGGTATTTAGTCACATACAATTAAGCATAAAGTGGCCAAAAGTGTTAATAAGTGTGACCATATGCTGTTTTAAGTGAAGAAATGTGTATTTTGTGTGACTATTGATCATCCAATGGTCACATGAATTCTTAGTTTGTGTGGCCTTTTGTAATATTTAGTCACACAAAGCATGTTTGTTTTGGGTATTTAGTCACATACAATTAAGCATAAAGTGGCCAAAAGTGTTAATAAGTGTGACCATATGCTGTTTTTAGTGAAGAAATGTGTATTTTGTGTGACTATTGATCATCCAATGGTCACATGAATTCTTAGTTTGTGTGGCCTTTTGTAATATTTAGTCACACAAAGCATCTTTGTTTTGGGTATTTAGTCACATACAATTAAGCATAAAGTGGCCAAAAGTGTTAATAAGTGTGACCATATGTTGTTTTAAGTGAAGAAATGTGTATTTTGTGTGACTATTGATCATCCAATGGCCACATGAATTTTATGTTTGTGTGGCCTTTTGTAATATTTAGTCACACAAAGCATGTTTGTTTTGGTTATTTAGTCACATACAATTAAGCATAAAGTGGCCAAAAGTGTTGATAAGTGTGACCATATGCTGTTTAAAGTGAAGAAATTTGTATTTTGTGTGACTATTGATCATCCAATGGCCACTTGAATTTTATGTTTGTGTGGCCTTTTATAATATTTAGTCACACAAAGCATGCTTGTTTTGGGTATTTAGTCACATACAATTAAGCATAAAGTGGCCAAAGTTGTTAATAAGTGTGACCATATGCTGTTTAAAGTGAAGAAATGTGTATTTTGCGTGACTATTGTTCATCCAATGGTCACATGAATTTTTATTTTGTGTGGCCTTTGGTACTATTTAGTCACACATCGAATTAAACAAAGAGTGACCAATAATGTTGGAGCAGAGTTGCTACTGCTAGCAGTACTAAGGTAGTCCTGCTGAAGCAGAGTTACTACTGCTAGTGCTGCTGGAATGAGTATATATATTATATATAAAACAATATTAAAAAACACAAGAAATTTCAAATTGAATTAAACTCGAATGTATATAACTGGACAGAATATACAATTGTAATGTCGTACTTAATTAATCAAATATCTAAAGACTTTTGAACCTTCGCCCCCTTAGCAGTTTGCCTTAACTCGTTAGCAGATATATATTGTTTCTTCGGTGGTGCCTGTGGTACACATTTAGTCACATGGTTTGTTGGTGTAACCTGTAGTAAACAAAAGACGCTTCTATCAAACATTGAATTACATATGAATAATTATATATGTAGGTTGAAAAAACACATGTACGTACCACCTCTTCAAAAATAACTTGATCCTTTGGCCATGCAACGAAACTACCTTCAACATTCTTAACTACTTTTAACCCATTATTTGCTACGTCCGGTACGCATGCTGCATCAACTAACGATTCATCAATCGACACTTTGTAGCAATCACTTGGGAGTGGTCGGTTATGCAGCACTTGCTTTCCATGAGACTGGTATACGGTACCCAAAGCAACAATATTTGTTTTCTTTATAATCCACAGTTTGCACTTAAGTGTCTACAAAAAAAGAATTTTTATGTATATATCAGAAATTATTTAAACAAAAGAATAACAAGAAACATGTTGAAATACATACTGTTGGCAGTGCTTGTGTTAGAGACACATCTTGTTGCGATTGGGAATCTGGAGACCCGTTTCGTCGCTTCTTTTGCTTTGGCTTATTGGGTCCGACAGTTTTAGCAAGTTCCTATATGTATATATAAAACACGTTACATTATTTAAACAAAAGAGTAACAAGAAACATGTTGAAATACATACTGTTGGCAGTGGTTGTGTTGGAGACGACACATTTTGTAGCGATTGGGAATCTGGAGACCCGTTTCGTCGTGACTTAAGGTTATGCTTAGGCCTGACAGTTTTAGCAGCAGGTTCCTATACGTATATATAAAACACGGTACATTAGTCGATCATGTATGTAAAATTCAAAAATCAAAGGGCGATCTTTTATTACTATACTTACCATTGTTTCCGTTACCTTTTTAGAAGTTTCAAGGCCATTGGATTTCTCCTCAATTCCCGCATCTTTAGGACTTACAACACCACTTGTCTGAGTGCCATTGGAGTCACCTGCAATATTGTCAATGGCCATTGGAGTCACCTGCAATATAAATTAAGAAATACAGTCACTCATCAGTTTATGTTCAATGCCTAGTATCATTAGCATCAGTGGTGTTAGCATTAGAAAATGATATTGTTAACAACATAAAAAATGGCTTACAACTGAGGCTATTGGCGATGGTTCAGTTGGCAGAGTTATATTCATCCCTTTATTATTCAACTGTTGCAGAATTTGAGAAAGCATTATATTTGTGTTTTCCACCTCACCGGATAATTTATTGACCTGCACATCTTTTTCGGTCATCTCGGCGGACAATTTCTTGATCAATTTATCTTTTTCTTCACGCTCGCGTCTCTCATTATCCAGTTGAGTTTGAAGTAAGGCAATTTTTTCATTGGCTTCTTGTTTTCTTCGAGGAAGGCCAAAATACTCTTTGTATGTTACTGCACCTCCCACTCCTCTGGCATAACCGCCCTTTTCCTTACCAAATACAAATGTCATGGCATCAGTGCCATCATCAAAACCCGATGTTCCTTCCTTGATCTTGTCATCAGCTTCTTTCTGCACAAAAAATATAGGAAATGTTGGGATTAAAAGTCTTCTTGATGATGTTAGAGTAACTGCTGATATACAAGCTACTACTGCTAGTACACAGTTAAATGTTGCTGCTATATAAGCATAATAATAGAATTAGCAGTCAAACTTACAAGTTCATCTCCCTTTGATTTAATATCATCATTTGGGTATTCGCCGTCTTTGTTTACCCTTCCTTTCACCCACATTACATCACGGGGGGGGGTTCTTCATCCGCTTCAATCTCTTTATTTTGGATCTAATAAACATCAAATGCATACCCATGTAAAGTTAGACCAAGATAAACGAAAATATGAGGATGCTTACACATGTACAGTTAAACCAAGATAATCGAAAATATGAGGGTATTAATGCAAATGTGCAAATTGGGCAATGTAAACAGATTCATTTCTCATACTGATCGTCTCTTAATTGGTAAAACAAACATTGTGTAATCTTACCATTTTCTCTTTGACATAAGCATATCCACCTCGTCCCATTTTATGCTGATAAATATTTTGGGAACGCGCCATTTTACCTTTCTCAGATTTCTCCTAAAAACACAAAATCATAAGGCGTTTAGATGCGGTAATGCTGCAAACTGAAAATAATAAAATGACATATACACTTAATTAAAGATGACTAATTAAAACCTTGTATGCTTCGGTGGTCGTGTATTTAACATACTCGACCCAGTCTTCTGATTTCATTATTGTATTATACAAGTTCGGGACTTCATTCAGTTTGGAAGGTGTATTTAGGTTGGGCAAAATGTAGTTGACTTTGAGCTTCCTTCTGTAATTCCTTAGCATTTTACCAAGACGAATCATTATCAATTTTCTGTATTTGACGTCAACAACAAAAAATTTCTGAAAAGATTAACACAATGTTGTTAATTAGTTGCACATAATGTAACTGCATACATAAACTTATGTAGTACTGGGTTACAAAATAGTATATATGTACCAAGATTTCATCCCATAGTTTATCTCTTGCTTCTTTATTCACCTTCTTCCAGTGTAGAATCTTCACACCTATCTGCTCACGAGCCACATCTCCTAAAAAACTCACAAACACTGCTCTGTTTTCCCCTGTTACCCTACCGATTGCATCGAAGGTTACCTTGAGCTTTATTGCACCAGGTTTGTCATGCTTCGCGCGAAACTTTACTAGCCTGGTTGAGCCCCTCTTAGCTACTATCTCAGGTGTTTGGTTGGTTACAGGCTCATCTATATCTTCTTCATCAGAAGACTTTTCGGATTCATATTCTAAGGCGTTATCATCATGTACAATATGATCAAGAGGAAGCAAAGTATGGTTATCAACAATGGGTTCAGTTTCCATGACTCTTGAGCAACAAAGGGTAAAAGAAAATGATTATGGCTTAGCTTGGAGAGTAATGGTGAGAGAAGATTAGATTTTTGTTTTTTATTTGCAGTCTTTTTTTTAAGGAGAGAAAAGAGGCTATACACCAAGAATATGAATCGTTTGTGATTCAAAAAATTTCGATCCAAAAATTTGCCTCCAAGTTGTAATTTGAAATTAACAATTGAATTATTTGAAAATTTTCCCTTTGAACCTGTTAATTAAAGCATAAACTTGAATAAATCAAATTTTTGGCTCCAAATTTTATAGAGTACTATCTTAATAATCGCAAATAATGTATCATACTGTGCAACCATCACATCAACAGTACAAACTACTACCCATTTTGGTTTCATTGTTTGCGTGCTTGTGTTTGCCATAAGAATGTGTGTGTTGATTAGGGTTTATTGATTTTTGTGTGTGTTTACAAATGACCGGGTAAAGGGATTAATTGCTGGTTGAATATTGAATTTGTGGTTTGGTTTAACTATAGCTGACGTGGCAAGATTTGTTTAAAAAAAAAAAAAAAAAAAAAAAAACTAATGGTGATGATGTGGCGGTGAAATCCGGCTATAGCCGGTAAATAGGGATGGCAACGGTTCGGGTTCGGGGCGGGTTTTAGTATACCCATAACCGAACCCGTTTATAATATACCCGTACCCGCCCCATATCCCACCGGATACCCGATTAATATTATCCATCGGTTTTTTCGGGTTTCCCCGCGGTATCAGTTATCCGTACGTAGTTGAATATTATATGGACAAAATTGGCGGTATTAAGATTAAGTCACGCTAAAATCCACCGAAAAAACAAAAGAAAATACTCTAACCACTCCCAACAATAACTCAGCTTTAAACTTTAACACAATGCCACGTCAGCTTTAACACACTCACCCTTAATTAACTAGCTTTAGTTATACACAAGATGTTTAACGAATGAGCCGAGATGATATGGTTGTATACGAGATGTTTAACGAATGAGCCGAGATGATATGGTTGTATATATACAAGATGTTTAACGAATGAGCCGAGATAATATGGTTGTATACGAGATGTTTAACGAATGAGCCGAGATGATATGATTATACACGAGATGTTTAACGAATGAGCCGAGATGATATGGTTGTATACGAGATGTTTAACGAATGAGCCGAGATGATATGGTTGTATACGAGATGTTTAACGAATGAGCCGAGATGATATGGTTATACACGAGATGTTTAACGAATTGAATGAGCCGAGATGATATGGTTGTATACGAGATGTTTAACGAATGAGCCGAGATTATATGTTTGTACATGAGCAACACACCCAACAATAACTCACGCAACCTTTCGACCCTGTTTCATCATTTCTTAAAAGAGTTTAATTTCTAGACCAACCCTGATAGCTGGATGGTCTTGAGGCAACTCACGCAACCTTTCGACCTCTGGATCAGCACGATTATGCATCTGTAGCATAATACGAGTTATCTCACCTAGCAAATTGTTAATCAATTTGAGTTCTTTTTCTTGTTCATTGTGTAATCGGGTGAGGATAGCCTTTTGCACCTCTGCTAGTTAATTTGTTAGCCACAGTGTTTGTGTTAAAATTAGTGATACTTGCGAGAGAGTTTTATAAGAAGTTGTGTGAGAAAACGAAGTGTTGTGAAAGTGGCTTTGATAGTGGAAAGCCGTTAAACTAGCCGTTGGAGGCTATTTTAAAAATCAGATTGAAAGTAAAAGTAACCGTACGAGTATTATTCAAATTCAAACGTAAAGTAACAGTACAACATATTAATAACGAGCGGGATATTTAAAATTTAAAATTTCAAATTCAAATTAAACAAAAGGGCGGGATATATTTAAAATTTATCAATTCAATTCAAATTCAATTCAATTTATAAATTGAAAATAAAGTATCAAATACAAATACATTAAACATGAAATAGAAATACATTAAACATGAAATAGAAATACATTAAATGTCAAATAAAAACTACGTTAACATAAACAACGATTGATTAACATAAACAACATACGATTAACATAAACAACGGACGATTAATAAAAACTATCATCTGAATCTGGGTAACCATCTTCAGAGGATTCGGAAGGTGTGAAAAAACCAGACTCCCACCTTTGCCTACGTTCTTCATCCTCCCTGGCTTGCCGCTCCAAACGATCAGCTTCCTCTTCTCTTTCAAGTGCTTCCATTTCCAGGAGGACTTGCATATCTGCTTCCTCTTGCCTAAGTTGTTCCTCAGTTAACCCAAACGGATTTGGGTCTTGGTTGGGAACCGGTTCATTTTCAGGTTGATTATTCACCGGAAAATTTTCCGGTTGGAAAACCGGAAAGATATGCTCGGGTGGAGTATGGAATTTTTCATTTTCGCTAGGTGGGCTTGGAAACTGTTGGCCAAAATCCTTTTGGCGAGGTGGGCTTGGAAATTGTTGGCCAAAATCCTTTTGGCGAGGTGGGCTTGGAAATTGTTGCCCGAAATCTTTTCTGGAAGACATCTTGAATTTGAGATGCTTGGATCTTGAGTATTTGAGAAGTTTGGAATGTGTTTCTGTGTGACTTGTGCGCTTCAGAAGCATTGGTATTTATAGGGTACAAATGCACACGTTTTATTAACGTGACTTTGAATTTTAATTGTTGGGGCTAACCTGCGTTAACGCAGCGTTAATATGTTGTACTTTATCTTACGTTTGAATTTGAATTTGAATTTGAATTTGAATTTGTTAAGGCTGAGTTATTGTTGGAAGTGGCCTAAATATACCCATACTTCTCAAACACATTCAGACTGCGATAGATATTAAAGCATGTATTTACATTAAACATGTACTAGAAAATATCAATTACCCTAATAAAAAAGTCAATTAGTCATTAAAGTTAGCACACAAATTACATTAAACATCATTAATATAGAAAATATCAATTACCCTAATGAAAAAGTCAATTAGTCAATCCAACACCAAACACACTTCTAGATCAACTACACTAGTCAAATCCAAACCAAACACAAACCAAATCCGATCAATATTATCCATCTGTTTACTTTTGGCGCCTCTCCGATGGTCCCTCTTCCCGCCTAAAGTATTGGGAACCGTTCGTATACCTCTCTAGCCTATTTGTACAACTCGACAATTTAAAACCGTTCATAATCAACCGTACCATATACAACTCCTTTGATATTTTCATTAGAAAATAAATTTCAAATTTCAATGGCTGACTCCTCTTCAACTCCTTCTTCCAACAAAAACAAACGCCCAAGGGATGATTCTCCTCCACCGATGCCTGAAAAATATAAAAAAATTGGCATATCCCAAAATATTTGGGAGAAATGTAGTAAAGGCCAGTATGGTGTTGAAAACGCATTGTTAGAAATTCACAACAAGCGTATAAAGATGTATGAAGAAAGGAACAAGAAAGATTTAGAGGTCATTGAGGAGCATCAGAAGAAAATTGAGGAGAGGAACAAAAAAATAGAAGAAGAAAGAGAGAAAATAGTTGATGTTTACAGAAGTATTGAAGCTAGTAAATATGTGTCTTAATGTATCTTTTCTTTATATATTTTGCCTATGTAAATGTAAACTTATTTTGACTTGGTTTAATATATGAATGCAGTTATTATTACAAGTTTATGATATTTGAATGTAGTTATTATTATTGTACTGCTAGGTAAACAATTGTACTGCTAGCGAAACGTTGTACTGCTGGGTATCCTTTTAGCAGTGGTTGGGAGTGCAGGGTAGTTTGTATCACTTTTTACTTAAAGGGTATAAACCCCCAATTGCTGCACACAATCACATTCACGCACACATTACTCTCTCTCTTCCACTCCCTAATCGAATTTTAATCGTCAAATTGCAAAACCCCCAAATCAAATCATAATGTCGAACCTAACTTTTACCGAACCTCATAATAATGTTGCCTTTTTAGAAAAATCCAATGAGTCTGTAGATTTTACTGAGATCATTGATTTCCTTAATGCAAGCTATATTAAGTTTGCATTAACAGTAAAACCTACTATATATACTTCCAACATTATCCAGTTTTGGTCGTCTGCTAAGGTCAATACTATTAATGGGGAAGCACAAATCCATGCCCTTGTAGATGGGCAGATGATTATCATTACAGAGGCGTCTATTCGAAGAGATCTTCTCCTAGATGATGCTAACGGAGTTGAGAATCTTCCAAATACTACAATCTTTGAAAAACTTGCACTGATGGGCTATGAGAGATATACAGATGCTTTAAAGTTCCAAAAAGGTAATTTTTCTCCTCAGTGGAAATTCTTAATTCATACTGTCTTAGTGTGTCTAAGTCCAAAGACCACTGCTTGGAATGAATTTAGCAGTAATTTAGCTTCTGCTATAATTTGTTTGGCTGAAAATACTCAAAGATTTAATTTCTCAAAATTAATTTTTGATAATATGGTTAGGAACTTGGATAGTTCTTTGGCTAAATATTTTCTATATCCAAGGTTTTTGCAACTCTTTTTGGACAACCAATTTAAAAAAAAGAAAAGTCACAAAAATGTTTCTCCTACTCCCTGCCTTACCAAAAAGGTTTTTGCTAATATGAGGAGGGTTGGAAAAGATTTTTCAGGGAGAGTGACACCTTTGTTTCCAACAATGTTGGCACTAGCCCAAACCCAAATGGGTGAAGGTTCAGCAATCCCAGCTGGTACCCATCACACACCCACAGAACAACAACAACAGACCTATAAACGTAGGACTAACACCAAGAACACTGAGCTACCTCAGGCAAGTGGTTCTATACCAACTGTTGCAGATGAGGATGTCACTGGGGGGGGGAGAGTGACATGTTGGCAAGGGCTGCCACTACTGTGTCTAGCTTAGCAGCAGCACAGGACAGTGGTAACATCATTAAGACCCGAACCAAGACAACTTCTAATGAAGAAAGTTCCTCTGGAACTGATTCAGGTGAAGGTCCCAGTCACATGGAAACAATGGGGGGTTCGGATGTTCATCCTAGGGGTGAGGCTGAACTTAACTTTTCCAGTGATCCACCTCTCGGGCTAGGTAACACAAGCCGAAGTGGTGAGGATAGTCTGCAACTTTTGAATGAATTGAAGGATACCTGTGCCAAGCTGTCTGCACAAATTGGTGATCTGCGAGCAATAGCTTCTTCCCAAGATGGAGTCATCAAAGCTCAAGGTGGGGAGATAAAGGCTTTGAAGAGAAGGGTTAGGTATTTAGAAGGAGTCAAAGGATCAAGAATTCCCAAACAAAAGGTTAAATCTTCTGAAGCTTCTAAGGATGCTCCCAAACAGGGGGGAATGAAGGCAAAGTTTCAGGGGAGGATAAAGAGGGTGAAAGTATTTGTGAAGAGAGTGATCCAATGGAATTTCTAGTTGCTGATAACCAAGGGAATGAAGCGGTGATGGATAGGCGTTTGGGCAAGGTTACAACTGTTGATAGTGAGCCACCTATTCCTGCTAGTGACCCAGTTATTCCTGCTAGTGGTCCAGTTATTCCTGCTAGTGAGCCAGTTATTCCTGCTATTCCTGCTATTGATAAGGTTAGTTCTCTATACTGAGACTGAAGTTAGTATTGCTGCTATTGATGTTAGTGCTACTGAGACTAAATTTATTCCTGCTATTGATAAGGTTACTGCTACTCAAGGTGATGATGATATGACTATGGCTCAAATATTAACAAAGATGAGGAGTGCAAAACCTAAGAAGAAATTTAAGTTTCAGTCACCTAGTCAACAACAACAACAACAACCAATGATTACAGATGAAGAATTGACAAGACAAGTGGCTGATCTTGATGCTCAAGAAGCTGCTCAAGAAGCTGCTCAGATTCTTTCAGACAAGGAGTATGCAGAAAAATTACAAGCGCAAAAAAATGCAGAGTTAATAGCTTCATGGTTTGAGGAAAGGGCTCAGGTTGAAGCTGATTGTGAGTTTGCTAAAATAGTACATAAAGAAGAGCAAGATAAGTACTCAGTAGATGAAAAAGCCAGGATGCTGAAAGAAATTTTTGATGCAAAAAAGAAGAAGTTTGCAGCACAAAGATATGCAGCTCAGAAGAACAAGCCACCCACTCAAAAACAAAGAAGAGATATCATGTGCAGGTATTTTTTTATTTTTTTATTTATTTATTTTTTTGTTGCAAAGGTAAATTTATATTAATATCAACAACACCCAATATGTACATCATAAACATCTACTCATGTGCAGATATTTGAAGAATGTGGCCAGTTGGAAACTAAAGGATTTGAAATTCTTGGATTATAAAAGCATTGAAGAATTGTATGCAATTGCCAAGAGAAACAATGAACTCTTCTTGAATGACAGTTCAAAGAGAGCAGGTGAACAGTTGGAAATAGAAGGCAGTAAAAAGAGAAAACAAGAACAAACTGAGCAAGCTGTTGCTAAAGAACAAATGCAAGCTCACACTGAACTTGCAGTTGACTCTGTAGGAGAAGCCATGGATGCACAACCTTTAACTGTCAAACATCCCATTGTTGATTATAAGTCTGGATCTCATGGGGAAACAATTTATTACGATATTAAGAGGCATGATGGTTCTTCTAGAAGGTTTGTAAGCTTTCTTCACATGGTTCATGATTTTGATAGACGAGATATGATAGCTCTATGGAAATTACTCAAACAAAGATTTGGTAATAAGACACCAGAACAAGCTTATGATAGAGAAGTCTGGAATTATTTGAAAGTAATGTTTGAACCAAATCATGAAGATGAATGTTGGAGAAGACTAACGCACAATACTGTTAAAGAATGGAAAATTTTTCAACGATGTGGAGTACATGCTTTAACTGTGAATGAGTTGGTGATCTACATGCTTGTAGAAAAGGATTACCCTTTAAAGTTTCACAAAGACATTCTACATCAGATGTTGCGTGGGAAGAAAATACTCAAGCTTCAGCTTAATTATGATAACATGGCATATGAACTGCTCAAGAAGATGAAAGAGTATCTAGGACCCAAGAACAAGAAATAGAATGTATAGTTATTACTACTAGAATGTATAGTTTGACTTAAACATGTATAGTTATTACTGCTTATGAGATAAACATGTGTAGTTATTACTGCTAGAATGTATAGTTATTACTGCTAGAATGTATAGTCTGACAAAATATGCTTACATAAATGCTTACAATCGAGCCAAAACATTGATATTTTTAAATTTTTGACTATTGCATAAGTTATCAGAAATGTGTGACCATATGTATCGAATTGTGACTACACTTAAATAATGTATGACAAAATTTGACTATTGCCTATAGTCACATGATTGTGCTACAATTAAATGTGTGACCATACACATTAGGAATTGGCAGGCAAACACACACTTAACTTTAGACACACATATTAACTTACGTGACTATTTGTATCGAATTTTGGTCACACTTAATCATGTATGCCTATGGTTTAGTGTGACCATATATGACATTTGGTCACACATCTCAAGTGTGTGACATATATTTGTCACTTTTAAATGCATATCGTAACTATGCTTCAAACTTACTTTTCAGTTGTCACACATTTCAAATTCATATATGGCTAAATTTTCAACAAAAACTAGCAGTCACGCTTAAATAATGTGTGACAAACTTGAGCATATGATTTAGCCACATACACAATTACTTCGTGTGACCATATATGGATTTTGGTCACACTTTTCAATTGCGTGACATATATTTGTCACATATGTATATATATAGTGTGACTAATGTTTCAACCTTATTTGTATCCGTCACACGTCCCAAATTATAAGTGACTAAAAAATCAAAATTTTTTTTACCAGATACGTACAGTCACGAAAATATTCAAATGTGTGGCTGTAGCCTCATATGTAATTCGGCAATGGTCACACAAGTCGGATCAAGTGTGGCTGTTTATTTTATTCTCGTACATTTAGTCACACAAAAAAGCGACTGTGTGGCTGTTCGAAAAAAAACATGTGTGACTAAATCCCATTTTTGTACTAGTGTCATTTTGTTGGAAAAACTATTCTAAACGCAACGGCGTAATTTTCGTGACTTGAATCAAACGTTTGCTAGCCTAAATAAGTCCCGAACACGAAAAGCAGAAAAGTTACACAATTAGTCCTCGGTTGAAATTTTCCTATAAATAGGAGGCATAAGCCTTCATTATTTCTTGCACCACCCCTCTCTTTATCTCTAAAGTCCTTAAACCCAAGGCGATTCTTAGCTATTTTAGCAAGTTTCTTTCAAGAACGTGCAAGCGTTCTTGAGCAAAAGCTAGATTTTGATCTACTTTGCTTCGAGTTTTCAAGAAAGGCGTCGTTATAATCTTCAAATAACTTCAAGTCTCCAAAAAGACTTTGTTATTATCTTATTTTAGTATCGGGTACTACAACACTAGGGAACTTCATGTGAGGGGTTTCATTTGGGTAAACGGATCGACGAGTTGCTGGATTTACGAATTAAAGTGTCCTAGCTCCTCGAACGTTTACTACATGACCTCTGAATTATGATGGCCCGAACGGTAGTTACGCGTAGAGACTTCCTGGCTTAAATCCATCAATCCCGTTATACGTTGTGATATCATTAGTTCAAGGTGAGTTCTTAGCCCCTACTTTTATACTCGTTTTAACTCTTTGGGGGAGATACATGCTTAACTACTTTCAATTACTTTTACAAGTATTCCAAACCTTTACATATTACTGTGAGTTCTTAGCCCCTACTTTTATACTCGTTTTAACTCTTTGGGGGAGATACATGCTTAAATACTTGTTCTTATTTTCATACATGCTTAAATACTTGTTCTTATTTTCACAAGTAAACTAAACTCTTATACTTTACCGTGAGTCATAGCCCCTACTCTCTTAATACATGTTTTATACTTTTGGGGGAGATACATGCTCAAACTATACTTTTACAAATACACGTTTAACTTTATGATACAGTTAGTCAATGATTCAAATCTATGTGATACTTTTATGCTATTTATATGTGACGTCTTATTATGTGATACACTGTTATGTGTAAATCTATTAATGTGGATTGGAATTATCAAATACATGATTTATGCAATTACTTAAATGTTTATACTTTTATACGATACGCTTTCATACTTGTCTTTGGGAAGTAGGCACCCAGTAATCTTTGGGAAGTAGGCACAAAGTAATCTTTGGGAAATGGCACCCAGTAATCTTTGGGAAATGGCACCCAGTAATCTCATGATGCATTGATATGCAAGACATCTACCCTAGACATACTATGTTAGCAGTGGGTTGTAAACACACAGGTTGCAAGTCTTGTATGGGCGGGGCTTGGAACTGAGTGGATTTACAAGGCCTTTGCTGGGAAATCTTTATTCAAATACTTTACTTTTAAACTAAACTCTATGAACTCACCAACCATTGTGTTGACACTTTAGCATGTTTATCTCAGGTACATTAGATGATAGCTAGATCTTGAAGCATAGAGTCGCTCGGCATATTTTGAAGACTTATGCTTTTATCATTTACCATTCGAAACATTTTGTATACATTTATGTATCATACTTTGGGATCTCATGTTTGTAACTCTGAATTCATTAATTGAATGGTAACTCTTCAAAACGTCTCATTTAGAGGTCGTTTTCTATAACTTGTATTTTGTATTATGAAGTAGCACCCTAGTGACACAATCTTCCGCTGCGATATTTTGGGGGTGTTACATGTCATGTTACTGATTTTAGTTTCATCAACTATTTTAGATTACTGCGATTTACTAGAGACTAATGGGATTTCATATTATGCTCGGATATGGGTTATGTAAGTGTGGAGTGCACACTCGTTAGAGCTAATATGCTTTCGACAATTACAAAAATGCAGGGGTCAAGGGGAGACGCCCCTTGTGGGATAAAGGGGTGCTGCCCCCTTTTTGGGGTCCCATTCCCATGTGTGATGCTGTTGTTATACTTTCGTTCCCTAAAAGAAAAACTTTGGATGAAAAAGGTGTTATTTTCATATTTTATCAATTCAATATAATGTAGTCGTTTGGTTTATTACGTTTGTCCCCCCAACTCTATTTACATGGTATCAAAACTTGGATAAATAAATTAAAATTAGGGTTTTAGTCTGTTAGCCTTGCTTTTTTATAAAGATATCGTCTTACACTTGAATTGGACTAGATTTGTCGTAAGTAGTACACGTAGGGACTACTATTGTTTAAGTGGCAAACTAGTAATGTAATAGGGCTATAAATACCCCTCATGACTCTCCATGAGGGGTGTGGGAAATCATTGTGTATTCATTCATTCTTTAATCTAATATACATTGTGTGTTTCTTCACCTTTCTCTCTCTAGAACGATGATGTATTTCGATCAACCTCGACCTCTTGAATGCGATTCTTGTTCATAACAAGTGGCATCGGAGCTAACCACGGGCGAATCGTGGTATGTTGTGGTGAAAAAATGTGATTTTTGGTGTTTTTTCTCAGAAAAGTTCATATTCCTTCGAGTATGGTCCTAAAAATCTTCGAGCAAGAAGAAAATTTTCGAGTAAGATTTTAAGTTTCTTTGAGTTAGAAGAAAACTTCCGAGTTAGTTCTTAAGTTACTTCGAGCAAGAAGTTTTTTTTCGAATTAGGTCTTAAAATCCTTCGAGCAAGAAGGCATTTCCGAGTTAGGGAGTTAATATCTTCGAGTTAGAAGAGTTATTCTGAGTTAGGACTTGCCTTCTTCGAGTTAGAAGGAAATTTTCGAGCAAGGATTCTCAAATCTTCGAGAAAGCAGAAAAAAAATTCGAGTTAGAATTGAAAAACTCAGAGCAAGGAGGAACTTTTGGAAACTTTCGAGTAAGGAATTGTTATTATACTTCAAGTTAGGTTTTGAGTTTGCTACAAACTTCGAGTAAGCTTGTATTTTTCGAGTACGGATTATTCTCCGAGTTAGAATTGCTTGTGCCAAGTAAGGGATTATTTGTGAATTAGAATTTTCCGAGCAAGGAAAACTTCAAGTAAGGAGTTATGTTTCCGAATTTCTAGGGTATTTACCGAGCATCAATGAGTGAAAATATTCTGAGTTTCTTAAGGTTTCGCGGAATAGGGGGTATCTAAAGAATTAGGGCGTATAACAAACTCACCCTTCACACCAAAATCACATATGATATTATTGGTCTACACTTTCAAAACAAACCACGTATAGCTTAAAAGATCCTGATCAAGAATCACAATCAAATGACAATGGCTAGTATCGGAGTTTTTTGTGACTACGGATTTTTTGTACGATATTGCTTATTTGGGTTTAGTTCATTTCACGGGCATGTGTACTTATTTATCTCAAAGTCTAGAGGTTGTATGGATGCATGACTTTTAGAGATACTTGTTTGGGCATACACTGGTAGTGATTAAGACTTGGACATCTAGCTAAATGTGTGATCTATAAATGAATAAGTCGGTTCTTAATGCTCACATTAGCTATCACTTTAAGAAGTTATGTTGTAGTACTCAGTGTCACATAAAGTTGTGGATAGTTCAAGAGGTGGATATTTCATATACTGTTTGATTGGTTTGGGTATATGACACTACCTATTCTTTAAGGAGTTGCGTTGTAGTACTCAGTATAGGTACTTAGTCACACTTTCGTACAAGCTTAAGTCACATATCTAAGAGGTGTTTACTTCATTCTCAGATCGGTTATATTGGGTTGTCTCCATTCAGTGGTCATTTACTAGCTGGTTGGATTTTGAAGAGGTCGCTTATAGGTTGAAGAGAAGAGATGAGATTGTAGAAAAAGAGAGTCATATTTTTTCGACATATTCTCACGAAATTATGCTTACACGGGCTGTTATGGCTTTAATATTGCATCAAGTAAAAGGTAATCTATGACATGTACACAAAAGTATAATGATTCCGATGACTCACAACCATCAGGAGAGAGAAGTACATGAAGGGAAAAGTAGTGTTTCGTCTTCAGCAATTTGGTTGAGGGTACATCGAGGCTTATTACCAACTTGGATGCAATACTTTGTGAGATATGTTGTTATGATGCTCCCCGAACGACAACCATGGTGCTACACTTTAATGTTTACTTTCTCCGCTGCGTGAAAGAGAGTTGTCGATTCAGGAGGGAGCAGATAAAAGAAAAAGGCTCACTAGTTAGGAGGGAGTAATAACCTAACTAGACCATTACAGTTGAAGTTTAGAGCTACAAGGATTAGTTCCGTCCGCCGAGATCTTCGAAAGAGAGAACTTCAAGTCTGCCTCAGTATCTAGTCTACAGAGACTCTACACTTCAACAACGTCAACATAAGTTTATTATTATTGTAATTTACTTTTTTTATAGGTCTCACTGTAACCATTCACGTGTGACAATATCTTGGAGGGAGATTGTTAGCCTTTCTTTTTTTTATAAAGATATCGTCTTAGACGTGAATTGGACTAGATTTGTAGTATGTAGTACCCGCAGGGACTACTACTGTTTAAGTGGAAAACTAGTAATGTAATAGGGCTATAAATACCCCTTATGACTCTCCATGAGGGGTGTGGGAAGTCATTGTGTATTCATTCATTCTTTAATCTAATATACATTGTGTGTTTCTTCACCTTTCTCTCTCTACTTTTTCTCTCTAGAATGATGATGTATTTCGATCAACCTCGACCCCCTGAAAGCGATTCTTGTTCATAACATAGTCTAATTTGCATTTTAGTTTTAGTGTTAAAGAAGGTACCTAGAGATACATAATCAGTTTTGAGAACACCCATTTAGAGTGCGTTTTAGATGCAGTTCTTTTTGCTGAAGATATTTTCAAGATCCTCTTTTTTTTTTGATTCCGACCAGAATCCCAGTAAGATCTTGTCAAATCTGTCAAGTCTTTTTGTTTCAATTTTGTTAGGGTTCTTTGGTTCTGGTTTTGATTTGAAGGACGATATTGACTAACTATTGGTTAATAGTTATGAGGGTTCTGATTATTGGCTATAGTGATTGAGATGATTTTTATCTTGAGAATCTTTGATTTGGGGATCTGAATTTTTGTTTACTTCTGATTTCGGATTGTAATTCTGGATTTTGAATATTTATGATTTAGTGTTCGATCCGGTGAGATCGATTTTTGGTTGAGTTTTAGGTTTGAAGATTTACTTTTTTGGTTAAGGAGAGTTTTGAGTTTGGTCCCCGGTGAGACCATTTGATTTTGGTTATGTTCTTTGGGATTTTTGGATTCGTATCGAGTTTCAGTTAGTCGAGACCGGTTGGTTGCTTTGTTTTTGGATATTTTGGTTAGTTGAGACCCGAACATGTCTATTCCGGTTGCTTCATATTTTGATTAGGTGAGACCTGCCACACAGGTTGCTTCGGTTTTGGGAATTTTTGGTTAATTGAGACCTTAGTTCAGGTTGCTTCGTTTTGTGGATTTTTTGGTTAGCTGAGACCTACTGGTTGCTTCGATTCTTTTGATTTGTGTGTTAGTCATTGAGACCTTTCGGTTGCTTCGTATTTTAGTTCGATCCCAAGTGAGATTGATTAGTTCTGCGTTTGTTGAAGATCTTGATTATTGCTTCAAGGATGACTTATCATTTTTTGGGTTTTATATTTGTAACAAGCTGGGCATGATCAATATCTATGCTCAGCTTAAGGGGGGATGTTAGAATTATTAGTATGGGTTATTAGGCCCATTAGTATTAACCTAGCTTAGTCTACAAGCTAAGAAAAGGTTATATATATATATATATATATATATATATATATATATGGGGATAGCTTGGCTACAATTTTTGTAGCTAATTGGCTACAATCCTTCACAAAAAATACACAAGAAATAAATCAAGGACCCATAGAAAAGAATCAGGACCCACAAAAAAAATCAGGAACCCACATTTAAAGCACAAAATTGTAGCCAATTGGCTACAATTAATTGTAGCTAATATATTCCATATATATATATATATATATATATATATATATATATATATATATATATATATATATATATATATATATATATATATATATATATATATATATATATTCTTGTAATCTTTTTTCTATTTTATCAATTCAATACAATGTAGTCGTTTGGTTTATTACACTTGTCCCTCTAAATCTGTTTACATGTATTAGGGTAGAAAAGAAAAGAAACATTTTTGCAAACATACAAACCATTTACATAGTTAAAGAGAATTCCCATAGATTGAATTTGATATGGTATTGCATAACAAACTAAAATACCCAAAGAATAGACTTGATAAACTAAGTATTTCATCCGAAATATTAGAAACTTATATTGTTAATGCAAGTGACAAATAAGGATTATCAAAGTCGACATACTACACAACGGATTATAAACCGGAGATATCATTCATTGTATATTGACTTTCTATACATGTTTGATGGTTTATAAGATCTATTTTTTGTATCTTATAATAAATATACACTTGATTTCAGAACACAAACAACTACATTATTACGATGATTTGCATCAAATACTTGCACTTGGTTCATGCATGATGAGATGTAGGATCTATATTGTGTAAAATAGAATCATTTAAACTCCAAAATGATGATCAAGGAACTATACTCATTCCACTATAATTGAAAGTATCATGCATGGCTTGACAAATCATGGTGCTTGCATGCATAATTGTAGGAACTAACATGAGTAACTTGATCATCCAATCCTAACTAAAATCAAACTAAGTCACTCATGTCATCTAGGAATAATCATCTTCCCAATGAGCATCTTAGTACTTGATATAGATGTCTTGACCATCCCTTCAAGCATCTAAGTACTTGGACTACATAATTGGTGTCTTCACCACTTCATTGAATACTTCATACCTAACACCCATCTTCATCCCTATATAAACCCTCTTGTACCAAAACCTAAAACACATACTCTTTACTTTCACTTCTCCTACAAAGTTTCCTAGTTGTAAACCAAAGAAACTCTCACTACTAAAAATGAATAACTCATCCAAAAGTGATTACAAAGGAAAATTCATAATTGTGGATGAAGAACCTAATGATGAATGGGAAAATCCTATTCCCATTCATCATTATGGGATGGTCTCATATGGTACAAATTTGGGTATCCTCTCATATGGAAGTCCAAAATGGGTTAGGTAACCATTTGAATACTTACAACATGGGTTAGTCCATGTAAAATTTTGTATATTTAGTCAATTATGACTCCAATTACCATTTGTTAAGCATGAGAGTAATAATCTTATCTCTTTATCTATTGATAAGACACAAACACATACATCCATTATACTAGTTTTGTTGTTCACAAACACACATAATCACATAAGAGCGCAAGATATTTTATTCCATTAAAAGCATAAAGCATACAACATAGTTTAATTGTTAAACATACTCCTAGCAACATACTATCCTACTACATAGTGGGTATCCTTGGCAACAATGCCTTATTTAAAGGTTCCCAATATGATCTTATTTCTTGTGCTTTTGGGCGCCAACCTTGGCTAAATCTTCAGGAACTTTATTTAACATTTTGAAATTGTTGCTGTAAGATAGGTGAAACTCCCTCATTTCTTCTTGAAGGTACTTGAGATCATTCTCAATCTTGATGGTTTTCAAACAACATGTGAGGATTGTTTATTTGTTGCGTGTTATATGTTTCTTGTGTAGCCACGAACACCGCAAAGGTGATGCTCTTGACCCATGAATCCCTGCCTTGAAATAAGGGGGAGCAATGATCAAGGGGGAGCACGGTATCGAGGTACAAGAAAGCTTTCTAGTGAAAGATAAAGTGAAGATAAAGCCTTTTTTATTTGAAAAAAGGGGGAGAAGGAAAGCAAAGAGAGATTAAGCTCAGGTGAAGACAAAGTTAAGCCTCACCAAATTAAAAGACAAGGTCAAGACGCAAAGCTACAACAACGACGGGCTTAATCTTCGCCCTGTTTTGTAATTTTATTTGCTTTCAAAATTTATTTGTCATCATCGAAAAGGGGGAGATTGTTGGGGCAACATTTATTAGGTCTCTCTTATGTTTTATTGATGACAAATAAAACTTCGCAACACATAAAATCACAAACGTTAACCAAAAACCAAAATGACCCAATAACTGGGTCTGTCGCGCTACCAACGCGCCAGCATCATGGTATTTTGTGTTTCGGTTTTTGAAAGTCGACGTTCTCCTTACCCGACAAATATGGATCTTTCATTAAAGGTATATGTTAATACAAATATCGTTCTAAAAACTTTATTTATATTTTACGATCTTTGCTTTATTTTCTTAATGACAATTACAAGGTTTATCTTTAGCAAAGCATAGATATAAGTTAAAGTCTTTTATATTTATAGTAACAAGTCTGTTAAAACACAATTACTCATTACATGATCACTAGGAATTACATTACATACATATATACATTTACATGTTTATTTTTATTTCTTAAATTAGAAATATTTAACATGACATCATGGCATACCTCATTTTGATATCTTTAGGATATCTTGAGGATTTAGGTGATATCTTGTATAGATCTTCAAGCAAAGGAGTTGAATTTGGTAGATATGGCAAGATATGGAAAGATTTGCTGAAGTCTTAGCTGGCATGTCCCGACGGAACCAAACCAGTATATGGGTGGATCCGCCTAATCCGCCGCCTGTTTGATCAGTTTGCCTATAAATAGCAAGCTGATCATTCAAGCACAATCATCACTTACATAGCATAAAATATACATTAATTCATTTATACATCACTAACCCATTTCATTAACTCATTTCATTCTTAGTGATCTTTCTTTTTGTAGCAAAAGAGATCAAGCATCAACAAGCTTCAACACTGTGTTGCAAGGCTTGATTAGTTAGTTACTGCGTGATCTAGTAGTGTTTACACATCATTGTTATACCATTCATCCAGTAGAGTCCGGTTAGTGTTTTAGTCCTCAAAACACATAGAGTAAACGGGAGTAGTTGTACCCTTGTAAAGAACTCGACATTTAGCTTAGTGTCGGAAATTGTATAGGCGACGTCAGGTTGGTTCTACCTTGAACTAGAACCCGGTATTTAGCTTTTTACTGAAAAAAGGTGTAAGCGACGTGTGTAAAGGTTTTCTCTGCCAAGAAGGGAGTTTGTTTCTTAGTGAAGAAAAACTCTCGAGTTAGAAACTCGAGGAGTGGAGTAGGGCAAGGAAAAGAGTCCTTGTAGCTGAACCACTATAAATCTCCGTGTTGTGGTTTGATTGTTCTTTTCTTTACTTGCTTACTTATATTATTTGTTTGTGTGCAATTACTTTGAAATCATGTCAATTCACAAAGCAAATTAATTTTAAAACGGTAAAAACTATTCAACCCCCCTTCTAGTTTTCCACAATTGGCATCAGAGCTACGTTACTCAAGATTTTCAAAATATATTGTATTTTAAAACTTGAAACGATCAATGGATTTTGAAAACTTTAAAGAAGGACAATCTATGCAAAGGCCACCACTATTTGAACCAAATTGTTTCATATATTGGAAAAACCGCTTTGAGACGTATGTGAAGTCAAAGGATATAGATCTATGGTATATCATTGTAGAGGGTGATTACAAGCCCATTAGTAATGATATATCGAGTAGTCGGGATGAGGGTGCTTCTTTTACTCGTCACAGTGATGAGCAAAAGAAGTTAATGGCCAAAAATAATGAAGCCAAAATGATGCTTTATAATGCCTTACCTAAGAAAGAATATGAAAGAGTTTTTATGTGTAAAACGACTAAAGATATTTGGCAATCATTGATTATCACTCATTAAGGGAACTCACAAGTCAAAGATAACAAAATTGATCTCCTTAATCAACAATATGAACAATTTGTTATCTCTGAAGATGAGACCATTGATAGTGCTTTTTCTAGGTTCAATACTATTATTACATATCTTAAAGCACTTGACGAATCCTTTTCTAGTAAGAACTTTGTCAGGAAATTTCCTAGAGCACTTCATCCGAAGTGGAGAGCAAAGGTGACAGCTATAGAAGAATCCAAGGATCTTTCAAGCATGACACTGGACGAGCTCATCGGAAATCTCAAAGTTCACGAGATGGTGATGTAAAAAGACTCAGAAATAGTTAAAGAAAAGAAGGAGAAGGTGAAGTCCATTTCCTTAAAAGCTAGGGTAGAGTCAAGTGATGATGAAAAGTCTAGCTCAGATAGCTAAGACGAAGAGTATGCCATGGCCGTTAGAGATTTCAAGAAGTTCTTCAGGAGACGAGGAAAGTTTGTAAGACAACCTCGTGAAGAAAAGAAACCCTTCCGGAAAGACCGTGATGATAGAAAAGGAAAGTAGATAGAAAGTGTTCTAGGTGCGGAGATTTCGGTCACCTAATAGGAGAATGTCCAAAGCCTCCAAAGAACAAGTCTTAAAGAGCATTTGTTAGTGGAGCTTGGAGTGACAGTGAAGGTGATGACGGCGAGCCTAAGAATGACGAAGTTGCTCTTATGGCTAATGACTCTAACGAGGTGTGCTTGAAAGTCGGGTTAGAACAGGACGAGTGGATCAAAGATAGTGGGTGTTCAAGACATATGACGGGAAACCAAAGCTTTTTCTCAACCTACCAAGTGTACGACAGAGGTAATGTCACATTCGGTAGCAAGCTTATAAGTAAAATCATCGAAAAAGGTACAATCTCTCATGACTCTCTCACTATTGATGATGTTGCTCATGTAGATAACTTAGGATTTAACTTACTTAGTATTAGTCAATTATGCCACAAAAAGTATAACGTCATTTTCAGTGAAAATAGAAGTAAAATACTTAAAGATGGCATAACCGTAGGAAAAGGTGTTTTGAAGAATAACGTTTACGTTATGAAATTAGACAAAACACCTAAGGTCAAACTTTGTCTCACCTCTCTGGACGAAAACTCAACTCTATGGCATAGACGTTTAGGTTAAGCCAATATGAGGCTAATCCAATCCTTATCATCTAAGGAACTCGTTAGGAACCTACCCAAGTTGAAATACGACCAACACTTTTGTGATGCTTGCAAAATTGGGAAACAAGTTCATAATAGCCATAAGGCTAAAAACATGGTGTCTACATCTAGGTGTCTAGAATTGTTACATATGGATTTGTTTGGTCCATCTACTATACAAAGTTACAGGGGAAACTTCTATACTTTGGTAATAGTAGATGATTACTCTAGGTATACTTGGACTAAGTTTTTGAAAACTAAAAATGAGGCATTTGATAAATTTGAAATTCTAAGTAAGAAAATTCAAAATCAAATAGGAAATAATATTGTGTCTATTAGAACCGACCACGGTCGTGAATTTGATAACGAAATCCAATTCAGAGCTTTTTGTGATGCTAATGGCATAACACATAATTTCTCGGCTCCTCGAACTCCTCAATCTAATGGTGTAGTAGAACGCAAAAATAGGACAATTCAAGAAATGAGTAGAACAATGTTAAATGAACAAATCATACCACAAAAGTTTTGGTGTCACGCCGTTGATACATCCACATACATCTTAAATAGAGTATTAATTAGACTATTCTTGAAAAAGACTCCATATGAGTTATATAGAGGCAAAAAGCCTACTTTAGGATATTTTAGAGTTTTTGGAAGCAAGTGCTTCATTTTAAACACTAAGGACTATCTCACCAAGTTTGACCCAAAGTCGTATGAAGGTGTATTTCTTAGGTATTCACATAATAGTAAAGCCTACATAGTTTTGAACAAAGAAACCTCAAGAGTCGAGGAATCGTTGAACGTAACATTCGACGAAAGTCCACCTCCCTCTAAGACATCACCTTTGGTAGATGATGACTTAGTTGAAAGTCAAATAGTTGAAAACCAAGAAAACATAGAAAATGACAAAGAAGACGAACCGGTAAAAAGAGAAATAGGAAACATCAAAGTATCCAAAAGTCATCCGTTAGATAATGTCATAGGAAAAATTAACGAAAGAACCTTAAGGTCAAAAGTCCAAAACGAAAGTAATTTCTTTTGTCTTGTTTCAACTATTGAACCTAAAAATGTTAATGAAGCCATAAAAGATGAATCTTGGGTCGTAGCGATGCAAGAAGAATTAAACCAATTTGTTAGAAATGACGTTTGGACATTAGTCCATCAACCTCAAAATCAAACCATAATTGGAACCAAATGGGTATTTAGGAACAAAATAGATGAAAATGGAGTAGTGTCAAGAAACAAAGCTAGGCTAGTAGCCCAAGGCTACAATCAACAAGAAGGTATAGATGATGATGATACATTTGCACCCGTCGCTAGGCTTGAGTCAATTAGAATACTACTTGCATATGCATGTGCACACGATTTTAAACTATTCCAAATGGATGTCAAAAGTGCATTTCTAAATACTTTTATAAATGAGGAAGTGTATGTTGCACAACCTCCAGGCTTTGCCGATTTTGAAAAACCAAATCTTGTTTACAAACTTAAGAAAGCTTTATACGGACTTAAGTAAGCACCAAAAGCTTGGTATGATCGACTCAAGACTTTCCTAGTTGACCATAAGTATACCATGGGCCTAATAGACAATACTCTTTTCACCAAGAAAAAGGGATCACATATTATCATAGTTCAGATATATGTGGATGACATTATATTTGGTTCAACTTGTCAAGAGTTATGCGACGATTTCTCAAAAATCATGCATGACGAGTTTGAAATGAGTATGATGGGGGAACTAAACTTTTTCTTAGGTCTCCAAATCAAACAATTAGAAGATGTGATATTCTTCAACCAATCTAAGTATATCAAGGATATGCTTAAGAAATTTGGTCTTGAAGATTCAAAACCTATTAAAACACCAATGTCTTCGGAAACTAAACTCACTAAGGATGAAGAAAGTGAATCCGTAGATAACACTAAATATAGGGGAATGATTGGTAGTTTAATCTACCTAACGGCTAGTAGACCAAACATTATGTTTAGTGTTTTTCTATGTGCACGCTTTCAGGAAGATCCCAAAATATCCCATCTTGAAGCCGTTAAACGGATCTTTAGGTATATTAAAGGCACTAAACATTTAGGATTATGGTATCCCAAAGGAATGGGAGTAGAAACCATAGTGTATGCCGACTCAGACCATGTCGGTGACTATGTTGATAGAAAAAGTACAAGTGGTATTTGTACTTTTGTTGGACATTGTGTCTCCTCATGGTTTGCCAAGAAACAAACGGCCCTCGCAATATCAACAACTGAAGCCGAGTACGTGTCAGCAGGAAAAGCATGCCAACAAGCTCTGTGGATGAAACAAGCTCTCATCGACTATGGAATTGAACTCAATGACATTCCCATTCTTTGCGACAACAAAGGAGCTATTGACCTCAGCAAAAATCTAGTCCAACACGCTAGAACCAAACACATAGAAATACGACACCATTTCCTACGCGACAATGTTCAGAAGGGAAACATCTCAATTGAGAAAGTATCCTCAGAGGACAACATTGCCGACATCCTCACAAAACCTCTTAAGAGAGAACCTTTCAACTTTCTTAGACTTGGTTTAGGATTAATGGAACCTAGTGAGTAGATAAAACCTTAGATTAACCAAACACCAAAATTCATGTCTGATCCTGCGGAACCAAAGGACAACAAGGACAGACCCCTTGTTTTGGTTCTGCCAGATCCGTGGGCTGCTGAGCCAATTTTTTATTATATTAAACAAACACCATGTACAGTGTATCACACTCCCCAAAAACATACATCCTACTGGAACTCGACCCTTATCACACTAAACTCAGAACTTAGGTCATTCTCCACAACCAATTTGTGCTTAAATCATCTCTGTAAGTATCCTAATCATATCTAATTCCTAATCTGAGTCTAGGATTTCTATTTATTGCACAAAAATTAAAACTTGGGGTTTATGCATATTTCTTGCAAAATCATGAATCATATTTACTAAATTGCAAAACAAATCATGTTTATCATAGTTAGGAATTGCATTTTATAGGACATTATCATAATTTATCAAAAACCCCATGAGAAATTTTTAAAAAAATCTTCTCACGACTAGGAAAAATGGTTTTTGAACATTGTTCATACAAATACAAAACGTTATGTTTTAAACATCACTTGCATAATGTCTCTTGAATGCTAAAGAGAATACATAAATAATATGTATTGTCGGGTACATTCAATCGAAGCTACATTGAAGTAGGAGCGTCTGGGTTATCTTTCATTTTTGTCATAAAACTTGCATAAACAAAATTTTCATGCATCAAAAGGAGTCGAGATAACCACACCTCCACATTGTCCCCATGTAGGCACACACTAGGAATATATTTACGTATTTTCGATAGCTTTAACTAAACTAAGCATTTTTCGTTTCTATGATAATCATGCCTCCCGCGACAAATTATGACCATAAGGACACCCTCAAATACCTACCTCAACACCACAAAACCAAAGGTCTCACCGAAGATCAAGTCAAAATCTTTAAGGCATTAGAAAACGTTATGTTCACGAGGGTAGAACCGTAGACCCGTTATTTTTAGAAGGAACCAATATCCATGAACAATTAGCCTCTATCCAATTTGATCGTCTTCTCGACATAGATGAACCTATTATTCCTAGGTTTATATTTGAATTCTATGCTACCGTAAGTCTTAGGTCAGACGACTTTGGATTCATGAACATCCATTTCAAAGTAAACCAAAACCAATACAACATCCCTTTAAACCAATTCGGGGAAGTCTTAGGAGTTCCGAATCAAGGAACTTGATTCTATTCGGACAAATGGTCATTGTCCATACTAGAATCCAACCTTGATCGATTGGCACCATATGACACACCATTAACTCCAAAAGAAACCATTCGTGAGCATCTCTTTGTGCCTAGAAACAACCAAACTAGGTTAAGTCGAGGTCGTCAAGTAGATCGAGATCCATTTGCCATGGAGCTAAATGAACTTAGGCCCCAATTTAAGAAGCTAGAAGAAGTTATGAGGGCTAATGTCATAAGCACCATAGGAAATAGCGACCATGTCAACACAAGCCTTTGCTACATGATGTATTGTGTGTCAAACCACCAAGCATTCAACCTTACCTATTATATCGCCAAAAGAATGGCCGATAGTCCAGTTTTAGGTACCACCGCAATGCCTTACGGGATGCTTTTGACCCGTCTTTATAGAGCTTTTGCACCTATTCCTCGAAATGCTTTAGGTTTCGTTCCCGACTACACCGAAATCCCACACACCTTTGTTCCTCTTAGTGATCATAGGGTAGCCGTAGCAAGAGGAAAACATGCTCATCCTCCTACCTCATCATCATCATCATCATCATCTGTTAGTGAAGAGGATGGTTTGCCAAACTCTTGGATCTCTCCACCCGAATACATGAGCCAACTTCCTTCTATCACGAACGAATTAGAGGAGTTTCGGCAAACAAAAGGAATGATGAAGAACATAGGCCGATGTATCATGAAGCTCAACAAGAAGTGAGGATTACGGAGTGTTTGGTATAAGAGATTTTCGAACAATGATGTGATAAACTTGTATGTCTTTTAGGATATTATGTTGGCATTTGACTTCTATGTGAACTAACATAACGTTGCAGGATGATAACACCTGTTGTTATCGATTTTTCGTGTTTAAGCCACCGTTTGGCTTAACATTCATTTATGGTAAGTTATTATCATCGGATTGATCTATGTGAAAACGTGTGTTTGAACCTGTGTTTTTGGTTTTATTTTATCACATATGAGATGTTACATATGTTTTAGGAAAATTTTTGGGAATTTAACGGGTATTGGAAAATATGACATGCTCTCTGCTAAGAATTAGTACTTTCATCTAGCGGATATGGCGGAACCAAGCTATGGGTTCCGTCTGTTCTGTTCTTTGGCTCCGCCAAACTCAACTCTGCGGATTCTGCGGAACCAAAATCTGGGTTCTGCACTTATGATCAGTTGGATCCGCCCCTCCAACAGTAACTTTTTCAAATTTTCCCGACTAATCCTGATCCTTAGATTATTGATTCTAGTTGTTGGAATTACTCTACTGATCATTAGGCACATTAGGAAGATTTAGGAAAACTTAGAGTCATAAGAAATCCATTTCCCACCAAAATTTGAATATTCAAATTTTCCATTTGAGTTACCTTTCTGTAACAAGCAAGGAACCCTCAATTTGGTTCCTTGCAATTCGTGGAAACATCACATCAATAGATTTCCCACTAAGGTCTTGCATTTACTGCATATCCTCAACCTTTCACTCAACTTAATCTCTATGGTTTGACTTAGATGATGTGACTAGCATAATTTTTTATTCCAAATCATTAGAAACCTCCATCCTTCAATGGATTAACATCAAATCCAAACACAAAGTTCAATACACCTTATTGTCTATAAATTAGAACCTCAGGATCATCACAAATCACACATTAATCATCACTATTAACTATCATTCTTGTACTTTAGAGCAACTCTTCTCACATTGCAACAATGCCAAAATCAAATAACTCATCTACAAGCAGACCCGCAAGAAGGACAGCTCGTATGAGTGTCCGTCGTTGTTGCATCATAAACTTAGCCAATTCATCATCAGAGGAGTCATCTCCACTTAACATATCCTCACCAATAGCCAATGAGAATTTTCTCAACCTTGCTACTCCAACACTACCTCACACCATCATCAATACCACCAACAATCACTCCTGTCGCTACCACACCACCACCCGCTCCATCACAACCTACTAGATCACCTTTACTAGCACATTCACCACAACTTTAGCCCCTAGAGTTGTTTAGAACTCCACCTTCATCACCTCATCCATATTTGGATGATTTGGAAGACCTTCCACCAAGGTCCACTAATCCTCCTCCCATGACCTTTGAAGGTCAAGAACCTATGCTCTTTCATCCCATTTATCGGGATATACACGGTCCTCTCTATCGGGATCCACCACCACCTCAACCATAAACACAACCCCTCTCACCAACATCCACACTCATTGCCATTGATGAGGCAATGTGGATCAATGAACCACAAACCAATGATGAGATCAAAGAGGAGCTCACTCGCCTCTATGCTCTCTCTAATATGGTGGATTCCCGCCTTGGTGAAGCCATGGATCTTCAATCCATTTTACTTAACTCCATCATACCTGCACCATCAACCAACCAACCACCACCACCACCAAATAACCAACCACCACCACAAAACAATGAGCCCACCCTTCCTCTCGACTTTCCAAGGCATGGTTAATGATTTTACCACTTGTACTTAGGTGCATTTTTTGATCAGACAGGTATTTTTGACTTTTTAAAGTCAAATGGGTTGAACTATCATGTTTGGTTGACATATACATATGCATTATGTTACTTGGTTGGATTAATTCACAACTAACCTTTGTTTTGTAGCCTTTCTCAACCTTGAATCATATACGTTGGTATCCTAGCAACGGTGAGTATAGATCGAGGGGGAGTATATCATATACTAACTCATTATTTTGTAGCATTTCTCATCCTTGAAACGTATACGTTGGTACCCTAGCAATGGGGAGTATACATCGAGGGGGAGCATATCATATTCTAAAAATTTGTTTTGTAGGTTTATGCATCATAACCTTGGCACTCCAATTAGGGGGAGTATTATCCAAGGGGGAGACTTTAAATTCTCAAAATCATTGAAACAATCTTGGTACTCCAATTTAAGGGGAGTAATAACCAAGAAATGTTCACCACATTTCGCTACGCATATCTTCTTTTTGTTTCGACAAAAAGGGGGTGTAACCACTCGTAAAATTTCTCATTTAAACCAATTACTTTATAGAATCATTATCCTTTTTCCACGTATAATTTTTTTATTATTATTTTGTATCTCCTATCTTATGTGACGTAACTCACATCCCTGATAAACGTGATCCCACACAGACCAACCTAACGAACCTAATGTTTATTCCATAAAAATATCTATATGAAAGTATTAAAATATACCATTTACCACTTTACGATAAATCCTTAACGAACGTACAAACAAAACATTCATTATCTATATAGAGTTTCTATGAAACCCTAAAATTCATCACAACATCAAATAAGAATAACAAAACCCTAGAACATAAAAGTACAAGTTATCAAGGCAACAGAAACCCTAATTCTATTTCAGCTCCCGATAAAACCCTAATTTCATAAAACTATGATCTTATGTATCAAACTCTCAAACCCTAAATTATTTATATAATATTTTAACAAAATATTAAACGTACAAGTCATATAAGCTAGAGTACAAGTCCTTTATGCATGAAACCATATATTCATAAAATCTTTAATAAAACCCTATTTATATTTATTTTAAAAGCATGATTTTCAAACCATTTATGCATAATTCTTAAAAAATTATTTTTCCTAAACTCATTAAATATTTTTACAAGTCTTAAAACCCAATGTAAAAGTGCCTAATGCAAAAAAACTAAAAATCCTATTTATTCACTTTTCAACTTAATAAAAATTAACAATTAATTTTTATAACTTAATAAACTATTAAAACTATATTTTTCTTACATTCAAAATAATAGTACAACCCTATTAAGCATGTGTTACAATCCTCTTAAGTCTAAATCATTTTCTTTTCTATTTCTCTAAAAATTCGGTTTATATAGAATGTAAACAATCTTAAATAATTTTCTAAATAACTAAACACTTGAACTAGCTTAACTAATTTTCTTAAACCCTAAATACAACACCCTAATGCCTAAGTTACAACACCCTCAAGCCATTCGAACCCTCCTTCTTAAAATTCTGGTTCGAACTCAACCAAAGCCTCAACTAAATTTGCTTCTTAATAACACCTTCACTACATACATTCCCCCTAGCCATGAACACACTCCACCCTTTCTTCTTCCTTCTCTTCAAAGAGCAGTAACACATGTCCACTATCATATGCAAACACATCTTCCCTTTCTCCTCCACAACCCACGTCTCTCCTCTCCTCTCTTCACTACAAAGAGACATTCCACTTGTCCCCTTTCTACATTCACATGTTCCCTCCTAAAGAAACATAAACCCTAATATCCCTTCTATAAGTAACAGCCTGCATTTCACCTTTCATCACACACCAAATTCGACCAAACTCTCTCAATTTTCCACACAAACACATCAAACCCAGATACATCACCATTACCTACTGACCACAACCCCTATTATACTCACAATAAAACCCAGGAAGTCTAGGAGGAAGGATCATTTTGGTGCTCGCTTACAAATTCATTCGAACTTCTAAAACCCTACTCGAACCTAAAACCTAAGTAAGTCACTCAAACTCTTGTTAATTCAGTTTTCTTTACTTTATTTATCACTAAAAACGTCCCTTAATAGTTACTAATAAGAAATAAGATCAAAAAGTATGAATTTTCTTTCTCCTTTTGTTGTCTGATCGAATCAGAAACCCAACACACCCTAGGTATTCGAAATATTCTAAGAACTAATAAAAAAGAGATAAAACATGATGAAATATATCAAATATTATTATATCATACATGAAAACCTAGTAAGAAAACCCTAAAAACTTAAAACCCAAATCGGGTATGTTTTCTGTGGTTTTAGTCGAACAAAAACCACCCCACAAGCCCGACTTTTGTCCCAAAAACCAACCCTCAAACGACCTTTATAAATTCTGAAACTTGGTGGATATATAGACCACCTAGCAAACTTAATTTAGGAAAAAGAATCAGGCAAAATGATTGATCGAGTTAAAAGATATTGAGTTCCCAATAAGTTTCTTTATCGCTAGAAAACTAAAAGCCAAAATTCTATTATCAGTTTTTATTAAAACTCGTCCCAACAGTCCAATTTTTGACCTGTTTTTCGAACCCTATATGACCTTTAAAAATTCTGTATTTTCTACATATTAAAGATGACCCAGCTAACTTGTTTTAGAAGAAAGAACCAATTAAAATGATTAATCGATCAAAGAGTTATAGAGCTTCAAAGTTCACTCCTTATCGCTAGAAATAGAAAAATAATTCCAGTTATTTACTTTTCATTTTTGTCGACCAGAGACCTAACTTTCGGCCTATTTTTCGACCTTTAGATGATCACTAAAAATTCTAATATTTTGCCACATTAACGACCACCTAGCTAAGTTATTTTAGAAAGAAGAATTTTGTAAATTGATCAAACGAGTTAAAAGTTATTAGCTTTCAAAGTTGCTCCATCACTAGGCACTAAAAGTCCATTTTCCAGATTTTTATCAAATCCTTGTTTAGATAGGTCGACTTTGGGTAATTATTTTGAGTATCAAACGAATTTAATAAATTATACAACTTGGCCAAGATTTAGACGACCTGGCTAGCTTTTTATAGAAAAAGAGAGTTTGTAAAATGATCTAGTTTTCATTAAAATATTTAAGTCCAAAACTCTAGCGTTATCACTAAAATTCATGCGTATTAATTTTTAATTAATTCGAGTTTTATTGGGCCGGTTTTGTAAATAATTTATATCAAGGACTATTTTTCTCAATAACAAATGAAAAGGGTAGAAAATGTCATTTTTGAAACTAAAGGGTAAAAATTGTCATTTTCCAAAAGTCCAGGGTATGAACTGTCATTTGACCAAACCTTAGGGATAAAAGCGTAAATTTTCATAACCAATATTTTTATCATTTTTATTTTCCGATCTAATAGAAATTACTAACATAATACGTTTATTTTATTACTGAACAAACGCGCAAGAAATATTAAATGAACGCAGGATAACTTTAACGAACGAAAACATAAGAATGAATAATAAGATAAAATCTTACTTTTGAAGAGACTTCATGTTGTCTCATTTCAATATTTAATTAACAACCAAACAACGAAACGAATTGAACGAATAAACTATAATCATCTGAAAATGATTACTGAATGTTGGCATAACAACCCAGGTTTCTTGTCCGGAGACGTTTATCAACTTTCTTTCATTTTGTTTTCCATCCAGATTGCTAAGGTGAGTTCATAGTCCCACTTTTTATATATGTTTTTTCTAAATATGTGGGGAGATACATGCTACAAACCCGAACATAAGTATTTTTCTGTATGATTTCCTGATTAATATTGCATAAGACACCTTATTTGTGTTAGCCGGATGGATAGTCTTTGTACTAGCTGGATTGATAGCCAAATGCACCTTATTTGTGTTAGTCGGATGGATAGACTTTGTGCTAGCTGGATTGATAACCAAATACACCCCGTTTGTGTTAGCCGGATGGATAGACTTTGTGCTAGACAGATTGATAACCAAATGCACCTTATTTGTGTTAGCCGGATGGATAGACTTTGTGCTAGCCGGATTGATAGCCAAATACACCCTTACTTATATCATTTCATGATATCACACACACACACACCATTAATGTTTAAGTTCATGAGACTTAGTGCAATATATAATGAAATGTGATATTACTGATTTATTTCCTACTTAGCTTATGTTCAAACTGATTTAACTTTAAACACTATGGATTCACTCAACCTTTGTGTTGACTTTTTAGCATGTTTATCTCAGGTAATTTAAAGCACGGCTTGGCACAGAATGGCTATGGACTGTCCATTTTTTTTATCATTCAACAAATAACGTAATTTATTAATTTATTTTGGAACCTCCTTCTGGGACCCGAATATTGTAACTCTGATATAAATAAATAAATGATAACAATTTTATCTAAAACGTCTCTTTTTGAGTCGTTTTCTATTATCATGACTGTGAACTGTGAAGTAGCACCCCAACTTATATTTCCGTTGCGAATATCGAAAATGAAGGTGTTACAGGGGGAGATATGATTAAGATCATACATCATTGTGAACATCACATTACATATTTTTATGCTTAAATAGTTTTTACAACTTGCATAAAACTAACTTAATCTATATTTTTAAAAGACTTTTACTTTACTTATTCCATTGCTTAAAAATAAACTTTATGTTTTTTCATCAACAAAAAGGGGGAGATTGTTAATACAAACGTTATTTATATTTTACGATCTTTGCTTTATTTTGTTAATGACAATTACAATGTTTATCTTTAGCAAAGCATAGATATAAGTTAAAGTCTTTTACATTTATAGTAACAAGTCTTTTAAAACACATTTACTCATTACATGATCACTAGGAATTACATTACATACATATATACATTTACATGTTTATTTTTATTTCTTAAATTTGAAATATTTAACATGACATCATGGCATACCTTTTGATATCTTTAGGATATCTTGAGGATTTAGGTGATATCTTGTATAGATCTTCAAGCAAAGGAGTTGACTTTGGTAGATATGGCAGGATATGGCAAGATATGGAAAGATTTGTTGAAGTCTTAGCTGGCATGTCCCGACGGAACCAAACCAGTATATGGGCGGATCCCATATTTTGGATCCGCCAAATCCGCCGCCTGTTTGATCAGTTTGCCTATAAATAGCAAGCTGATCATTTAAGAACAATCATCACTTACATAGCATAAAATATAAATTAATTCATTTATACATCACTAACCAATTTCAATCACTCATTTCATTCTTAGTGATCTTTCTTTTTGTAGCAAAAGAGATCAAGCATCAACAAGCTTCAAAACTGTGTTGCAAGCCTTGATTAGTTAGTTACTGTGTGATCTAGTAGTGTTTATACATCCTTGTTATACCATTCATTCAGTAGAGTCCGGTTAGTGTTTTAGTCCTCAAAACACATAGAGTAAACGGGAGTAGTTGTACCCTTGTAAAGAACTCGACATTTAGCTTAGTGTCAGAAATTGTATAGGCGACGTCAGGTTGGTTCTACCTTGAACTAGAACCCGGTATTTAGTTTTGTACCTGAAAAAGGTGTAAGCGACGTGTATAAAGGTTTTCTCTGCCAAGAAGGGAGTTTGTTTCTTAGTGAAGAAAAACTCTCGAGTTAGAAACTCGAGGAGTGGAGTAGGGCAAGGAAGAGAGTCCTTGTAGCCGAACCACTATAAATCTCCGTGTTGTGGTTTGATTGTTCTTTTCTTTACTTGCTTACTTATATTATTTGTTTGTGTGCAATTACTTTGAAATCACGTCAATTCACAAAGCAAATTAATTTTAAAACGGTAAAAACTATTCAACCCCCCTTCTAGTTTTCCATAGTATAATATATATATATATATATATATATATATATATATATATATATATAGTATATATATATATATATATATATATATGATAATAGAGCCATTAGGAACACTTAGAGGGACTCAAAATGACGACCTCCCATTTTTGACAAAACGCCAACTCAAGTATTTTATCAAACGCCTCTAGCCAAGGCTTTTCTAAACCTAGGAGACTCATACTCTTCATATAACATCAAGTGAAAGTATTCGTAAGATCATAATCCGTGTTTACGTCTTCTCTAATCACGTAACAGGTTTACTTTAGTCGAACAAAGTCAAAGGTCTCTTTGCGTAAACGCATCCTTTCCCGTTATGGGATATTCTTGGATGCAAAGAACTTAGCTTGTTTGCGTCAAGATGATTATTGATTACGTCAAGTGTTGGTGAATCACGGGTTATGATATTGTGAGTACTTAACATTGCGTTATTTAGATCCATGATTATCCTTTGATTTCCATTTCCAAAACACATCACATAATCATCATTGTCTAATCTCTTCTTTCTTAATGACAATGTGATTAATCCTTAATCAATCATTTGATTAATCCATTCACCAAATAAACCTTAAACCATTTCAAAATCCTTCCAAATCTTATCCCCAATATTCTCTAAATATTCCATTACACATAATGTACTTGATTGTACTTCTTGTCTCATTCATTCCCACATTCTCTTACTTAACCACATCAACATCTTTTTTCACCACATTCTCTTCTAACCAACATAATTCAAACACATCACCACATTCTCTTCCTTTTCTCCATTTGAATTTGAATTACACACACATACATACACTCAAAGCTTATCTCACACACTTCTCATTCTCACTCACACACACACACACACACACACACACACACACACACACACACACACACACACACACACACACACACACACACACTCTCTCTCTCTCTTTCTCTCTCTATAATTCAAATTCAAATCTCTCACACACACATCCTTGCTTCCCTTACACACTTTTCCAACTCACACTCTCTTCCAACGTTCAAATTTTAAATCTGAATCCAAGCTAAAGGCTCTTCATCACATCACTCTTACATCCATACAACTCATCCTTCTATTTCAACACATAGGGTATTTGTTTGAAATTTGAATTCTAGCCAAAGACTCCCAATCACATCAAGCCAACTCATTCCAACCTACTTAACCTAACAAGGGTTTCTTTCTAACCCAACTTCTCATATACACTTCCCTCTCTCACATATTTTGAATTTAAAATTAAAATCTTCCCCATTTCACTCATCTCACAACATACACACTTCCTTTCCAAGAAAGGAATATTCCCATGGCATATTCTTTCTATCTATCTATGCCACGTGAGGAATACCCAAAATACCCCTATCCAATTATCCCTTCTCTCTTTCCTTCTTTGATAATTGGTTAACACCCCAAACATTCCTTTAATCACTTCACAAATGTTTTTATCAAATGACTAATTGAGTTAGTTGACCTTTAGTATGAATAATGGAAAGGTCAAAGCGTGAAGTACAATTGGAGGTTTAACAAAGCTGGGTATTTAAAAGACCAAAATCCTGAAGAAAATGGATACGAGATCCTGGCGCGCTGCTGGCGCTCCAGCACGAAGCCAGCGCGCTAAGCTCATAGTCATTTTTTTAAAGTTTGGGATTTTGGCCTATAAATACCCCACCTTGGCTCGTGTATTCCTCAAACCTTGACATTCATTCTTTTCTCTCTACCCTCTAATTCTTTTCTCTTTACCCTCTAATTCTTCTATCTTGTGTTCTTAATCTTCTTCTCTTATCATCTTTGAAAGAACACATTCTCCGAAAGGGGAGAATCACAAGAGCCTAATCCACTCTTGTGATTGTGTCGAGGGTCTTCTTCTCTATACCTTTTCTATTAGAATCGAGTCACTAGGTTAGTTTAGGGCTTGATTAAACAATTAAACATTCATATTCGATTTGATTGTAAGGGAAGTCTTGTGTCATATTCGATTTGATTGTAAGGGAAGTCTTGTGTCTTGGTAACTAAGCCTAGATCAGTGGAGATCTAGTTGGGGTTTGATACATCCGGTGGAAGTTCTTAGTGGTCTTTGTGGGAGAGTCAAATCACAAGATTCTTTTGGGTGGTTTCTGAGGGCGAAATACCATTGGGGGTAGCTCTTCTTTGTGAGCACCAGTCTTTGTTGATCCCAGTTGAACACTTGATCGAATTCCTTAGCTTGTATAAGGTTTAGCTATGCTAGATAAATCTAACACAACTAGAGTAAAAACTGTGTTTGAATATATCAAATACTATGCGGAATCTAGTCTTTGATTTTAAGAAGAACTTTCAATGTAACAGTAAACACAAAGATCAAAATAGTTTAACTAACAAATCAGCCTCAATATTATTAATGAATGATACGAATACTCTTCACAGTATTAGGGTTACAAAACCTTGAAGCTATGTATCAAAAAAACGTATCTAACTCTATGCCCTGGGACCTCCTTTTATAGACTAAGGAGTCCTAGTTAGCTTACAATACTTTCTCTCCAAGAAAAATATTTTCTAAATCTTTTCTATAATTATCTAAACGTATCACACGACTTTACATGTATATCTCATAATCATTAGTAACTAAACCTCTAGCACTACTAACTTATAACCAACAGTTGTAACTAAGACACCAGTAATAGTAACTCTGTCAGTAGTGGTAACTTTGTACTCGCGGCATTAACTTTCTTCCAGCAATAGTAACTTTGCTCCAGCAGTCTTAACACACTTAGAATATTTTCCTTGAAGTTCTTCAGCAGCATTAACTTTCTCTGAGCAGTCTTAAGTCTTATACCAGCAGTCTTAAACACTTAGCATATTTTCCTTTGAAGTCCATGAGCAGTTGTAAATCCTTAGAGCAGCAACAACATCAAGAAGCTTTAATCCCAACAATCCTCCCCTAAACTTGTTATTTTCCATCAAGATCATCAAGTTTCTTCAATCAAAGCTTCATAATCACCAAGAGGATGCTTCCAAACACTCCCCTTCTTGTTCATTTTCTATTGTAAGATGAACCAAATAAGCTCCAAAGACCTTTCACTGTCATATTCAAGTTTCAACTTATTCTCCAACGTCTGATGAAATGTAGACAAGGAAAGGGGACACTTTTTCTCCACCAACATGTAGATCACTGAAGATTGCAGTATCAATTCATGAACTCCACAAGAGTCATAAAGCTTCCAGTGCAGTACTTTATATCCATACTGATTCCTCCATATCTGATCTTCTACATGAGGTTCAAACATAGTCTTTAGATCACCCCATAACATATAGTCATAATCTAAAGCTGGCACCTTCAATGGCCTTGATGTCCCATACTTGACTTTAACAAGTTTCCACAGAGTTTCTAAGTCTTCTCTGTCAAAACTTTTGACCATCTAATTGAATCTATTAAACACCTGATATTTCCCATCCACTCTTATTATCTCCCAGTGTATCTTCTAGTCTTTTGAGTATATCTTCCAGTCAACAATGCCTGGAGGCTTAGTAGCCAAAGGTACAACATATATATGTACTTCTTCATCGTCTGAAACAACTACCATGAACTATTTAAGATCAGCTATATCATTTTCCTCCTCTACCTTCTGCTTCTTACTGCTCTCTTACTCTAACTCTGTCCCTGCTCTCTTAGAACTACTTCCCACCAAGTTTGTTTCCATATCAACAAATGTGTTTACTCTCTTGAATACTTTGTCAAACACTTCTTGGATCTTTTCAAAACTCAAAATTTTCAACTGATTAGGCTTCCATCCATCCATGTTCTTCAGATAAGTACACATTATTTTCTTTTATTGAGCCTTGGTTGGTGGTTTGTTCCTTTTCTCCTCTGCTCTCTCAGCTGTAAAGTGTTTCTTTCTTGTTTCTAAGAGTTCAACGAAGAGTTTAGCTTTTTCTTCCATAGATAACTCTTCCTGCTCTTCTTGCAGCATTCTCTGAGCTAACAAATGATTAGCCTCACATTTTGCTTCAATGTCATCCCATGTGTTTATTAGCTCAATGCTGGCTTCTTCCTGAGCAGCTGCAAGCCTTGCTTCTTCATCATACTTTGCTTGTAGTCTTCTTGCTTCTTCTTCATCAAGCAAGAGTTGATCCTTTTTGCTCACAGGCTCTACCAACTTTTCTTTACCTTTTGTGAAGATTGTGTTGTTGTTGTTGTAGATTGAGTTGGCTCTTTGATTACCACCCCTTTCAACTTGGTTCTTGTGCTCTTTAAGTCTTTAAGTGCTTGGGCTATTGTGATTTCATCAGCAGTTGTAGTTGTGGTAGCAGTAGTAACTTCTTTCTCAGCAGCACTAACTTCAACACTGGCAGTACTAACTTTATCACCAACAACAGTAACCTGAGCAACATTAACATTTATTTCAGCAGTATTAACCAACTCAACTCCAATAATATCTTTAATTATCCATATCTTCAACAACAAACTCATTTCCCTCATTCACCATCTCTTCATCCTCCCCTTCATTCTTGTCCTCATTCCTCCCCTGTTTGGATGCATCCTCACCCAAACTTTCTGCATCATCTGAGGACTCCAACCTAGCAGTTGAACCAACTTTATATAACCTTTTGAGCTTTAGTGTTCTTGACCTCTTCTTCCTTTCAAGTTTAGTAACCCTCTTCTTCAAAGATGTAATCTCCTATTGTTGAGAGGATGTAAGTGTTTTTCGGTCAAGAACCTCCTTTCGTAGTTTGGTACATTGTTCCATCAATTCCTTAACTTTTAGACTATCCTCATCACTTCGGAGTGTGTTACCTCTCCCGAGAGGTGAATCATTGGATTGATTAGTTACAGCCTCAAACCTAGTTTGAGCATCCATACCCCCATGGTTTCTTGGCACCTAGGACCATCAACTGAATAAGTTCCTTGGGAACTAGATCCATTAGATGTTGCCTTGGATTGGGTCTTACTGTTGTTACCACTGTCCTGCTCTGCATCTAAGCTAGACGCAGTAGTGGCAGCCCTCACCAAACTATCATCCCTCTCTTTATAGACAGCCTCATCTGCAACACTTTGTGTAGGAGCACTAGACTATGGTATCTTAGTGCTCTTTCTTTTTAGCTTCCTAGGTTTTTGGGTCTTTTGAGGGTGTGATGTGGATGGTTGTAAAATTGTGGATGTGTGTTGTGTATCAGTGGGGATTTCTGAACCTTCACCCATATGTTGTTTATCTTGTACCACCATTGTTTGAAATAAAGGTGTTACAGTACCAGAAAATCCTTTACCAATTTTTTTTCATATTACTACAAATCTTTTTAGTATGAGAAGGTGCAATATATTGTCTCTTATGAGTTACTGTTAGGTCACCATAATAGATATAACACAAGAGTATAAGTGATAGAGATGAGAGAAAGAGATAATGTATAGGTCGATTATATCATAGAAAGAGTAGCAAAGGTTTAGTAGCATATATGAATAACCAACACCTCTCACGTGAGAGGATACAATGTATTTATAGGGTACATGAGCTAGGGCAATGCCTAGCATAATCCTTAACAAGGCCACGGTCCATGGGCCTTCTACATAGGTCGAAGGCTTAAACAAACATAAAGGCCTTAACTAATAACTAACCTATTACATATTACTATGACCAACACTTTATAATAAAATGTGTTCGCAACAATCTCCCCCTAAGGGTTGGTCATCAAGGTTGATTGACATCTTCTTTGCTTCTTTGGATTCGACGTCTTTTGTATCTTTGTTCTTTGTTCTTGTTCTTTGTGATGTGATAATGTTGTGATCTGCCTTTCATCAACGTCTTTGTCTCTGGTGTCTTTACGTCTTTTCCACCATGCTCATACTTCTTTTGACTTTGATCTTTGTACTTATGAAATTTTACTTCGATCTTTGATGAGAAGTGTCTTTGAACTTTGAATGACATTCTGATGTTGGTATGAGCATGTGGAAATGGAATGTTGTTGATGATAATGGTGGTAATTATGGTCACATCTAGCTAGAACTTCGGGTCTCCATGAGTACCTGCATGAAAACAGTTAGCAATAAAGTTTCCAGCACTTACAAGCTCGGACTTCGAGATAATCAACAACATAGTGTTAAAACTCTCTCTAATCTTTATAAAGGCTGTTCCTGAATTAGATACCCCCAAGAGGGCTTACACATATATACCGAAGTATATCAACGATTCAGGGAGAGCCGCTGAAGTATACTGAGGTATCACTCCATGACTGTAGACCATTTGAAACCACTGTGAACACTAAGCGTAATCCTCAAGGGATTACCGAAGTGACCTGCTGTCAGGGCTGTTTGATGTTGACCTTTACAGGGATTTTCATTCAGTCACTGAGAATTATATTAGCAAATCCTCTCATAAATGTTCTGGCAGATTGCTAAGATATGCGTAGGACTCAAATATTTACAACTAGTGTTCTTATTGTTGAACAATAAGTGTAGAAATGTTAAGTGTTCCTAAGAGATCTTTTGATGAATCTCGTGGCTCTAGACTCGATGAGTACGTTTTGATTTTAGTAGTCGAAGACTGGAGCGGTGTCTCCTGTTTCAATATCAACAGAACTCGCAGTGAGAGGTTGATAGATTATGCAGGGTTCCCCATGAGAAATGAAACATGTCCTTTTGAGAGAACTTGAGTGGCTAGAAGGTTAAGTGCAGTGCGTCACTGGGTCCATGACGTCTTGTCTTCAATACCGGTGTCATCTTAGTGATACACAATAGCATATAAATTGAACCCAATTTCTGCCCTAAGTTGAATTTTTGGAGGGCTATTTCTTTTCACCCTTTACTTTACTTTTCTTTTTAATTCTTCAACTCATTCTTTCTCCTTTCATTTCATTACTCCTTTTTTCAATCATCCCTAAGGACTTCTAGTACTAAACTATTGGTGTTGTCCTTGGGTAGATCCCTCTGGCTCTGGCAGATCATTGGACATAAACCTAATAATCACCTTATTACTCCATGATTATCCTAGGTTTTTCCGATCATGTTGCCATAAAACCTTAGTAAAATTCTCTCAAAGTGTTTATGATTATAAAACATATTTTGTTAACACTTTGAGGGTTTTCCATTTTCAGAGATACTCCCCTTTCACATGTGCTTATAAAATTTAAAGAACGTTTACACATGTTGGGTGGAATTCACACTTTTGAATTGATTGATTCTCACTGAACATGACCGCTCCAAGACACGCTTACATTACTGGTTAGACCAGCTTGAAATTATTACCCGTCCTGGTCATATTCAAGGAGAATCTCTCGAAACGGTACACTCTACTTAGACAAGTCCTATTCGAGACACGCTTATATCACTGGTTAGACCAGCTTGAAATTATTACCCGTCCAGAACAAGTCCTTTAGGTTACTAACAGTTTAGTTTTGTCAATTTGTTGGTCAAATCTGAGTCGAGCTCATATGAGATTCCACATTTTTACCATATTTTAATCATTTTTTTTTTGTTTTTCTCCCCCTCAAAAATAGCATATTGATGTTGTTTTTGAAGAACATATTGATTAAAATTTTGCTTTTTGAGGTTTGTGGGAAGAAACCAACAAGAACTTGTCGTTTTGAACAAAGATTGTTTCAAATACTCCCCCTAAATAAGTGAAATAACTTTTTGAGGTTTTGATTACGAAAGGGAATACTTGTTCTTCTGAGCAGAATTATGAAAAACTTATGAAATTTGATTATTTCTACTCAAAAGTAAGAAGATTTTGCTCCTTATATTAGGATTGAGGCACTAAAGCGTACCTTAGGGTCCTTTCTTTACAAAGAACGGGTTGTGCACTGTTGTGTGTGCACAAGCCATAATGTTTTACAAGAAAAAAAATAATCACAAGAATACCCATGTTACCATCAATCAATGTTTCTAAAGATTGTTATCACTGGATCAGGTCGTTGAAAATTTCGGATTGGGAATGCTGGTCTGCCTCCAACATAGCTTTCCATCCTCCGCATTTGATCTCTGAGTACAAGCCTCTTCTCAATCTTCTGGATGAATTGACGAACTTCTCGCATTTGTGTTGTTGTCCACCTGCTTGTCTTATACAACTCCCGATCTCTTAACTGAATGACTAGTCCGTCTTGAACCTTCTTGAGTGTGTGGTCGCAGAACTTGTGAACTTCTTTGTATCCCATGAAACAGTTGATACTGTGATCACTTTTGTAGACAAAACCAAAGGTTAGGTCTTTTTTCAGGGTATACTGAGGTTCTTGGTTGATCTCTGAAAGGTATAGAAGTGGTGTGGTTAAGTTTAGCTTCCTTTGATAGCTCTCGACCCCAAGTTGCACGTCTTCAACCCGTTCCTGTATGATCTTTCTTCCGATGTAGTAGGGCAATAAAGTGCTGAATGCGTACATAAGATCAGTTGAGAAATGATGCATCTTCCCTTGAACTTTGATGAGATACATATCTTCAAGATCATTAAGGTTCAAATCAGAGAAGTCTGCTTCTGAGAATGAGTAAAACTTATGATCTTTTCTTCTAACCCTGATTTTATGTAGAAAGGTATATTCATACTTCTTTTCTGCTTCTATGCTAACCACGCAAATTATTCTGAGATCGCTCATCACCGGAGTTGGAGACTTTTTCGTAAGTTTGCTTTTGTACCAAGTTCTCCTTTTCTTATACCAGTGGTAGATTCCCAGATGCACATCTTGATCGTACAATACTCTGTTTGTAATGAAGAGTCTTGTTTTTGTTTCTTCGTGTTGTTCCCCTTACACGATTAAGATTAACTACAAAGTTAAGCTAACCATATTCCATGACTTAGTAATGTATTGATTAACTAAACAAATAAGTAAAAAGTAAATGATAAAGACAAGAGTTTTTCAATGTTTAAATTCTTATTAGAAGTTAATCAAAAGAATCTATACTCAAGTGTTTGCGGAAAAGACACTTGGGATTGAAATGACAAGTATGGTATGTCTCCTCTCTAAACTTAAGCTAAGCATAAGTGGCAACTATAAGGAACCACTGAGTTATCTCAGGGACTAGGTTTCTCTTTTGGAGGAGTAAAAGTGGTTTGTGAATGTTTAAGCATTAATTGCACAAACTTGTCCACTTTTACTCCCTTATGATCCTATTTATAGACAAGTATAAAAGAGCACCCGTGACTTAAAAGATAAATGATGACCTAAGCTAATCAGGACAAAATACTGATGTATTTTGTCACTGTTACAAGAAACTATTTTGGGTATAGCACAATTGTGCTTTCTGAGTAACAGTGATGACATTGTTCTTGTTCTAAAGCCTTTCAGGGAAAGTTTGACTTTGGCCTGATAAGGACTTCTCCTTATCTCTTCAAATCTTTCACGCCTTGTCCCGCCTTTCTTTCAGTCTTCAGTCTTCAATCTTCATAGTTGTTGAGGAGACTGGGGTTCAGTGAGTTATTGTCATCACTCACTGAACCCATTATCTTCTTCTTTGGCTTAGGTGCCATTCAGGGATTCTGCCTCATTGAATGGTGAATCCTTCTTCTTAGACTCATCATAGGCATCTTGAAGATAACTCACTGAGTGACTGTTCACTCAGTGACCTGAGAGCATTCAAGGTTATATGACACTTAGGATAATTTGTATTCAAATCCTTGTTTAAGGACGCTTGGGTACTGAATGGACCCAACAATCTCCCCCTATTTGGATATAAATTTAGCCTAAGTGTTTGATCGGTGTAAGTGAGTAATTGGGCTTCTTCTTACACTGAGGATACTAGAAAGCAATTAAAGGACACTGATATAATATACATGGGCCATCATCTTATTCATAATCATTACATCAGTCCTATCATCTAAACATAATACTCAGGGAAAAGTACTCAGACTTCCTTAATTCCCATGAGTTCCAATTTAGCTTTCTTAGACACCAACACCTGCTTGTCGGGTCTCTTACTCATCATATTCTCCATCAGTCTTATGAACTCCTCATTCTCAGGACTCTTTACATCGAGTACCATCAGTTTATAGGCTAGAAGAGTTGTTGTCTCCACCAAGTGTATGTGACTGACTCTCTGGAAGGCTTGTTGACCAAACTCATCAATGAAGAAGATACCAAACTCAAGGTGCTTGATCACTTTGTTGGGAATGAACTTGACACCTTCAGGAGGAGTTCTGTTGCAGTGAAGAGTAGCAATAAATTGTTCAGGTTCTTGGCCTATTGCTTTCCTCTTCTTCCCTGTGCTTTGAGTTGGTTCAAGGATTGTTAGTCCCTGAGAAACAAGTGACTTTTGATGGTCGATTCCTAAGCTTTTGGCCACCCTTTCCAGTTCCTCATACTTGTTTGTCAGGGCATCCAGAAGGTCAGGGACGCACTTGTTCTTCTTCTTCCCTAGGATGGGCCCCATCATGTCCCATTCCTTGATCCCATATTCTGAGAACTTGAAGGGTTTATTCTTCTCGGTATTTCTTGGTCCTTGTTGGGAATTAAATGTTTCTGACTTAGTACTGCTGGAAGAATACACTAACAGTACAAACTGCTAGTTTATAAGTGAAGACTGTTAAAGAATAACTAATAGTACAAACTCTGAAGTTAGTACAACTAGTGTATAACAGAAGGTACTGCTGCTAGAACTCCACAGCAGAATGGGGTAGTTGAAAGAAGAAATCAAACTCTTATGGAAGCTGCTCGCACAATGTTGATTTATTCTAGTGCACCGTTATTCTTATGGGCTGATGCTGTTGCCACGGCTTGTTTCACTCAGAAACGATCCCTAGTCCATCCAAGATTCAATAAAACCCCATATGAACTAGTGAACAACAGAAAACCTGATATCTCTTACCTTCATGTATTTAGCGCTTTGTGCTATCTAATGAACGACAGAGAAGATCTGGGGAAGTTGAAAGCTAAGGGTGATATTGGAATCTTCATTGGTTATTCGGAAAACTCGAGGGAATTCAGGGTGTTTAACAGGAGAACGAAAAGGATTATGGAGATGATGAATGTGAAGTTTGATGAAATTTCATAAATGGCTTCTGAGAGACTCGCTCTAGAACCCGCACTTAATCCAATGGCTTCTAATCATATCGGATTAGGACCCGCACCAAACAGTATGACTTCTGGACATATCAGTTCAGGACTCGTACCCCAAGGAGCTCACTCAACTCACACCGAAAAACCAACAAATCAGGAACTGGAAAACTTCTTCGAGTTTATGTATGATGAGTACTATGGTGGCGCTTCGATAAATGCATCTCAACAACGTTCCGCTGCACCCGCTCAAACTCAACAACCACCACCTCCACCAAATCAAGATGCATCAACAACATTCGAAGCTGACGCACCAACTCCCTCCACGTCATCAACATCTACTCCACCAACTCCAGTAATTGAGATTGTCTTACCAAGAGTTGATGAGCAAGAACAAAACGGTGTTGTGTTAGAAGAAGAAGCATTCAAAAACCCATTTGCAACAGATTCTGCTGAATCATCTTCAAGGTTACATGAACCAACTAACACGCATTCGTCGAATCCAAGGTACCCTTCTACGTTACAGTGGACAAAAGACCATCCAATAGAACAAGTTATTGGTGAACCTTCAAGGCCAATTCAGACGAGAAAACAACTAAACACCGATTGCAACATGTGCATCTACGTCTGCTCAGTCAGTCTAATAGAGCCAAACAACATTCGGGAAGCAATGGCAGACAATGCATGGATTGAAGCGATGCAGGAAGAACTTCTCCAATACCAATTACATGACACTTGGGATTTAGTGCCGAGACCAATAGACAAACTCGTCATTGATCTGAAGTGGTTATGGAAAAACAAAAAGGATGAAGAGATAACTGTCATTCGCAACAAAGCTCGTCTCGTGGCCAAGGGATTCAGACAGGAAGAGGGGATAGATTTTGAAGAGTCATTCGCGCCAGTAGCAAGGCTTGAAGCAGTCAGGATTTTCTTAGCCTACGCAGCTCACAAGAACATCACGGTTTATCAGATGGACATCAAGACAGCTTTCTTGAATGAAACTCTGAAAGAAGAAGTGTACGTGAGTCAGCCAGACGGATTCGTCGACAAAGATCATCCGGACTACGTCTACAAGCTAAAGAAAGCTATCTATGCTTTGAAACAAGCCCCAAGGGCGTGGTATGACGAATTATCATCTTTCTTGCTGTTAAATAATTTCACCAAAGGAACAATTGATCCGACCTTGTTTACAAGAAAATTCAAAAATGACATTTTGATTGTTCAGATTTACGTGGATGACATAATATTTGGGTCCACTAATCCGAAACATTCAAAACATTTTGAAAATCTCATGAAAAGCAAATTTGAAATGTCCATGATGGGAGAATTAAATTTCTTTCTTGGTTTACAAATTCATCAATCCCCATGTGGTATTTTTTTAAATCAAGCTAAATATACTATTGAGATTTTGAAAAAACATGGAATGGAAAATTGTGACTCTGTTGGTAATCCAATGGTCACTTCACCAACAATAGGCGCTGATTTATATGGGAAACCCCTGGATCCGAAGAAATATCGGAGCATGATTGGTTCTCTCATGTACTTAACTGCTAGTCGACCCGATATACATTTTGCTGTTTGTTTATTAGCACGGTTTCAGGCAAGGCCTACCGAACTTCACCTCCAAGAGGTTAAACAGATCTTCCGGTACCTACAAAGAACCATTAACATGGGACTTTGGTATCCGAAGGATTCGGAGTTTACACTAATAGCATTTTCAGATGCAGACCATGCCGGTTGCCAAGTTACAGCAAAGAGTACATCAGGCGGAGCACAATTTTTGGGAGAAAAGCTAGTAGGCTGGTCATCAAGGAAACAAGACTGCACTGTACTATCAACCGCAGAAGCCGAGTATGTGTCTCTATCTGCTTGTTGTGCCCAAGTTCTATGGATGCGGACACAACTCACAGATTATGGCTTCTCTTTCGACCGCATACCTTTGTATTGTGATTCGAAAAGTGCCATAGCCATCTCGTGCAATCCTGTTCAACACTCGAAGACCAAGCATATTAGAGTCCGCTATCACTTCATAAAGGAACACGTAGAAGAGGGTACTGTTGAATTATTTTTCATGAAGACTGAATACCAACTCGCCGATCTATTTACTAAAGCCCTCCCAAAAGAGCGGTTTGAAAACTTAGTTCGACGAATTGGAATGTGAAGCCTAACTCCCGAAGAGTTAGAAAGTCTTCTCGAATCTTCTTGATTTATCTCACAAAGCTTCGCTGTAAATATTTTTGAAAAACAAAATACAAAATTTGAAAAACCAACAAAAGCAAAATATAAAAATCGAAAATTTTCAAAAAGACAAAAACAATAGAAAATCAAAAAACCAAAAATAGTCTTCTCACGACATGTCTCTTGTATAATCGATATTCTGTACGTATCAAGCAATGTCATTCAACAATTATACGGACATGTACAGATGCTTGAGCGAGAGTTCATTTAAAATTTTTTCTAAAACATGTCGTTTCTCAAAAATTTCTTAATAACAGCTTTCGTATATTTCAGTACGAAACCCGCGCTACATTGTTGACTTCTGATTATTTCATATCAGGACTCGTAATGTTAATGGAAAAAAGAAAATCCTTGAGCACATGATCAAGATTTTTCAAAATCTTTCTCAAAATTATGTGCTCAAGATAACTCCCCCTAAACCCTTAAAATGATTTTAAACTCAAATGTTTAAAAATATGCTTTGTTTAAGGGGGAGTATAAAAAGAAAATACAAAATGTTCCAATTTCATGCCCAAATCCGTCTTTCTCTCCAAAATGCTTTGCTTTTAATCAGTTGATATAAAAAATATCACTGCATGCTATTTTTGAGGGGGAGAAGATGTGATTAAAATGTGATAAAAAAGTAATGTCAGTGAGTCGAGCTCTACAAAAAGACTCAGTATGAACCCTCGAATTGACGAAAAATAAATGTCCATAATCGAAAAAGACTTGTTCGGGACGGGTAATAATTTCAAGCTGGTTATCCAGTGATGTAAACGTGTCTCGCAAAGGACTTGTCTGAGTAGAATATATCAATTTGAGAGATGATCTTTTAATATGACCGGGACGGGTAATAACTTCAAGCTAGTCAAACTAGTGATGTAAACGTGTCTCGCAATGGTCATATTAAATGAAAATCGATCAATTCAAAATGTGCGAACTCTACCCAACATGTGCAAATTTATCTTAAAATGCATGACACATGTGAAGGGGGAGTATTTCAGAAAATTCAAAACTCTCGAAGTGTTACCTAAAATGTGTTTATTCATAAACACTTTGAGAGATTTTCACAAATGGTTTTATGGCAAGTGATCAACAAATCTAGGATAATTGATGCGTGGGTTTTGCAACCTTACAACAGGTTTTACCTCTCGAGGGATCTCAAGAGGCTTACAACCCCACCAGGCAGTGTACCTGACCGATGTAGTATAGTGTAGTGGTAAGTACGGGGGATTGATCGTCTCCACAGGGAATAGTGTTCGTTAGGTATGAAAAACTACTCTAATAGGTCTAAAGGTTGAGGAAGATTCTTTTTATGTTTTTATATTTTTTTATGAAAGCAAGTAAAATCTCGGTTTTGAAGGAGTGGGCGGAATTAGTTGCTAGTCAACTAACCCAAATTTACTACGGATGCAAATAAAATAAAATAACTGAAAATAAAATGTTGGTGAGAAACTTATGTGTAGAGAAATGTGTTTACTTAGATTTCCTTACTCCCTAACTATCTTTTACCGGTTAATTAGTATGTATTAGTCGCGTGGATGACGGGTGTATTCCTTAATACCATTCGTGGGGTGGCGTACTTACTTCCCCAACTCTACAAGCTCCTACTTCACTCCTATGTCGAGCCGGCTAGGAAGCTCCTAACATGGGATCACTAGAATTCGCTTGTGCATTAAATACAACCATAAAAACCTTTAGTACGCATTTGGTTCATGTTTCTTAAGACGTTCAAGCAAGTTACCGAATAGGAAGTTAGCCAGTTTTCTTAAGCCTAACATAGATAAACAATCATCCAATACAACTAACAACACACTAATAACCAATAATCAATAGCTAGGTTTCATTAGATCTAAGCAAACACAAGATAAATTTAGCCTAACATGTTAAACAAAAGACAAGAATAAGATAAAATCAAACAACACATAGACATATTGAATGATTAATTGATAACTTATCTTCAATGTAACATGGAAGATCTCAAGGCAAAAAGCCTTGAGAAAGAAGCTAAAATCGTCTTAGGGTTTTCTCCCAAAATTCCACACACTAAGCTCTCCCTAATGACAAAAAATTAGAAAACTATATATAGATTTTTGGATCTGACGGCGTCACGTTATGGAGTGTGACGCCGTCACCTCGCCGCTTTTAGGGTTCCCGGATGACCTTCTTGACGCCGTCCCTCTTTAGCTCTTCAAAAATCCATTCTGGCTTATCAAGGCTTGACGCCGTCGAACCTTGAACGTGACGCCGTCCCCTTTTGATTTAAGCCGTGACGCCCTTGATCAAGTTAAAGCGTGACGCCGTCAGAATTCACATGCTATTTTCACTGGCTTATCATGAGTAAATTTCACGTCCAACTTTCTCTTGCCAAGGCATGACGCCGTCCAGGGTAAATTGTGACGCCGTCAAAGGTAACTTTTAGCCGATTTTTGAGACTTTGTCGTTTTCTTCACTTTAATGCTCCAAAAACGTCCAAAATGCCTCCTTTTCCAGATTTCTCCTCAAAAGTACCTAAAATGACAAAAGGAACGATTTAGGGCGATATTTGATCAAATAAATACGATTTAGGGCTTAAATGACCCCTTAAAAGCGGTACACTTTTCGCTTCATCAAATACCCTTACACTTGAGATTTGCTTGTCCTCAAGCAAATGCGCTTTTATTCTAATCAAAATACAAGTTATGGGTCATTTAATGCAAACATAAAAGTAATTACAACAAATAATCGTTCCACTTTAATCATAATAAGCACGGAGATTACAAACTAGCACCTCACAAGTAGTGTTTAGATACTCACATCTCTCAAGTGTCATCAAAATAAATCTCATAAATGAAAACGGATAATATCTCTCACTACCTGTCATAGCAAATAGATTACCATAGGCTTGGGAAAGGATCGAAAACCTCCTCCACTAGGCGTAAGCACCAAAGATAAACTATCAAAGAGGGCTTTTAAATGGGTTATAATGTTAGGTGTAGGGAAAAGGAAAACACGGTTTTGTTGGATAAAGGATGTTTTACTGGTGGCGAGTTAAAGATCTTGATCAATTACATGTACTATACAATGTTGCTAAGCCAAGACTCGACTCAATCTTAAGCTAGAAACAAAATAACAAAATAACAAAAACATAAAAATAAACATAAAATGAAACGGGATGGTAGTCCGTATGTTTTTTCTATTTTTCATTTTCTCATTTTTTTTTGTATTTTTCTTGATTTTTCGATTTTTTTTTTTTTTTTTTGCATACACTTTTGCCCTACCATCCAAAATAATACATCATAGGGGCATTGCATCCCCCTTACACTTGAACTTTTACATAACTTTACAAATACTAATCTAATGACTCGAATTAAGATAATTGAAAAACTTGGAGTACTTTTAAAACATTTAGCACATATGGGGGTAATAAATGATGTTCTTCCCCATTACTCCATTACACTAGTACTTTACCCATGAGTCCCAATCGTCCCAAAACAATATGTACAAGGATATGACTCGACTTAGCAACCATGTAATCAACTAGATAATTAACTTGGGTTTAAACAAATGTTGACACAATAATGCACTAAAAATGAGTGCATACAAGGTAGGCTAAGGCGATTTGGGTGTACATTTAAGTGGGGTGTAAACAAATTCTTCCTTTAAGTAAAATGCTTAAAGGTCGAAACGAAAAGATAGGCTCTGAGGGGTGTACTAGGGGTATCGTGTACTAAAAATGAGTACTACGCAAAGGGTGTGGGAGAATTACTTGACCAATGTAGCCAAAGTAATTATAACAAAAACACAGGTGTAAAACAATGGGTTAATCCTAATGCCTCTTATCATGTAGTAAATCTAACTACACGAATGTAGTCTCACTTGTGGCCTCGGAATGGTCCTAACGCAAGTTCTAGAATCTAAGTGCTACCGGTACACACATCATAGCATAAATGCTTTTCCTACCAATTCTAGGGGCGAACCTCACATATTTGGGGGTGGAAAATTTTTTAGTGATACGGTTTTTGTGCTAGTCATATAACTCCTATCCGTGAGACGCTCATTAAGATCAAAGTTTCACTCCTATATGTTGTAAAAAATTTTAAATTTGGCACTAAAATTACCCTAACAGGTATTTATCTCAGTTTTATTACACATCTACTATTAAACAAACAAAAATCAAGCGTAATAGTATTCTCTAAAATCGTACTTTTACCCTCCCCTTACACTTAAGATGAACATTGTCCCCAATGTTCAAATAACAAGATGTAAAAGCATAAAGTAAAAGAATGAAATCAAATACTCCCCTGATTCGCTCGGTGGATAATGAAATTACACGGTTAGATCTTCCTCCAAGGTAATGTTGAAGCTCCATGACTAATGCATCGCCATAAGCTTGATTCAAAACATTTCCTTGTCCAAAATAACCTGTTAAACCTGAGAAAACAAACACGAAAACCTGCATAACATCGGCGGGATAAAATCTATATATAAGGATATAATGCTTGTGGAATGATAATTTTGCAGATTCCTGGAGATTATAAGTTGGAGATTTTAATAAAAACTTTTTAAAAACAAAACTTTCAAAAATTTCTGAAAATTAAATCTGACGCCGTCAGAAATGACCTGACAAAAATTTTCATTTTAAGTTTCCGGAAAATTTCTGGAAAAACCTTTACCTTACTTCCTGGAAATCCTGCAAAACATCATTATGACTCGATACAAGCATTTGACTCAAACAAATACTAATATGTATGTTAATTTATTATTATTACGATTCATGTTCATTTGTGTTCTAATAAACCGATTTAGATTTCCCTTACACTTATCTTTTGCAAAATACCTTTATATGTAGTTAAGACGAAGTTAAAAACAAAATAAAGCATTTTCACAAATTACTTTTGAACATGAATCAATAATAATAAAAATTAAACACACATACGGAAACAAATAAAATCAAACAAACAAATAAATAAACACACAAAGCAAATAAAGCTTGGGTTGCCTCCCAAGAAGCGCTTTTATTTATTAACGAGTCTTGTAGCTAGACTCAAAGTCACGTACATTACGTGATTCCATCATCGGTCACGGTTCCTAGGCCATTCTCCTTCCCGGTTTTATATTCCGGTCCTAATTTCAAACAATCCTTGTAGAAACCGAATATCCTTTCCATAACATAGTCTACTCCTTTACTTCTATCCTCATCATTCCTATAGTAGACCGCTTGCTTGAGCTCCTTCTCAACATTTGACAAGTGTTGGAATTGTTCTATCTTATATGGCATTTGGTAGCTTACTTCATCGGTCTCATCCTTAAATCTAACTATCCCTAAGGAAGGTTCATAAGTCATTCTAGAGACCTCAACAAATGGTTTTCCAAAAACCACTTGAGTTAAGGACGCATCGACTATTGGGCGGATATCTTCTACAATTACAAAGTCGGTGACATAGGTGAAGTTTCCTACATAAACCGGTAATCCCTTAACTCTTCCCGTGAAGTTACTCATCCAACCCTTGTCAGGGAGCATCCTATACCCAAGTTGATTTTTCATTATCAAGTTGTAGTGGGCTCTAGTCATGATGTTTATGGGTGATCTAAGGTCGATGTAGGCTTTCCACACATGCAAATGTCCGATGTTGCATGGTATGTTGAGATTAGAAGGGTCGCCTATTTCAATGATTGGTCTACCTAGGAAGTATGGTGTCTCGGGGTCATCGAATAAGTTTGTATGATATGCGCGCTCTTCCTTAGTGGGTAGCCTATTGAATGTAGTCCCATCATTATCTACTTCCTCTACTTCACTTGTCCTAACTTCCTTATCAACCTCGACTTTCTTAACCTCATCCTTAGGTTCCATTTCTATCCTACCCTCATTCTTGTCACTTTCTTCCATGCTCCTATCGATTGGTTTAATAGTGACAACGTTGACGAAGTGGACATGTTTGGATGAAGAAGGGTCTTTGACTTGGGGTCCGCTATTTGTGTTCCTAGCGTCCTTATGTGGAGGTGATAACACTTGGTTATGGAGAGCTTTCAACAAGTTGTCAATTTTATTGGTCATCTCCGTTTGTTGTTGATTGAATTCGGTCTCGAATCTAGCTATCCGAGCTTCTTGAGATGCCATAAATTGGGAAATCATTCCTTCAAAGTTATTGGTACTACCATTGCCGGAAGGATTGTTGTTGAAAGTACGGTTCGAGTTGGAACCGCTTGATTGGAAACGATTAGGTGGGTTGGAAGAATTGGTTTGTTGCGTGTTTTGGTTTTGTTTCCACCTAAGGTTCGGGTGATTTTTCCATGAGGGGTTGTATGTATCACCGTAATGGTTTGGCTCGGGTTTGAAAGTGTACCACTTGTCTCCCGCTCCATCGGTACGCGAGGATGCGTAGTCCACAAAAGCTTGTTCGGGGAGTTCCATGCAATCACGAGTGTCGTGGGGACCACTACATAATTCACATGAAGAAGTGATTTTGTTCACTTGGCTTGAAGGGTTAGGAGCCTCGTAGGATTTCATGAGAAACTTGACTTGGTCTTCAAGTTCTATGATCCTACGGTCAGAAGTGCTTGAATTGTTCGAAGGCAAAGATATTGCCTTGACCGTTTTATTCAAATCACGGGGATCACTCCAACTTTCGTTGTCATAAAGAGCAAGATCCTCTAGGAGAGCCCATGATTGTTCCGCACTTAGATCACGTAGCTTGCCACCGGCCGATTGGTCAATGGTTTGCCTCGTGGAGAAATTGATATGGTCATAGAAGATTTGGACTTGGAGCCAAAGTTCTATGCCATGGTGAGGGACTTTTTGGAGTAAGTCCTTGAATCGAGTCCATGCCGCGTAGAGAGTTTCGCCTTGACGTTGTTGGAACATCAAGATATCATTCCTTAGCTTGGTAGTTCTTCCCGGTGGGAAAAACTGAGCAAGGAAACGAGTAGTGAGATCATCCCAAGAGGTAATGGATCCTGCGGGTTGACGTTCTAGCCACTGACTAGCTTGGTCCCGCAAAGAGAATTGGAAGAGACGCAATCGGGTCGTCTCTCGAGTGGCAACATCAAGGTCTATAGAATCAACGATTTTAAGAAAGTCCTTGAGGTGTTGATTAGGATCTTCAGAACGAAGTCCATGGAATGCGCATCCGCTTTGCACCAACCGGATGGTGTCGGATCGCAAGGGTGTGATATTGGCTCCTTGAGTGAGCTCAATGGTGTTTCGATAGCCATGGTGGCTAGGACGGGAATACTCTCCTAAAGTACGGGCTCTAGGAGGTGGTGGTGGTTGTTGTGGTGGTGGGTTGTGGGGGTTAAGGATATTACCATCTTCCATGATGTCGGATGGTATGGTTACGAACAAAGACACGAAGAAAAAAGATAGACTAAAGAAAACCTAGAAATAAAACAAAAATCTCACTAGAAAGGAATCTAGTGAGTAGACCTATAAAATAAAAATTCAACGTAAACAATAACTATTCCCCGGCAGCGGCGCCAAAAACTTGATGCGTGGGTTTTGAAACCTTACAACAGGTTTTACCTCTCGAGGGATCTCAAGAGGCTTACAACCCCACCAGGCAGTGTACCTGACCGATGTAGTATAGTGTAGTGGTAAGTACGGGGGATTGATCGTTCTCCACAGGGAATAGTGTTCGTTAGGTATGAAAAACTACTCTAATAGGTCTAAAGGTTGAGGAAGATTCTTTTTATGTTTTTATATTTTTTTATGAAAGCAAGTAAAATCTCGGTTTTGAAGGAGTGGGCGGAATTAGTTGCTAGTCAACTAACCCAAATTTACTACGGATGTAAATAAAATAAAATAACTGAAAATAAAATGTTGGTGAGAAACTTATGTGTAGAGAAATGTGTTTACTTAGATTTCCTTACTCCCTAACTATCTTTTACCGGTTAATTAGTATGTATTAGTCGCGTGGATGACGGGTGTATTCCTTAATACCATTCGTGGGGTGGCGTACTTACTTCCCCAACTCTACAAGCTCCTACTTCACTCCTATGTCGAGCCGGCTAGGAAGCTCCTAACATGGGATCACTAGAATTCGCTTGTGCATTAAATACAACCATAAAAACCTTTAGTACGCATTTGGTTCATGTTTCTTAAGACGTTCAAGCAAGTTACCGAATAGGAAGTTAGCCAGTTTTCTTAAGCCTAACATAGATAAACAATCATCCAATACAACTAACAACACACTAATAACCAATAATCAATAGCTAGGTTTCATTAGATCTAAGCAAACACAAGATAAATTTAGCCTAACATGTTAAACAAAAGACAAGAATAAGATAAAATCAAACAACACATAGACATATTGAATGATTAATTTATAACTTATCTTCAATGTAACATGGAAGATCTCAAGGCAAAAAGCCTTGAGAAAGAAGCTAAAATCGTCTTAGGGTTTTCTCCCAAAATTCCACACACTAAGCTCTCCCTAATGACAAAAAATTAGAAAACTATATATAGATTTTTGGATCTGACGGCGTCACGTTATGTAGTGTGACGCCGTCACCTCGCCGCTTTTAGGGTTCCCGGATGACCTTCTTGACGCCGTCCCTCTTTAGCTCTTCAAAAATCCATTCTGGCTTATCAAGGCTTGACGCCGTCGAACCTTGAACGTGACGCCGTCCCCTTTTGATTTAAGCCGTGACGCCCTTGATCAAGTTAAAGCGTGACGCCGTCAGAATTCACATGCTATTTTCACTGGCTTATCATGAGTAAATTTCACGTCCAACTTTTCTTGCCAAGGCATGACGCCGTCCAGGGTAAATTGTGACGCCGTCAAAGGTAACTTTTAGCCGATTTTTGAGACTTTGTCGTTTTCTTCACTTTAATGCTCCAAAAACGTCCAAAATGCCTCCTTTTCCAGATTTCTCCTCAAAAGTACCTAAAATGACAAAAGGAACGATTTAGGGCGATATTTGATCAAATAAATACGATTTAGGGCTTAAATGACCCCTTAAAAGCGGTACACTTTTCGCTTCATCAATAATCATGGAGTAATAAGGTGATTATGGCTAGGTTATGTCCTATGATCCGCCAGAGCCGGAGGGATCTACCCAAGGACAATTCCAATAGATTAGAATTAGAAGTCCTTAGGAAAGATTGAAAAAAGGAGTATATGAGAAAGGGAAAGAAGGGATTGAAGAATTAAAAAGAAAAGTTAAATGAAAGGGTGAAAAGAAATAGCCCTCCATGAAAACTTAGGTCAGAAACCGGGTCAATACATCTGCTATCGGTTATCACAAGTTGATACTGATATTGAAGACAAGACGTCATGGACCCAGTGACGCACTGCACCACCCCTCCTAGCCACTCAGATATCTCTTAAAAGATATTTGTTTCATTTCTCATGGAGAACACTACATAATCTATCGGCCTCTCACTCCGAGATGAGTTGATATTGAAAAGGTGGCACTCTGCTCCATGCCTCCGATAACTAAAACCAAAACGGACATAATTGAGTCTAGAGCCATGAGATTCATCAAAAATCTCTTAGGAATACTTCCAATACAATACACTTGTGTTCACCAACAAGGACACAAGTTGTAAGAGTCTTAATGAGATCTAAGGATCTTGCCTCATGACATGATGGTTACTTGCTTCAAACGGTCTACAGTCTTGAAGTGATACTTCGGTATACTTCAGAGGCTCTCAACGGCCTTTTTCAAGACTAGAGAAAGTTTTCACACTATGCTGTTAACTATCTCAAAATCTGAACCTGTATGCGCTGGACGATTTATTGCTAACTGTTTTATGCAGGTACTGACGAAAGACCATTCACCATCATCATATGTTTCAACCTCTACATCGTCGATGCAAATGTACAAAAGATGTTGATCAAAGGCAAGAAGGACCAAAAGACGATTCTTCGAAGATCACAAAGCATGACGGAACGATGAATCAAGACTATTATACATCGACACACAAAGTTAAAGTCAACGAAGATAAAAGACCAAATCACTGGGAGCATCATTGAAATGACCATCCCTTAGGGGGAGATTGTTAGCATTTAATTTATAAATGTAAAGTGATGGTCATTTGTAATCTTGAAACTTGTGTGTCGTGTGGTTAAGTTAGTCTAGCAAAGTGGACTTTTGATAGTTAAACATGTAAGACATTATGTATAAGTCTAGTCCAAAACAAAAGCCCACTCAAAGCCCAATAAAAGCCTTTTAGGGCGTCTCATGTATTGCATAAATACACACTCCCACCCCATTTTGCTGTGTGCTTCATTAGACAGCCAAGGTGGGAGTGTGTATGGTTTAGGTTTCTATTGGTTATCTTTTTCTTTAAGTTAATCGATACATAGTTATATTTCATATGATCAACTCTTCTCATCTTGTTCTTGTTCTTGTTTGAGTACCATTCGATCTATAGTTAGTTTGTGTGATAAAGTAGCAATCTTTGTTCATTACACAGAGGAACTGGAATGACCTCAAGTCACATCAGCTAGGAAGTGACTTTGTCATGTACAAAAAGGCTTGTTTTATTTGTGGTAGCTTTGACCATCTAGAGGCCTTTTGTCATAACCATCATGGGAGAAAGATGGTTACTAGGAACAACAGGGTAACTGGGAACTTAAGTCATAGGGTGAACTCAAACAGGTCACAAACTCACCCTAGTTTTAACAAAATTAAACCCAGGGCACTTTTATTGAAGTCTGGCCTCAAACCAATTAGTACTGCTCGACCAGCACTATAACACCCCCAATTTCGGGATACGCAGTGGAATTCAAGCTGGGTGTTACTCGATGGCACAACAGTTATAATAATAGTAAACGATCTCTAATTGAGTCGTTTTAAAAGATTTATCATTCGAATTTTTATAAATATCAGAGTTTACAAAAATGAGGTCCCAGTAGTTTCATAGTTTATTTAATAAATTTTGAATGATTATAAAATATATAGCCCTTTCGATGTATCCGTGCTCCTCCGTGCCATCCTCGTTCATTATGGACATGAGATAAACATGCTAAAAGTGTCAACACAAAGGTTGGTGAATTCATAGAGTTTATAAATAAAATAGTTGATTTCAATAATCAAAGGTTGAGTGAAATCTATAGTGTTTGTATGCAAACCAGTTGAACAAAAAAATTCGGTAGTGGTAGTACCGTATCATTACAGTACCATGATATTGCTTTAAGCCTCATGAAACTCAGACGTTAACAGTAGGACATCACAAGAGTGATGTAAATTACTAACATAAATAAATGTAGTAATAATGCCCTCGGGTAGGAGTTTGCCAACTTCCTATGGTGGTTCTCAAATAAAGTGCATTTGGTTACCTATCCGGCTAACACAAATGGGGCATCAATTGCCAATAGATCTATTCACTATATTCGCGTTCACTCGCAAGTGATTAATGGTTCATGATATGAGGGACTTTTAGTGGCAAAAGTGTAAACTTAAGCAATATCAATCAGGATAGCATACAGAGAATACTTGTGTTCATCATGTAATAAGTTTTAATAAGCAAATAGAGTGTTTCATCAATCGAGTAAAACGAGTAAGATTCGTAAGTAAAACGAGCATGTATCTTTCCCAAAGAGTTTATAGAATAGTAAATGATAGAAAATTGGGCTAAAAACTCACCTTAGTAGTCTGGATGGAAAACAAATCAAGTATAGCGAATAAAATGCTCCAACACGCAACCTAGGTGAATATGTCAAGTTTCAGTATTTGTATTCAAATATACATGATTTTTAATATTCGTATCGCGAGTGTTTTTGTCAGTGGTTAAATGTTTGAATGAGATAACATGAAGTCTCTTCAAAAGTTGGTGGATGATAATATTTATCATTTTCATACTTTTATGTTTATGTTTCGTTTGTTTGTTAACGAGATAAATATATCTCATTTATTAGTTTTTATCATAAACCGAGCCAAAATATATTTCCCGTAATACTTATAAAATGTTACGCTTTATATTCTTATATTTTTAAATATTGATAGTTTATACCCCTGAACTTTCATAAAATGATAATTTATACTCTTCAACTTTCATAAAATGACAATTTTTACCCCTCAACTTTCATAAAATGGTGACTTTTACCCTTCAACTTTGGTGAAATGACAGTTTTTACCCTATAGTTTCAAAAGTGACAATTTATACCCACAACTATGGATCATTGGCAAAAACAGCCCTTATGTTAATAACTTTGTAGTATTTACAATTTTGGCCCAAGAAAACTCCAATTTTCAGATTTGGCAAGTTTTACCCCTAAGGTTTTAATATGTTTCGTTTGAAGTCCTTATTTTATTTTTGGCGAGTTTTAAGTTTAGAAAGAGGCGGGATTTGCTACGGCTTATCAAGATATGTTATAATAGTTTTGAAATTAAGCTGGAAAGAGCTTATTCACTTAGTTTTTAGCTTATAGCTTTTGAAAATAATAAAAAGGGTGCGTTTGATTTCATGCTCTACAAGGCAAAAACATGAATTAATAAAAGCGAGGCCTTGCGAGCTTTTCACTACATTCTTGTTCCTTTCAAGAGTTTGCTGGGTGATCTTTCATATCGTTCAATTTTGAAGTTCTAATATATTGTGGTTCGCTCGCAATAATTCCTCAAAGTGAGGGGGTTGGGGTGTTTTGTTTGTTAAGACTAAAACTTTAGTTAATGGTTTCGGTTTAAAAAGTCTTGAGGTTTTAGCCGTGGCCTTGCCGTGGCTTTGGTCTTGGCTACCATGTCTTTGAGATCTCAACCTTGGCCTTAGCCTTAGCCGAGTTTGTGATCTCAATCCTAGGCCTTTAGGCCATTTGGTTTTATTTAGCCGTGACAAATACATAATCGTTTAGGTACCATAAAGGGGCTGTTAAGGTTTAATAACTTCATTTTGCCGTATCTTTTGACTCGTGTACTCATTTTTGGTGATTCAAATTGCTATGTTTTTTCTTGTAAAGCCCTCTTTAACAGTAGGTAATTGTCCAATATCATGTTTAAACTATTTTGGTCGTTGCTTATTACTTGGTTTATAAAATGTATAAAGGACATTAGAAAATATAAATGAGATTGAAAATGGTTAGAAAAACTTACAAAGTCTTGTTACTCGGTTAGAAAAAGAAGAGGCAAATGGATTTTCAAATGAGAACCAAGGGCTCCCAAGGCTTCACAACTTGCCTATAACTTTCCTTTTGACTTGAAATATGTGAGTGAGAGTGTGTGAGTATAAGCTTAAGGCTTGAAAAGGATGAAGTGAAATGTATGCATAATACTTGATTTATATAAAAGGTTTTTCTAGGGTATACTAGCCACTTGTAGAGGTATGTTAGGAAGACAAGGGACAAGATGAGGTGTGTATACACAGACCATGTGATGTTTTATGGTGATTAGGCATGAGTTGTAAGTGTTCATGTGTTCTTGCTTCCTTATTCGAATGGTTTAAAGGAAACCACAAAGATAGCTTGAGATATTTTACCACATGGTTGGAAATCAAGAAGACAAGGTGATGTGGTTAGGATGTGGCTTACTTGTACCTAGGGCTATATGATATTGTATTTGAAGTTTAGGACTTATAGTAACTTAGTTTTTGTCCTTGATTAGGTTTTGTTAGGTTTAAGTTAGATTAGAACTGAGTTAAGGTATTGTTTTATTTCTTGTCGAGCTAAGAAAAGAAAAATGTATAAATGTATTTGATCATTAAGCTTAACAAGGTTGTACAATATGTTAATGTAGGTAATACTTAATGTTTATAATTTAGAACAACTTGATTTGACCCTTGGCTTATTTATAAATCGATTTGTTTAGAAATTATATAAAGAAAATGCGCATAATATACTCGTACATTGGCTTTGAATAGTGGTACATAATATTTATAATATTATGATATAATTAAGTTTAAGATTTATGCATTAAAAGTTTGTAAAATAAGCTTTAAACCATTAATTGTATGATTTGTAAAACTAAATTTTTGAAAATGTGCATTAGTGACTTATACTTGTGCAAGAAAGGCTTGTACCTTTATATTTTATAGAAATCAGGCATATATATTAATTAAGTTTTGTGATTTTATACACATAAAATCATAGAATTGTAAATTAAGGTTTGTAACGGGAATTAAAATATGTTTCTGTGCTTTAATGACTTGTACTCTAGGTATAAAATGTTGTACTTATCATAGTGTATAATAAATTAGGGTTTCGTGAAAACTTTTATAAATGGTAAACATTTAGCTTGAATGTTTAATAATCATACGTTAACGAAATAACGTAAAGTGGTAAATAAAAGTTGATACCACATGTTGTTCCCCTTACACGATTAATATTAACTACAACGTTAAGCTAACCATGTTCCATGACTTAGTAATGTATTGATTAACTAAACAAATAAGTAAAAACTAAATGATAAAGAAAAGTGTTTTTCAACGTTTAAATTCTTATTAGAAGTTAATCAAAAGAATCTATACCCAAGTGTTTGCGGAAAAAACACTTGGGATTGAAATGACAAGTATGGTATGTCTCCTCTCTAAACTTAAGCTAAGCTTAAGTGGCAACTATAAGGAACCACTGAGCTATCTCAGGGACTAGGTTGCTCTTTTGGAGGAGTAAAAGTGGTTTGTGAATGTCTAAGCATTAATTGCACAAACTTGTCCACTTTTACTCCCTTATGATCCTATTTATAGAAAGGTATAAAAGAGCACCCGTGACTTAAAAGACAAATGATGACCTAAGCTAATCAGGACAAAATACTAATGTATTTTGTCACTGTAACAAGAACCTATTTTGGGTATAGGACAATTGTGTTTTCTGAGTAACAGTGATGACACTGTTCTTGTTCTAAAGCCTTTCAGGGAAACTTTGACTTTGGCTTGATAAGGACTTCTCTTAATCTCTTCAAATATTTCCCGCCGTGTCCCGACTTTCTTTCAGTCTTCAAGTTCTTTAGTCTACAGTCTTTAGTCTTCAGTCTTCATTTTTCATAGTTGTTAAGGAGACTGGGGTTCAGTGAGTTATTGTCATCACTCACTGAACCCATTATCTTCTTCTTTCGCTTAGGTTCCATTCAGGGAGTTCCACCTCACTGAATGGTGAATCCTTCTTCTTAGAATCGTCCTAGGTATCTTGAAGATAACTCACTGAGTGACTGTTCACTCAGTGACCTGAGAGCGTTCAAGGTTATATGACACTTAGGATAATTTGTATTCAAATCCTTGTTTAAGGACGCTTGGGTACTGAATGGACCTAACAATTCGATGGCCGATTGTGGATATCTTGCAGCAGGAATTAAGGTTATTGACGTTGCATACTTAGGTTGACACTTGCTGCCGTGTACAAGATGTTCTAGATCGTTGGTGAAGAAGAAGTTGTATGGAATAGCAGGTTGATCAGAAGTTCTAATTACTGGCAGAGGCTTTATCCAATCCGTAATGTATGGTTCTTTGTGTTGAGAAGTATTATCAATCATATACGTGTCTGGATTTGTCCAGCTGATATCATTCGACATTGTACGTGCAATGTTTTCCAAGTGATATTCGAGCTCAGATGCAATTGAGGATTGATCTTTTAGCAGGTTGAATGCATCATTCTTTATGCGATGAAGTTCTCCTTTTGTAAGCTTCTTGATTCGTTGATCACGTTTGAGTTTTTGTGTGAACTCAAGTGTGCATCCTTCGATCATGAATTCATCGTCAGCATATGGTTGAGCACTGACAAGTTTATCAAACAACTCGTTTCCCTCAGTCGTGTCATCTTCAACCCATGTGACAACCTTAGGTAGTTTGTTCTTTGACTTCTTTTCTTTCTTAGACGTTTTAGCTTTCGAATTTGGTGGAGAGTCTGGTTGAGATTGTGGTTTTTGAAAGTATTCCTCATCATTGTACTCAAAATGATGTTCAGTTGCCGTTGGACCGGTTTCAGATTGCTTTGGTGGTTGGCTGGCAGTTGTTGTGGTTGCTGATAGGTTAACAGGTTCCTTGTGTTGAGAAGAAGAACCACTAACATTCCTTGGTTTCGAGTTCGGATCAGGTTCTTCATCTTCTCTTGGTCGTTTTCCTTCATCAGCATCAGCTTTGCATGACTCCTTTGAGATATTAGCCTGGATAGCATCAGAAATTGCAATTTGTTCAGGAGTCGGTGTTGTAAGACTTGTCAATCTATCAAACAATTGTATTTGAAGTTCTTCAAGTGTTGGTTCCTTTGACTTTGTTGGTTGAGTTTGTAAGATGAGTGGAACAGTAGCGACTACGTTTTTGAGAAGACTGTCGATGTTTGGATCGTGATATTCTTTGACTTTCTTTGATGTGATTCTGGGCAAATAGTTTTTAGGTATTCTTCTGTATTTCCCTTGATAGCAGTGAACATCTTATCCTGAAGGTCATCGGAAAGGAACTCATCAACTTGAGCTTTTGTGCTTTGGAGCTCGTTCACTTGTCTAACAAGACTAGTAACCATACTTGTCAACGTTTCAATTTGGTCAATAAGCTTGTTGTGTTTTTTTATTCGTGCTTGTTTCACGGCCTGTTTCACCTTCATTGATGCTTGTGAGACCAAAGGATTTGTTGGTGACCGGACCTAAACACACGCCTTGTGTTAGATAGATACTTTGAATGATGTTAACTAGTACGCGGAATTTACTAGCAAACACTTAGAAGATTTTGTATGTATGATCAATGAATGAAACAGTATTTATGAATGAATAAGAGACAAACAATTAACTTCAATGATTCAATATTATTGATTAATAATACGAGTGATCTTTACTTATCACTATGGTTTACAACCTTGAATCTTTTCTAAGAACTCAATGTACTTCTATCATAACCTAGGAGATCCTTTTATACACCAAGGATTCCTTTACAAGATAACTATAATCTATAATAATAGGATATACACAAAATTCTTTCTATACTTATCTATTACACGTTTACAAAAATCATAAGCAGTACTAACTATCTATTGTGAGTAGTACTAACTGACTTAGTACTGTCAGTCTTGTCTTTAGTCTCTTCAGTAGTACTAACCTATGTGCTAACAGTTTGTACTGTTAGTTTAATTCCCAACAATCCTCCCCTAAACTTATGATTTCTCCAAATCACTAAGTTTCTTCGAATTAAACTTCATCGTCTATGATGAGGGGATTCTTCCAAACACCTAACAAGTCAATCTTTTAGATCTGGCCTTTATTCTCCCTGCAAGCTCGAATATCTTCCTAACTAGCTCATCTTCCATTTCAGAATCTGTTTCAACCTTGAGTGTAACTGATAACATAGCCATAAGAATTGCTTATCTAAGTGGATATTCTTTCTCTACCAACATATATATTTCCAAACCATCATTGGTAGAAACCCTATAAACTCCACAGGTATCAAATAATTCCCATTTGATCTCTTTGACTTGTGCTTGGAACCTCCAAATAGCTTCTCCACCATCTGGTTCATAAATCCTCTTCAATTGCACCCATAATTCTTTGTCTTTGTCTTCTAGTGGATCTGCAACTTTGAATCTTTCTTTCACTAAATTCCACAACTGATTGAGATCTTCCCTATCAAAACCTTTATGTAAATCTTCAAATAGCTTGTATCTTTTAGTAACTCCACCAATCCTTATAATCTTCCACCCTTTCATTCTTCCTTCAGTAAATACTTCCCAATCTACAATAGGATGTTTTGTTTGTATTGGATTGATATTTGTGGATTCAGGAACTACCATAATCATACTCTTGATTTGCTCATCAGTTAATCCCTTAGGTTCAGTCTTTTGTAGCTTTGCTGTATCAGTTTCTAACATCTCTGTTTCTCTTTTCTTTCCTTTACCATGCCTTGTATCAATTGTGAAACCTGTTGAAATTGGCTTATTGAGTCTTGCATAAGCTGCATAGTAAGCTTGTTCAATATCAGCATCAAATCTTCCTTTAAAATAACTTTGCTTCCACAAGGCTTGATTTTTCAAATAACTTTTCATGAAACTGATCTGTTCTTTCTTTGTAGGCAACTTCCTTTTGTAACCTTTCTTCTGTCTATCTCTAATCTTTTGCATAAGATTACTCCAAGCAACTTCCTTATTCTTCTTCAAAATGAACTCTGTAAGCTTTGCTGACTTCTCTTCTGGACTTAAACTCTCATCCTTAAGAAACTGAACTGCTTGTGCTCTCACAATGGGATCTGAGTCAAGCAAGTATTGTAGTTGCTCATTAAAGGTCTCTTGAGTGATATGCTCATCTGAAGCTATCTTCTCTAATCTTCTTCCTTCCATAAAATCAGTCACATCTGCTTCAGACATTTTCCTTGCTATCTCTGCATCTTGATCAATCTGAGCTTGTTCTTTTGCTGCTTCATCCTCTTGAAGTTTCTTTGCCACTTCAGCATCATGATCAATCTGTATCTGAGTTCTTGGCTTTACATTCTTCATTTTCTTAGCTTCTTGCTCAGCTTCTTCAATTGTCATTGGTTTATTTCCCTTTGCTGCTCTTTTTCTTTCATACTCTGTCTCAGCAGTACCTTCTTGTGAACTAGCAGTTTGTATTGCTTCTTGTATAACCTGAGCAGTTTGTACTGTCTCTTCAATCATCTGAGCAGTACCTTGATCTTGATCTTGAGCACCTATGTCTGAATCATTATCACCATCATTACCTTGTTCTTCATCCAATCTGCTTGTTCCTTCTTCATACCTCCCCTCAGTTTCTGATCTCTTCCTTAATTTCCTCCCAGATTTCCTGATTTCCTCCCCTATTTGGGAGAATCACCACCATCATCATCTGTACTATCTAAATTATCATAATCATCTGAATCATCTGAATTATCTTCATCTAATACCAACTTAGCTCTATTTCTCTTTAGCTGATCTTCCAATTTCTTCACCCTAAGAGTCAACCTGGTGTAGACTTTAGAAAAATTTTCTTTGTCGCTTTTAAGATCCTCCTCAAGAGATTCCACCTTTTCAGTCAACTTGGTACAAAGAACTGTCAATTCATCAAGTTTAGAACTACCCTCATCACTTCTAGCTGTGTTACCTGCTAGGAGAGGTGAATCATGGGGCAAGGATCCAGTTTCCACTCTAGTTTGACTAGGTGTGGTCCTTCTCCTATATGTGGTGATAATTGGGGGTGTATGGGTTGTTTCAGGAACATGAATGGGTGTGGGATGGAGATCAGTTGGGTGGACTGACCCTTCACCCTGATCAAGTTGAAGCATCTCAGGAAATAGAGGTATTTCTACCCCATTAAAGAGTCTACTAGCCATACCCATATTTTGAAAAACCTTTTGTTGCAGGCTAGGAGTAGGAATTTTTTTATGTTTCTTTAGCAAATTCTTTTTCTTATCCAAAAAGCATTAAATAAATCTGGGATACATAAGATTTTTTTTTTTTTTTTTTTTTTTTTTTTTTTTTTTATTTTTTACGGTTGCAACCATACTCTCAAATATAAACTTTGAAAAGTTAAAAACCTTGTTAGTTGATAGACATATGAGAGCAATAGCAATATTGCTACTGAATTGCTCCCATGCTGTTCTTTTTAGGCTTAAACAATGTAAGAGAGTATGGATAAGAAATCTCCAATGTGGGGAGAAACATCCCTTTTGAAAAGTAAGTTTTTGGTTGGATGTATCATACCCCATTCTGGCAAGTTCTTGCCAAATTTCAGTGTTTAGTATATTGATGATACCATCTGAATCTTCCAACTTAAGATGTCTCCTAAGTGTAGATTCGGTAACAACAAAGGATATGCCATCCACTTTAGAATGAATTTATATGTCTCCTTCTTCGCTAATTTTGACAATAGCAGTTTGCCAAAACTGTGTGATGTGCGAGACAAATAGAGTAGGAGAGACAGTTAGAGCATACCTTATGTGAGAGTGATTTAGAAAATCCACAATCTCATGAAATTTTGATCCATCTCCCTCATCTGTTTTCTCAAGAAAAGCCACCTGCTTATGCGTTTTCACAAAATCTAATTCAGCCATTTTCAGTGATGATTATTGAAAGTTTGTATCAGTAAGATGATTGTGGAGAGGTTAATTGATAAGCTTTATAGCCAATTGGGTTTTTAAGTTTATACTGTTAGGGTTTTCGAATTATGCGTAAGGGATAAATTATCTTGGGAAAGAAAATAAATAATTTTATGGTAAAAAGATAATTATCCTCTAGAAAAATCCCTATAAGTATAGTAAGTAAACGGTTTTTACCAACGGCTACAAAATCTGTTGCTGACACATTTTTAAAATGGCTAGTTGAGCAGTACTAAGTTTATACTAGCAGTAAAAACTTTGCACTACCAGTACAAACTTTTTGAGAAAAATTTTACTGAGTAGTATGAACTGGTTAAAGTATTAAAATAACATTGCTCATGCATAGTTTTTAGCAAACTATTAGCTATCAATGGATTTGATATGTCTTTACCAATAGCCGTTTGCTTTAGACTAGCCAACTCTTCACTGTTAGATATGGTGAGTTGATAACCATACAATTTTTGGTAAATTGTCAACCATAAACGGATTTGATTAGTCTTTACCAGAAACCGTTTGCTCTGGACTAGCTGGTTCTTATGTGGGTTAGACATGGTGAACCAATAACCATTTGTTGTGTACACAGATCATCACACACTTAACTTCAAAGCATCTCACCATTCAGTCAGAAACAGAAAGCACTTGTAATTCCTTGGTGCTTTTTCCTTCATTCCTGCAATTGTTAGTCCAAAAACAAGGAAACAAAGTGTAAAGCACTTGTCTCATAATAAAATAAGCATATGACTAACATTGCACATAAACAAGGAATTAATTTCCTTGGGGAACCCAAGCCATCACTGACTTAGGTTTGCCTCTTGCATCAATATAATTAAACCTTTTTAGCACAGTTGGAGAACCATTAGATTGAAGTGGTCTCCAAACCCATGATACAGATGCATTAATACCATTACCCATCTTTCCCTTAGCAGTGTTTTTACAACTTCCAGTATTAACTGCTTGCCTAGCAGTATGAACTGCTGGGTTTACAATTGCAACATTTGGTTTCCATACTTGTTTAGTTGCCACTTCCTTGTTTTGAAATGGCCTTCTAACAGTTGTTGGTGCTGAATTAAAAATTGTTTTTGAACCTTGAACTGCTTGTCTTGGGTAAACAGGTCTAAATGGTCTGGCAGTATGAATTTCTGGTCTAGCAGTATGAACTGCTGGTCTAGCAGTATGAAATGCTCTTGGTCCAGACCTTAACAGAACTGATCTAGGTGTCATTCAAGCATTTGTAGGGTGAGTGGGAGGTCTTACTGAGTTCACCCTAGGACTTGAACACCTAGTTACCCTATTGTTGCAATAAAATGCAAGATGGTCAAAGCTACCACCTGTAAAACAAGCTTTCCTATAACAAACAAAGTCATCACCTAGTTGGTGAGACTTGAGGTTGTTCCAATTCTTTTGGTTACCTCTGGGCTTGTTTGTGGTTCTATACATTTCAGCATACCTAACTGTTGGTCTAAAAGGTTTAGCATTAGATCTAGGCCTAACAGTCTCAGTTTTAACCATCTTTGGAACTTTTGGTTCCTCTACCTTAACACTAACAGGCTTAACCACAGCATGATCATCCTCATCATCAGAGGTCCAATCCTCTATGGTTGGAGAATCTGAGGACCTACCTGAGGACTTCTTTTCCTCAGAAAGTGAAACATCACTTGCACTTTCAAAGTTCTCACTCACACCTACAGGTTTCTCAACTACATTCTCTTTAGGTTTTGGTCCATATTCCATCTTAGGTAGTTGAAATTCATCTAAACCTGTGTGTTCTAGGTCTATGCCAGGGGGTGTGGGAATTCTTGTATAGGGAGGTTGAACTGACTTATACCCTAGACCTGACTTAGCTTTGTTTAGGATTTGACACTCAATTATCTTTTGAACACCTTTTGATGTATATTCTAGTGTGTCTACACTCATTTGAATGTTCTCCTTGGCTTTCTTAACCTGATCCAGTTCATGTTTCAACACACTAATTTCATTATCTCTAAACATTAAGTCTCTCTTAAGTATAAGCATATCATCAGAAAAATTAGACTCATTCCCTTTATAATGAGCAATTTGTTCTTCTAACACAGCTAAAGCCCTTTTATGATTTGCTAAATTAAAACTGGTCTGGGTTAGCTCTATTCTCTGCTCATCATATCTTTTCCTAAGAGTTTCTAGATCTTTTAATGCTTCACATAATTTAGAACACTTAGAAACTTGTACCTCAGAGTCTGAAAAAGCCATGAGAGCCATCTCTATAGGTGCTTCTGCTTCCTCCTCTGCAATATAGCTCTAGTCAAACCCTAAGCCATCAATGACAACCATAGCCTTTGAGCTTGAATCATTAATCTCCACTTCTCTGGTCTTGCTTCTGCTCTTTCCATCTTGTTGTCTTGGCATTCTGCACTCCCTTGAATAATGACCCTTCTTATGGCAATTATAACATTCAATCTCTGATTTGTCATACCCTGCAACATCATTGCTGTTTATGACAATCTTCTTGCCTGTCCTCTTCATGAATCTCTTAGCCCTCATGCTAAGAAGAGAGATCTGCCACTTGATGTCCATCTATTCAATGTCATCTTCATCAATCTCTTGAAGGTCTCCATGGGTCAACATACTTCCATTGTGCTGAGTAGTCAGGAATACACAAAAAGTATTTTCATCCAAAATTCCATGAGTACTGCTTGAAGTACTAGCAGTACCAATATTAGAACTAGCAGTACCAACTGCTCCAGCAACTTGAACTTCTTCTTCTGAACTTGAGGTATTGGGATTTGACACAAAAGCCAAATTCCCGGAGCTTAAGCTTGAACTTGATCCAGCAGACTTCTTAACATCATGCTCAACTATTTTAAACTTGCTATAGAGATCCATCAGACTCATAGTATCCATGTCTGACTTGTTCTTCCAGACAACTACATGCATGGCTCATTCTGATGGTAGACTCCTTAGGAATTTTGAGTTGAGATCTTCCTGAGGCATCTCAATTCCTAGAACAGCAAGTTGACTCACTAGTTTTTGAAGCCTGTTGAGCATATGATCTAGTGACTCATTACTTGTTGCTGAGAAGTTCTCAAACTGTTGCTTGAGAAGAGTCTTTTGAGTTTTCTTGGTGGCTTCATTCCCACCATATCTTGCAACAATGGCTTCAAAAAGAGACTTGGCACACTTGTACTTACTGAAGTTCAGTAATTGATCATTAGGTATAGTCATCAGCAGCATGCTCCTTGCCTTTAGATCATTCTTATACAGGGCCTTCTCTTCAGTAGTCAATGGCTTTGTTTGCACAGTTGTCACAGTCTGACCCTCAACTACAGTTGTAGAAGTTTTAGGCTTGCATGTGTTTCCATCTTCTATGATCTCCCAGAGTGCATAGTCTTGCACCTGGAAGTATTGTTCAATACGTAGCCTCCACATATCAAACTCATTGGGCTTGAGAATAGGAAACTTTGCTTCAACATTGGTTTGGGTTGTTGTCTCCATGTCAATCTTCATTATAGCAAAAGTTCGTCTTGGATCTTCTAAAATAAAGTATCAGAAACCTGTCTCTGATACCACTTGACCGGATCTAAACACACGCCTTATGTTAGATAGATACTTTGAATGATGTTAACTAGCACGCGGAATTTACTAGCAAACACTTAGAAGATTTTGTATGTATGATCAACGAATGAAGCAGTATTTATGAATGAATAAGAGACAAACAATTAACTTCAACGATTCAATATTATTGATTAATAATACGAGTGATCTTTACTTATCACTAGGGTTTACAACCTTGAATATTTTCTAAGAACTCAACGTACTTCTATCATAACCTAGGAGATCCTTTTATACACCAAAGATTCCTTTACAACATAACTATAATCTATAATAATAGGATATGCACAAAATCCTTTCTATACTTATCTATTACACGTTTACAAAAATCATAAGTAGTACTAACTATCTATTGTGAGCAGTACTAACTGACTTAGTACTGTCAGTCTTGTCTTTTGTCTCTTCAGCAGTACTAACCTATGTGCTAACAGTTTGTACTGTTAGTTTAATTCCCAACAGTTGGTTTCTTGATGGATTTTCTTGTGGATGTTGTATGTGTTGGTGGTGGAGATGAATGAGTTGAAGATTCAATGATATTTTCTTTAATGGTTTTATCTTCTGGTGAGGTTGGTGGAGAATCTAGAGATGCGTCATCAGGAATTGGATGAGATGTTAGAGGAGATGTTGGAGGTTTCTGAATGTAGTTCTCAGCTTCCTTTTCGAACTCCTCTTACTCTTTCCGTTTCTTCTCTTCCTCTTCCTTAGCTTTCTTGACTAGCTCCATCTCTTCGGCAACCTTTTGCACGTCTTCATCTATCACTAACTCCATATTGTCATCATTGTCTTCATCACCCATAACAAAATCATCAGTTTGATGAAATTCTTGTAGGTCATGTTCGGTGGCTATCTCTGTGTCTCTTTCCTAACCGGGTTGATTAACCGGATTAGAGGAGACAAGCTTTGAAGAATCTTCACCCTCACCGGGTTAATTAACTGGAAGAGGTTGGGAGACATCACCAGCATGTCCTGACCCACCGGGTTGATTAACCGGAATGATGAGGGTTTGAACAGAAGGTGATGCACTCTCCTTTGACTTCTTCTTTAATTTCTTCGTGTCTACCACCTCGGTTTTCATATTACCTCCGTGGGTCTGATCATCAGAAAAATATCTATCAATGTCTTCATCCATTTTCTTCTTGTCATCATACATTTTTTTCCTTCTCCTCTCTTCATCCGATGTAAGCGACTCAAGACTAGCTTCCTGAGCGATTTTGGTAGCGATATCTTCTCTGTAGATGACTGGTTCATCATCGATTTCACTCTCAGAACCAAATTCCTCTTCTTCTACCACTGGTACAGATATGGGATTTCGTCACACCAAAAATGTGTGACGATATGCATATAGTCACACAAGTTTTTTTTGTGTCACCAAAGGTCGCGCCACCGTAGGTAGCATATGGTGACTTTGTTTAGTTTGTGGTTGTTTTCATTGAAAAAGAGTGACCAAAACCCGAATATGTGTGACAAATTAGGCACAAGTTTTGTTGGATTAATCAGTATCAGTGACCGTAAACACTTTATAGTCACACAAATATTTTTTAAGAGTAACTATTGTTTGTCCTTTGGCCACATAGATATATAATATATGTGACATTTGAGATGATTTATTCAAGTAAATGTGTATTTTGTGTGACTATTTCTCGTCCTGTGGCCACACGAATATATAATAAATGTGACGTTTGTGATGATTTAGTCACACAACGTGTGTTGTTTTGTTGGAGTTAGTCACATACAATTTAAAAAACAGTGGCCAAAAGTGTTAATAAGTGTGACCATATGCTGTTTAAAGTGAAGAAATGTGTATTTTATGTGACTATTGTTCATCCAATGGCCACTTGAATTTTATTTTTGTGTGGCCTTTTGTAATATTTAGTTACACAAAGCATGTTTGTTTTGGGTATTTAGTCACATACAATTAAGCAAAAAGTGGCCAAAAGTGTTAATAAGTGTGACTATATGCTGTTTAAAGTGAAGAAATGTGTATTTTGTGTGACTATTGTTCATCCAATGGCCACTTGAATTTTATGTTTGTGTGGCCTTTTGTTATATTTAGTCACACAAAGAATGTTTGTTTTGGGTACTTAGTCACATACAATTAAGCAAAAAGTGGCCAAAAGTGTTAACAAGTGTGACCATATGCTGTTTAAAGTGAAGAAATGTGTATTTTGTGTGACTATTGTTCATCCAATGGCTACTTGAATTTTATGTTTGTGTGGCCTTTTGTAATATTTAGTCACACAAATCATGTTTGTTTTGGGTATTTAGTCACATACAAAAAAGCAGAAAGTGGCCAAAAGTGTTAATATGTGTGACCATATGCTGTTTAAAGTGAAGAAATATGTATTTTGTGTGACTATTGTTCATCCAATGGCCACTTGAATTTTATGTTTGTGTGGTCTTTTGTAATATTTAGTCACACAAAGCATGTATGTTTTGGGTATTTAGTCACATACAAAAAAGCAGAAGTGGCCAAAAGTGTTAATAAGTGTGACCATATGCTGTTTAAAGTGAAGAAATGTGTATTTTGCTTGAATATTGTTCATCCAATGGTGACATAAATTTTTAGTTTGTGTGAATTTTGTAATATTTAGTCACACATTGAATTAAACAAAGAGTGACCAATAATGTTGATAAGCGTGACCATATTATGTGAGTGCATCTTTTAGTCACAGGGTTACTACTGGTAGTACTAAGTTAGTACTGTTGGAGCAGAGTTGCTACTGCTAGTACTAAGTTAGTCCTGCTGAAGCAGAGTTACTACTGCTAGTACTATGCTAGTGCTGCTAGAATGAGTGTATATATATATATATATAACAGAATTAAAAACAAAAAGAAATTTCAAATTGAATAAAACTCGAATGTATATAACTGAACCAAATATACAATTGTAATGTTGTACATAATCAAATTCTCAAGTAACATAATTTAAAGACTTTTGACTCTTCGCTGGCCTAGCTTGCTGATGAACTCAAATAAGTACATTTTATTACTATCATTTATCCTATTAATTTGACTTGTTTTACTATATTATGTATGAGGATTGATACTTAATCGTTTACTTTTGTAATTCTCAGGTAAAAACAAGCATTTGGTGAAACTTAGCGATTTTGGACTAATTATGGAGCAAAACGTGCATAAAGTTGAAGGTCTACTGACATGGACAAGATCAAGTCAATTCTGCTCCAGATGCGCCGCATCTCACTCTCGACATGCGCCGCATCTCTATCAAGATATCACCAGATACGATCCAAGATACAAGAGGACATGCGCCGCATCTAATCATGGAGTTACGCCGCATCTTCTGGCGGTGTACGAATATTCCTGAATATTATAATCTTGGACCCCACGCGAAGTTAAGTACATGCGCCGCATCTTCCCTCAGACAGAAACTATAAATACCCCGTAGACCAGACGAATTAGAAGTTCCGGAAAACCTAAAACCGAAGTTCGAACAGGAGAAACAAAGGACGAATTCAGTCAAGGAGGCAGCACAAGACACACCCAAATCAAAGATACAAGAGCTGTAAGAAGGTGCTGCATGTGTTTAATTCATTAAGTAGTTTTGTTTTATTGTGTTAGCAAACTTTAATTCATCAGGATTGGTGGCTTGTGTAATGTGACAACGAAAGATTGCACTCCCTTTAATACTTGCTTTCCCATCAATTAAAGTTTATATGTTGATGTCTTTGGTTACTACTTATTAGTGCATTGATAACCTCTGTGTTTATTAGTGGCTTGCGGGCATTTGACTGCGGGACATAATGTGGCTCCCACGGTTATTACTAAATTGATCACTTAGGAATAACTTTTAGACATAAGTAATCATTAAGGGTTTACTCGCCGATAAGATTAGGACCAACGAGAAAGGGTTAACTACATACACTTCATATAAAGCTATCAATAAAACAAGTGACAATCTACTTAATCATAAGGACAGCCCTCTTATTGTCTCAAGTATTTATCTGTGTACGTGTGTGCTACTTGCTGATTCGTGCCTATTGGTTTATTTTATTATTTAATTGCAAACAAACCGTGCCAGTCTCTCAGGCTGAAACCCCCTTGCGTTAGGATATTAAAATACTGATTAGAATAACGAGATAATACGTTCCACTCTTAGTGATCGACACTCTACTTACCATTATCTTCATACTGACCGGGTACACTGCTCGTTAAGTGTGTGTGTTATTGATAAGTCGGCTAAATATAAATTTAAAACTTGAGTAGGCATTAAAACTGCTAAACCGCAACGACACATCACGCGCATCACTTGCAGTTGCTTTATGCCTTTAATAGATACATAATTTTTGCGCTTCGATGGTACTTTTGGTCCACAATTGTTGTCACTAATCTTTTGCATCGTATTTGTTGGTGTAGCCTGTAGTAAACAAAATGACGCTTGTATCAAATATTGAATTAAATATGAAGAATTATATATATGTAGGTTGGAAAAACACATTTATGTACCTCCTCTTCAAGAATAACTTGATCCTTTGGCCATGGAAAGAAACCACCTACGCCCTCCTTAACTGTTTTTAACCCATTATTTCCTACGTCCGGTATGCAGGCTGCATCCACTAACGATGAATCAATTGACACTATGTAGCAATCATTTAGGAGTGGTTGGTTATGCAACATTTGTTTTCCATGAGACTTGTATACGATACCCAAAGCAACAATATTTGATTTCTTTAAGTGCCACAGGTTGCACTTAAATGGCTAAAAAAAAGAATTTTTGCATGTATATATCAGAAATTATTTAAACAAAAGAATAACAAGAAACATGTTGAAATACATACTGTTGGCAGTGCTTGTGCTGGAGACACATTTTGTTGCGATTGGGAATCTGGAGACTCGTTTTTCATGACTTAGGCGTTTTCTTAGGTCCGACAGTTTTAGTAGGTTCCTATATGTATATTTAAAACACGTTACATTATTTAAACAAAAGAATTACAAGAAACATGTTGAAATACATACTATTGGTAGTCCTTGTCTTGGAGACACATTTTCTTACGATTGGGAATCTGTAGACCCGTTTCGTCCTGACTTAGGCATTTTCTTAGGTCTGACAGTTTTAGCAGGTTCCTATACGTATATATAAAACACGGTACATTAGTCATGTATGTAAAATTCAAAAATCAAAGGGGGATGTTTTATTACTTACCATTGTTTCCATTACCTTTTTCGAAGTTACAAGGCCATTAGACTTCTCCTGAATTCTCGCATCTTCAGCACGTACAACATCACTTGACTGAGTTCCGTCCACTTCATTAGTGCTGCTATTTATATTATCAATGGCCATTGGATTCACCTACAATATAAATTAAGAAATACATTAACTCATCAGTTTATATTCAATGCCTGCTATCATTAGCATCAGTGGTGTTAGCATTAGAAAATGAAGTTGTTCACAACATAAAAAATGGCTTACATCTGAGGCTACTGGCAATTGAGATGACAAATTTAACTGCACTCCTTGTTTACTCAATTGTGCCAACAGTTCAGTAAGTATTCCCTTTGTTTCTGTCATCTCATTGGACAATTTCTTGACCAATACATCTTTTTCGGTCATCTCGGTGGACAATTTCTTGACCAATAAATCTTTTTGTTGACGCTCGCGTCTCTCATTATCAAGTTGAGTTTGTAGTAACTCAATTCTTTCATCAGTTTCTTGTCTGCTTTGAGGAAGACCAAAATACCTCTTGTATGTAACTCCACTTCCCACTCCTCTTTCATAACCTCCCTTTTCCTTACCAATCACAACTGTCATGGTATCAGTGCCATTATCAAGACTCAAGGTTCCTTCCTTGATCTGGTCATCAGCTTCTTTCTACATACAAAAATAAGGGAAATGTTGGGATTAAAAGTCTTCTTGATGCTGTTAGAGTAACTGTTGCTCATATTTCTGTCAATGCTGCTCAACTGGAGTTAGTGCTGCTCATGAACTTCAATGAAAAATATGCCAAATGTTTACTACTGCTAGTACACATTTATTGCTGTTAGTACGCAGTTAATACTGCTGGTATACAAGTTACTACTGCTAGTACACAATTAATGATGCTGGTATATAAGCATAATAATAGAATTTTCAATCAAACTTACAAGTTTATCTCCCACTGATCTAATCTCATCATCTGGATATTCGCCGTCTTTGTTTACCCTTCCTTTCAACCACATTATACCACGTGAGGGTTCTTCATCTGCTTCAATCTCTTTATTTTTGATCTTATAAACATAAAATGCATACACATGTAAAGTTAAACCAAGATAAACGAAAATATGAGGATGCATACACATGTATAGTTAATTCAAGATAATCTAAAATATGAGGGTATTAAATGCAAATGTGCAAATTGTGCAATGTAAACAGATTCATTTCTCAAACTGATCGTCTCTCAATTTGTAAAACAAACATTATGTAATCTTACCATTTTCTCTTTCACATAAACATATAAACCTCGTCCCAAAAGTATTTATCAGCATAAACATATAAAACTCGTCCCATTTTCTCGTCCCATTTCACATAAACATATAAACCTATGTGCTCACAAACCAGATCTCCTAAAAGACTAAAAAACAGTGCTCTGTGTTCCCCTAATACCCTATTCAATGCATCGAAGGTTACCTTGAGCTTTATTCCACCAGGTTTGCCATATTGCATGTGAACCTTAAATAGCCTGGTTATGCCCCTCTTAGCTAGTTTGAGATCTGATTGGTTGGTTCTAGGCGCATCTTCATCATCAGAATACTTCTCGGATTCATATTCTAAGTTGTTATCTTCATGTTCATTATCAGAAGGAAACAAAAGATGATGATCAACAATGGGTTGAATTTCCATGACTCTTGAGCAACAATGGGTAAAAGAAAATGATTCTGGCTTAGAGAGTAATGGTGATAGAAGATTTGATTTTTGTTTTTTCTTTGCAGTCTTTTTTTTAGGAGAGAAAAGGGGGTATATGAAGAATACGAATCGTTATTCTTGGTAACTGCTTGTAATTAGGTGATTTAAAAATTTTGGATCAAAATTTTGGCTCCAAGTTCTAATTTGAAATTAACAATTGAATTATTTAAAAATTTTGCCTTTGAACCTGTTAATTAAAGCATAAACTTGAATAAATTAAAAATTCACATAACTTTACATTCAACAATAAACTTCAAGATTTAAAAATTTTGGATCAAAATTTTGGCTCCAAGATCATGAACACAAACTGATACCATTTAACACAAACTGCTACCATTAAATCATAAACCAACATGAAATCAAGAACACAAACTGCTACCATTGAATAAATATGTGCAATCATCAAATCAACAACATAAACTGCTAAAATTAAATCTAACTGTGCAATCATCACATCTAGAACACAAATTGCTACCATTTAATAAACCAAAATACTATCATTACCGTTATAAAATAGATACAGTTAGACTACTAATTACCAATTATTGTACCATTAATAATTACATTTATCCAAATTAAATGTCAGAACTACTACTACCATATGAAAGTACCAAATGCCATTTAAAAAACACAAAAGCTGTTAATGGATATCCTAAATTCCTAAACCATCTTCCTCTTACCTTTCCCATCGCTGCTAGAAGGTGCGCCAAAACCTATAGGATTCTTCTTACACGGCAGTCCCAAGACAATATCTTGAGTAAAAATTTTTTGTGTGCCTTTTCAACTGGTATTTTAACTTGCATAGGGAGAGCCAGGATAGGAGCTTGAGATGGGAGTTCCTCTGGAGGTTCAATGGCTTGGATAGGTTCCACTTCCCAAGTATCAGTACTTGCATCAGAATGTTGCTCTGGATAATACCAAGCAAGGAGGCCAGGAAGGATGTTAAGAGCACCATCATTTGATTCTGAACTGCTTGAATCAGAAGAAATTGGTATGAAATCTACAAATAACAACTGTTAGATCAGTTTTATTGATTCAAATGATGTTAAACTATATCACAATCAAAGAAAAACCTTTTGATGGTTTACCATTGTAGAAGAATCCATTGTGTTCTCATATTTGGTCCTCTTTTGTAGTATCCCAAACAATGAAGCAATGTTGCACAAACTAGGCTGCATTTCAAGTCTCATTGGTGGCCAACTAGGTTGCAATTGAAGTCTCAATTGGACCTCTCAGTGTACTCACAAACATTGGACCTCTCAGGGTACTCACAAGTAGTTCAAAAGCCTGTATTTGTAGTCTCAATGGACATCTCAGTGTATTCTAATAGGCTGCATTTGGACCTCTCATTGGTGGCCAAGCACAAACAAGTCTGCTAGGTACTCTCATTACTGGCCAATCACAAACTAGGGACATTCCAATGCTCTCATTGATTTAGACCTCTCAGTGTACTTACAAACAGGCAACAAAAAATACTCAAACACAAAACACTTAATTAGACATAGCATAACAACCATTATGTATACGAAAATCAAAGTATGGAAAAAAAAAAAAAAAAAAAAAAAAAAAAAAAAAAAAAACAAAGCATACATTAGACATAGCATAACAACCATTATAAAATACAAAACAACCCCATTTTACATTAGAATCAGTAACAACCCCAAACATCACCATTTATAGATCAAAAGTCTGTTACTAATTATTGTAAAATGAATCATCAACTGATATGTTAAAACTTTAAAAAACATACATTTGTTGTTATTTGGATTCATTGTTTGCGTGTTTGTGTTTGCCAGAAGAATGTGTGTTTAGATTAGGGTTTATTGATTATTGTGTGTGTTTACAAATGATCGGGTAAAGGGATTAGTTGCCGGTTGACTATTGAAGTTGTGGTTTGGTTTAACAATAACTGACGTGGCAAGAGTTGTAAAAGAAAAAAAAAAAAAAAAGGCTAATGGTGTTGATGTGGCGGTGAAAACCGGCTATAGCCGGTAACTAGGGATGGCAACGGTTTGGGTTCGGGCTGGGTTTTAGTGTACCCATACCCGAAGCCATTGACTATATACATGTACCCACCCCATATCCCACCGGATACCAGATTAATATTATCCATCGGTTTTTCAGGTTTCCCCACGGGTATCGATTATCCGTAATTGAATATTATATGGACAAAATTGGCGGTATTAAGATTAAGTCACACTAAAATCCACCGACAAAACAAAATAAAGTACTCTAATATATTCAATTTTTTTAAAAGTTAAAGAAAATGAATATCGTTTCAAACAATTTAACTCAACGTATCGCAACGCATCGTACTCGGCACGATATTCACCAAAAAAATCAAATGCGCAAGAGTTTTCAAAAGTTAATCATTCTCATTTCCAAAAATAATCTCGGCTCAAGGTGGGGAGATAAAGGCTTTGAAGAGAAGGGTTAGGTATTTAGAAGGAGTCAAAGGATCAAGAATTCCCAAACACAAGGTTAAATCTTCTAAAGCTTCTAAGGATGCTCCCAAACAGGGGGGGGGGAATGAAGGCAAAGTTTTAGGGGAGGCTAAAGAGGGTGAAAGTATTGGTGCAGAGAGTGATCCAATGGATTTTGTAATTGCTGATAACCATGGGAATCAAGTGGTGATTGATAGCTATTTGGTCAAGGTTACAACTGCTGATAGTGCTACTGATCAGGGTATTAGTGCTGCTAGTGGTACAATTATTGCTACTAGTGAGCCAGTTACAACTGGTAGTACAAAAGGTAGTACTGCTACACCATAGGATACAACTGCTGTTAGTGTACTTGCTGAGCTGAAGACATCAAAACCAGTAACCAAAGGTGTTGTGATACAAGAGCCATCATTGTAAAACCCTAAATTCCCTGTTTCACATTTTGACGACTAATTTGAACTTAACCTAAGATTAGTATTTTTAGATAAAAGCCTAAACCTATATTAATACATATAACCTAAGTGGTAAATGAATAAAAGTTTGTTACAAAAATGAAATTGTGTCAATCCCTATCCTAAACACCAAAACCAGTAGTTCCCCCTCCTAATCCCTTTTACACGTTGTCATTGAAGTAGAGATAAGGACAAATTAATACAAAATATATGTTGGCATAATTAGATGATGTGTTCCCCTAACCTATTATACATTACACGCATCTTTTCATTCTCTCAAAACACATATTCGGCTATTTTACTCTCCTCCATAACCGAACCATAAACAGCCCCCTATTCCCTCCATTTTTGCTCTTAAGTCTAAGAAGAAGAAGAAGGTGGAAGATTGGTGTACTCGTGATCTTCGTTCTCTTTTTGTTTTCTTCTTTGAATCGGCTAATAGGTAACCATGATCTACTTTTTGTATCTCTCTTGTCAAGACACATAAAGACACATGAAAAACTAAAATCAGATTTGGAAGGTGTAAAACCTAATTGTTGCAAAAATCGTGAATCGGTAGCCGGGCGGTCGACCACCCTGCAGCGAGTAATCGGCCAAGGCGGGATTAATCGGTGATTAATCGGATTGGCATTTTTTGCATGTTTTGGGTATTTCTAGAGACCAAACTAAAGATCTTAACTGATTACAAGCCTACTATGTTTCCAAACCTCAATAAAAGGCTCCAATTATGATTATGAGGCTCATTGTGCATTATAAGTGAAATAAACGTTCTCCAAATTAAGTAGAATGTCTAAATTTTCATTTTTTTAAACCTGACCGATTTGGCCGATTCGGCCGATTTTTGGCCGATTCAGCCGATTTTTGGCCGAATCGGTCGATTTTTGGCCGATTTTTTTGCCTGACCGATTTTTTTGGCCGATTTTCACTATTCTACAAGGTACTGGGCCGATTAACCACTAATCGGCGATTAATCGGCCGATTCAGCCGATTTTTGCAACATTGGTAAAACCTAATTGTTATAATCAATATAATCATCTTGTGATTTTGCTTGTCCCGTTAAAATATGAATAAGAAGGTTATGCCACATGAAATCATAACTATAACATACTAAACTTGTGTAATCGACCCATGATTTTCTGTTTTTTTCAACCTAAACATTCAACCCTAGATCTGATATGGAAACCCTAATAAGCTCATTAATAAGACATTAATTATGGTTAAATAAAACCTGGAAAACCCTAGGAATTTATGATGGTTCGAACGGATTAAAAAGGGTTTAGGTTAGGGTTAGTTCTGTCTCAACTGCATGCTGTCCAGGATTTTGGTTCGTGTTGAAAAGGTCATAAGTTAATGATACAAACGTGTTTTTTCAATGTTTTTTAAGCTAAAACTAAATTCAGGATGTGTGCTATCTGGATATCAAATTTCATAATTTTTGGAGGTCAGGAGAGTAGTCTTTTGATTTTTGGGATTTCAAGTGTCAAAACTGTATTTTGAATGTCCGAAAATTAGTTGGTATTTTTGATTTTTAGTTTCAAAACCATAAGGAATTAAGAGGTCTCATTTGATTGGAATAATATTTAAGATGTATATGGATTACTAGAATTTTGGTGGATTTTTATGAAGTTTCGAAATGGGTTCGTTAAGGACAAACTTTTTGGGTATCTGTGCAGTTATCTTTCTGGGCAGGTTTGAGGAAACAATTTTTTAAAGGGTACTTGCACTTAGTAATAAAATCTGAAAAAATTAGGAGAAGTACTAGACATATGTTGGAGTCACAGATAAAAATTGTAGATCATCAGGAGCTTAGTTGTTAGGTCTATAAATTCATAAGAAATTGAGTCAGATTTGCATTCTAAACCTAAAATCTGTTTTGACACACTTAAACCTTAACTAGATTAATTATTGATTTGAAACACATATAAAACCTATGTTTTGATTGTTAAATCAGTCTAACCGAATTCCATATTCGACTAAACCTATTTTGATATTACATTTATAATTTAATTAAGTTATGCCTTAATTATGAAACCTTAAACCTATGTATTAATCACTTAACTTAAGTAAACCCTAAATATGAAGATGTGATTGATAACAAGCATTAAAAATCCGTTATGGTATTAAATGAACGTATAAGTAATATATGATTATAATTCATGTAGATCCGGTGAAGTCAGAGTGATCCTCTTTCTTGTGTTCTTTTGCCCTTTTGCTTGCGTTTCATAAGGTACAAATATTCTGCCCTTTATCAGTAAGGGTTTTTCTCATGACTCGTTTCGTTATGATATGGTTTGATTCGTTCGTGACTTCACTATTCGCATTTGAATCCTTTGATACTTTATAATCTATTGGATATTATGACTTGTATAAAAAACATTTTTGAATATATATCTTGATGATGGTTTTGGGAAATACTATTTTTAAAATAATTTCTATGACTATGAGGTAACACCACTTTTTATATGAAGGCTTAATGACTCTTATGAAAATGGTTTTTAAAAGAATACTTTCAGGAAAACAAAATTTAAATGATTTTCACAATTACATAATCTGGTTGTCCTTTATCCTTAAGGATTCTCATTACTCATTGATTTCCTGATATTTGTTATTTGTTATGCTTTGGTCCATAATTGTTCAGTATTCGTTTGATTATTCGTTTCATGCTATATTCCATTCATATAGCTATTATCTGAGTTGGATAGTGTATAATTATCCCATATCATTATATTGCATGTACTATGCCTATTACGTTGCCCATATTTGTAGCCAGTCATGGGGAGTCCATGGCCTTGCCATTGATGCACCAATGGTATTGACGCTATCTGTGGAGGTGGGTTTTTGTCCACAACATTCCCATTTGTTTATATAGCTGTATATATGGCGCACCTGGCCCGTGCTTATTATATGTATGCTTAGTCTAGAACTGGCATATGTATCTCTGTTTTGAAGGGAGCGATTGAATGCATCCTAGGTACTTAGTTCAGTTATGATATATATATATATATATATATATATATATATATATTGGTGAATGGACTTGAGTGTGTGCAATACACCCCATTTCAAATTAGGTACATCGGAGATCATGACTCCCATGTATAATTTGCTATATGTTTGTTGGGCATTTTTCTTTGTTTATGATTGATATTCATTTTATATTCATTTGACTATGCTTTGTTAGCTTTTCATATGTTCCATATCCTTTATGACATATTGTTTAGCAGGTTCTCTTAGATTTATTCGCTTATTCTTTTCGTATACACTTATTACCTTTCATTTGTTTATATCTGTTCACTGAGCGTTAGCTCAGCCGCATTTTCTTTTCTCTACGGCAGGTTATAAGCGGGATGCTAGGCATGAGTATTGAGAGTAGAAGATAAAGGACCTACCCTTGTTTAGATTCCATTATTGGAGTTATGATTGTAGACATTATGCTTTGGATATGTATCGTATTTAGATTATTTTTTGGGTTATATTTCGTAAGTCCTTGTAATTCTTGACTTAGTGTATAATAAGAAGTCTTCCACTTGCGTTTATATGTTCTGATAGACACCATAATGTTACACTTAGACCCTTCTTGGGTTGGGTTTTACAATCATCAAAGCCAAAAGCTAAACAATCAACTCCACAGGTACAACGCAAATGTAAAGGGATTCTTATTGAAGAGCCTATGGAGAAACCATTATCAAAAGAAGGGAAATTACAACTTGATGCTGAAGTTGCTAAGAAATTAGCACAAGAGTATGAAGTAGAAAATCAGAGAATTTTGGAACAAAAGAGAATACAAGAAGAAAAATATGCTAAAAATGCAGAGTTAATGGCTGCATGGGATGAGGAAAGGGCTCAGGTTGATGCTGATTGTGAGCTTGCTAAGAAACTACATCAATAAGAGCAAGATCAGTACTCAATAGATGAAAGAGCCAGGGTGCTGAAAGAAATTATTGATGCAAGAAAGAAGTTCTATGCAGCACAAAGATATGTAGCTAAGAAGAACAAGCCACCCACTCCAGCACAAAGAAGAGCTTTAATATGCAGGTATTTGAAGAATATGGACAATTGGAAACTAAAGGATTTGAAATTGTTGAATGATAAAAGAATTGAAGAATTTTATACAATTGCCAAGAAAACACTTAAAGCTTCTTGAATGCTGAGGTGGTGAAGGGCAGTGAAGAAAAGAAAGAAGAGAAAACAAGTTCAAAAAGAGCAGGTGAACAGTTGGAAAGAAAAAGCAGTAAAAAGAAGACGAGTGAGCAAAAAGTAGAGAAAGAACAGAGCAGAGAATAAGAAAAAACTGAGCAAGCTATTGCTGAAGAACAAATGCAAGCTCACATTGAACTTGCAGTTTTCTCTGCAGGAAAATCTGAAGGAGAAGCCATGGATGCAGAACCTTTAAGTGTTAAACAACCCATTGTTCATTATAAGTCTGGATTTCATGGGAAAACAGTTTATTATGATATTAAGAGGCATGATGGTTCTTCTAGAAGGTTTGTAAGCTTTCTTCAAATGGTTTATAATTTTGATAGAGAAGATATGATAGCTCTATGGAAATTACTCAAAGAAAGATTTGGTAATAAGACACCAGAACAAGCTTATGATAGAGTAGTCTGGAATTACTTGATGGTAATGTTTGAACCAAATCAGGAGGATGAATGTTGGAGAAGACCAAAGCAAAATACTGTTATAGAATGGAAACTTTTTCAAGGATGTGGAGTACATGCTTTAACTGTAAATGAGTTGGTGATCTACATGCTTGTAGAAAAGGATTACCCTTTAAAAAATTTCAAAGACATTCTAGATCAGATGTTGTGTGGGAAGAAAAGACTCCAGCTTCAGTTTACTTTTGATGAAATGGCATATCAACTACTCAAGAAGATGGAAAAGTATCTAGGACCCAAGGACAAGAAATATAATTAATTGTTTGGAAGCATCCCCTTAGTGTTTGTTCAAGCTTAGATAGAAACTTGATGATTTTGGGAGAAAATATCAAGTTTAGGGGAGGATTGTTGGGTTTTAGAGCTGCTGCTGTTTGTTTAGGTAAGACTGCTGATGGAATTTGCTCAAAGACATTGTTACTGCTAGTATAACTTGTTACTACTGTTAGTTCAACATTACAACTGCTGAAGAGTTTATACTGCTAAAGTTAGAGTTAAGACTGCTAGAATGTATAGTTAGTACTGCTTATGAGATAAACATGTATAGTTGAAAAACACAATGTTGAATACCTGGTTTTTTGTTGTCCCTCATTGTTTCAATTGTTATTTTTTGTTACAGTTTTTTAGTATATGCAGTTTTCATGTATGTGGTTATGCCTTTATATAGTGCAGGCATTTGGTTGAAAAAAACAGTGTTTGGTATGAAAGATTCTCAATTGCAGGCATTTGTTTGAAAAAAACCAGTATTACCTATGAAAGATTCTCAATTACAGGCAATTTGTTGAAAAAAATAGTGGTTGAAAAAGTAGTCAATGTGCAGTCATGCATGTGACTATTACCAACTTGTTTTACTACTGTATTAAATTAGATAGACTATAAAATCCCAGCATTATAATGGGGCAAATGAAGAGTCATGACTAATAGTCTGAACTCAATTCAGTGAATATCAAATTAGACTCAAACTAGATATACTATAAAATCCTATATCTAACCCCTCAAAATTACATAAGTTATCATAAATGTGTGACCATATGTATCGAATTGTGACTACACTTAAATAATGTGTGACAAAATATGACTCTATGATTTAGACACCTAAATAAATACTTCATGTGACCATATGTAACATCTTGAATTTAGTCACACAAACACTGAATGTGACCACTATCAAGTATAATGATAACCGAGTTCACATTTTGCTATAAATAATAGTCACATGAATATTTTACAATGTGACTATTTTGAATGTATTGGTCACATATAATACCCTTATAATGTGGCCATAAACATAATTTAGATACACATTTGTGATATGGTGTGACTATTGTAAAGCCTATAGTCACATGATCGTGCTACAATTAAATGTGACTATACACATTAGGATTTGGCAAGAAAACACACACTAAACTTTAGACACACATATTAACTTACGTGACCATATGTATCAAATTTTGGTTACACTTAATCATGTATGCCTATGGTTTAGTGTGACCATATATGACATTTGGTCGCACTGTTCAAGTGTGTGACATATATTTGTCACTTTTAAATGCATATCGTGACAAATGCTTTAAAATTACGTTTCAGTTGTCAAACATTTCAAATTCATATGTGGCTAAATATTCAGCAAAAAATAGCAGTCACTTTTAAATAATGTGTGACAAACTTGACTGTATGATTTAGCCGCATACACAACTACTTCATGTGACCATATATGGATTTTGGTCACACTGTTCAATTGTGTGACATATATTTGTCACATATGTATATATATAGTGTGACTAATGTTTCAAACTTGTGGGAAACTAGAAGGGGGGTTGAATAGTTTACCGGTTTTAAGTCCTTTTAAAAATCTTGTTTTAAAAGTTTGCTATTGGAAACTTTGATTCGAACTCTATGTGTAATCAATCAACAACAATATGAACTACACACTAAACTAACAATTGGTAAATAATAAAAGTAAAGAGTAAAGTTGGAAAGATCAAACCGAGACAAAGGATTGTATTATGGTTCGGCTACGAAGCTCTTCTTCGCCCTACTCCACTCCTCGATTACCACACTCGAGAGTTTCAAACACTATATCAACAACCTCCCTTCAGGCGGAGAAAACCGTACACGTCGCTTATCCTATTACCGACACTAAGCTAGATGTCGAGTGCTAATCTTAGCTAGCACCAATCTACCAAGGTCCACGTGACCAATCAATCAAGCCCAATGGCTACACGAGATCACCAAGATCTCAACACGATCACAATGATCAACACTCTCTCAACTAACACTAATCTATCGACCTTTGATCTTCTTGATCAATCACACAAGCCCAATGGCTTTATGAGATATCCACTATCTCTATAAGATCACACTTGATCTTCACTCTCACTCACAAAAGATAAATAAACTTGATGTATGCTATGATACAACAAGGTTGTAACAAGTGTTACAAAAACCTAACAACTATAACTCTTGTATCTTCTTGAATACTTTGAGTTCTTCTCTTGCTAATGAAGAGGAATGATAACACCTTGTATCAACTTGGATGCTTGTGTTCTTCTCTTGCTAATGAAGAGGAATGATAACACCTTGTATCAACTTGGATACGTGTGTTCTTCTCTTGCTAATGAAGAGGAATGAAGAGGATCTCTTGGTGGATGATTGGATCACTCTTAAAACAAAAGAAAACTAATCTAAATGATCTAAAGAAGAGAAAGGTGTGAGAGGTTTAAACTCAGAAGTTTTTCTGTGTGAAAGGGTGCCTAAAAACTGTGAATGGGTTTGGTTTTTATAGGTAAGAAAAATCTGAACGTTACAGAAAATTTTGTACGGACGGCTCCACTAAACATGCCACGGCTCCACTAAATTTAGTGGAACCGTGGAGCCGTCCTAGACTAGGACGCTCCAAATTTTGTCTTTTCTGGTGAAAACTTATTTGGGGAAGGTTGGAGCTGATTTTGGGGGGAAAAATAGCTGTTGTGATTTTCAAACATATTTTTCCATTAAAACATTTCTTAATAATTCAAAAATAATTTGTCATATGTATTTTTGAAAAAATGTTTTGTCCCATTAAAATGTGAAGTCTCAAAACACAAATTCACTTCTTTGATCATTTGTTAAGTTGTAAATTTGTTCTAGAGTGATTTGCGTAGAAACGGGATCTTCCGATTAAAAACTTGTTTACGTTAATTTTAACGTAACGTGATTTCACATTTTGTCATCCTCAAAATGTGAAGTAATCGAAAGATATAATTAACGTTTTTAGAACATTATTTGCATCAAAAATCTCCCACTTTTTGATGATGACAAAATATTAACTCATTTTAAGTTAAAATTAGTTTTAACAAGTTTTTAATGAGTTGACTCCCATTTCTCCCCCTTTTTGTCTAATCAAAAAGGTGACTAAGACTCCCCCTTGATTTATACTCCCCCTAATTTGGAGAATACCAAGGAATCGAGCAATGGTGTATGCTACAAAACAAAGTTAGATGACACGTATACAATATCTAACAAGTAGCTCATTTGACAAATATCCAACCACACAAGAAGAAAATTAGCCAAGTAGCTAAAAATAAAACAACCACATGAATGCCTATTAAAAGTAAAATAAATGTCATACATGAGTATGACTACAATAAGAAAGCAAATTAAAATAACAAGAAGACACATAAACATCAATAGTAATATGAGGCTTCAAGATTTGCTTCCAACTTCAAAAGGGTTCCTAATCATTTATTGGAGGGACTAAACATAACCATGTTTAGTTTGGGCTATTGTGTGGTGGAGGAGGTGGAAGGATGATGGGTCCTATGGGTGGTGTGAGGAGGTGTTCTAGGTATGAGAACCTAAAGCTAAGCTCATCTCTAAGGTTCATGATGAGTTCTAGGTTGTGATGGCAACAAGCACAACTCAAGGTGTGTGGTTGTAGGGGATAAAGGATGGGATGACCCATTAAAGGTTGAGGTGATGGTGATAGGGAAGATGATGATGTGTTGCTCCCAAACTCAAAAGGAGTGATTGGTGATAAGGTTAGGGTGAGAGCTAGAGGTTGCGGTGATGGTGAAAGTGATGAGGATGATGTGTTGGTTCCCACTTCAAGGGAAGTTGATGGTGATGAGTTAAGTGTTAAGGCTAGTGATGGAATGGGACTTGGTTGAGGTGAATGTGTGTTGGTTCCAATGGTGGTGGAGGATGAGGGTGTTGGTTTGATTGAGGTTGCCTTGGATGGAGCTTGGGGTGTAGTGAAGGAAGATGATGATTTGGTAGAGGTTATGGGTGTGTGTATATCATCTTCATCATCCAAGGTGAGATCAATGAGAATCATCTCATTGGAAGGTTTGGTTGAGGTTTGTGGTGTGTGAACACTTTTGATCCATTGATCAACAAGAGTGGTTTGATTGGTTGGTTTGATGTTGAATCTTGGTTTCTTGTTTTTATGTGAGGTTGAAGCAATGGTGGAAGACATGGTGGTTATATGGTGAGTGTGAAGGTGTAAGGATGGCAATGCATGATGTTAGCTTAAATAGCCAAATCAAAGACATGCAAGGTTGAAAAGGATGTTGGATTTGGGGATTTGGGTACATGGGAATCAGGTTGTGTTTGCAGATTTTCAGGGAAAGAAAGTCAAAAAGTGGAAGAGAATTGTATTTTTCGTCTTCCAGAGGCACGGTACCACTAAAGTTACCACGGCACCACTAAATTTAGTGGAGTCGTCGCCTATTTAGTGGAGCCGTGTCCTCCATTTGACCTTCTTTCCAGGTCTGCTGGTTTTAGGCCGCCTAAATGGGGAAATATTTGGGGAATCCATTGGCTGCAAATCTCAAAGCCTCAAACCACTAAACACATAGAATTCCTAAAGCTAGTTTCAACTAGCAACTAACATGATCATGTGATCATCTATGTATTTAGGCAACTATTAAGCATGCATGAGTTCAAGCAAATTTAACATCTAGTGCATGTAATAAACTAAGATAACATGCATGAACTAGGCAAGATTGATTAACATTAAGGTTAATTAACTAAGAAAATTAACCATGTTCAAGTGTGAAATGTTAAAAGAGAACACTTCAAGCTAGTTAATGTATGATGGACATTGCCATGACCTTATTTATAATAGCTTAATAATACTTAAGTTAGTAGTACTGCTCAAGCTAATCCTATCTAGTCTCTTTTCTTCCCCAACTTTTTAATCTTGTTCCCGAGCCCTTTGATCGCCTTGCCGATGGACTTGAATCCCCTAATAGTTTGCTCATGCATCGAGACTTGTCGATTGTACATGGTTGTTTGCCTTCTCATCATCGTGGATAAGTTGGTTTGTCCGAATTCAACATCGGAGGTTTGTGTGAACGATGAGGTGTCAAGGTTACGAAAGAAGGTGTCGGGAGAGGGAGTATTAGGACGAGACGTTCCTTCTTCATTCACCTCATCATCATCCTCATCCAAAGGTTGAGAAGACGAACTGTGACCGAAGGAGGAGGAAGAGTGGGGAATATCATAAGCGGATTTATGACCACGTTTGGACCCTTTGTCCTTATGTTGCTTTGTGCGATGTTGTGGTCCACCAAGTGGTTTCATAACCTGATTGACTAGGACATAGTCTACATCATTGAGAGATGGGTAGGTTTGCATAACCCACTTGAATAAACGAGTAAGCATCATGCCATATAGCATGAGCTCATCGGAGCGACGATGAATATTGTCCGAAAACACTTATCTTTTATTTCTCTATCACACAAGTCAACCACTTGTGAATGGTCAACCGTAATAAACGATAAAAGGCAAACAGTCTCAGAACGAATGCTCGTGTGTAGTGCGTGAAACCAGGCAAGTGATCACCTGGGTCGTTTCCCAACGAGGTGTGAATGGAAAACTGTGCAAAGCTAGGATTAAAGTGATTGATGAATCAGATATTTGATTTTGCTTTATTTAACAATTCTAAATAACAAATAAAAACAGATATACACAGGGAAATTAAACGCGAATAAAAATAACCTGAAAACGCGTAACGAAAAATCTAAAACGGGACAAAAACTAAAATTTATAAAATTTAAAACCTAAAAATGTAAAATTACTTAAAACTTATTTAAAAACTTAAATTATATTTTTTTACACTTTTTATCTATTTATTATTAATTATTAATTATTTAATTACTTATTAAACTATTTAAATTTATAAAAAATACTAAATGGACAAAGAAAAATCTAAAACTTTTTCTAAAAATATTAATAAGTAAATAAAAGCTAAGAAAATTATAAAAATGAAAATTACTTAATTAAAATTTAAAAAGATAAATTCTATTAAATAGAAGCTATCACTTTATTTCTATTTTTGGTTTTTCTTAAGGCCTAAAAATATTTTTATATTTTTCCTAGATTAAAAATGACAAAAGAAAATTATGAAAATTGGATTTATATTTTTCTGATTATTTTTCTATTTTTTATGATTTAATTACTATTATAAACTAATTAAAATGATTAAAAATATTAAAACTATTCAGAAAATTATGAAAATTTACAGATAATTCTAAAATATAATAAGAAGCTGGGAAAAATAAAATGAAAAGTTAACTAAGCTTATAGGGCTGATTTGGGCAGATAAGCAATAAGCTAATAAGCCCAAAATAAGCTAAATGAAATCCAAAAATTCCCAAAAGTTCAGGAATGGATTAAACAACAATATTAAGCACTAAACAACTTAGAAATACAAATAAGCACAAAGGATCAGCAAGATAAGCACTAGGCTGATTCAAACTATACACAGAAAATATTCAGATAAACAGCAAACTTGAGGGCTAGATTAAGCACTCAATAAGCTGTCTAAAAGGCAACCTAAGGGGGGCAAAAGCAAGCTTGAACTACTGGCTATCTAAAAAGTACAAAAGCCCTATCACAATAACACCAATTGAGCTCCAATTGATCCCTAGTTCAGGTGGCTGGAATCAGCAAAAGCTGATTCAGGATCATGCAGAAAAATGGTGAAATGTGCAGACTAATTTTAAGCTATATAATAAGTTGTGGTATGGAATTTGAATACAGAATCTTAAACTCTACTATGTCAACTACTAGCAAACCAAAATTCAAAATCTCAGCTGATCAAATAAGCACTATGGACAGCTGAGAAAAACACAGCAGACTGCCAAATGTTCTGTGTATGCAGATTTTCACAAAACTTAGCACAGAGCAAATTGCACCTAAGCAGCTAATATCACTATACTATATGGACTATATTGAACTTAAAACAGCCAAGGAATAGCACCAAATGAGCTTATGGCTCAAAATGGCTTATTTGGCCTACTAATAGGCTGAAAATCACACAGCCACTAAGAAATGTGATTATCTATCTATGCTACTTATGAGAACAGGAAATCAGCTTATTATGGCTACTTAAAGCTGATTCAAAGTTGGGATTATTGCAAATGTACAGTACACACTAATTTACCCTACTGACTGTGTAAATCCAAACAGTCCTTTGTGGATTGACTGTCTTGATTTTACAAATGAAATCAAATATTTTGAACTAAAAGCCTTAATATTATTGATTGAACAACTTATGTGAGCACTGAATAACAACTTTTAATACAAAATTAAGCACACTTATAAGCTATACTACTGATGACTATTTTTGGCTTTTTATATGATTTTTTAGCAAAGTAAAGGAAAACTATTATACTACTGACAAAACTGATCAAATGCACTCAGAAACTAACAATAAGCTTATAAGAACACAGATTAGCAGAAAATAAGCACTTGTACAGTACTTAATGAAATAATGCCAAAAATTGAGAAAAGCTTACAACTGTCAAAGCTATGGAACAATAGAACAAGGACTAAAAAAACCACTCCTAGCTTGTTGTCAATAAGCTAAGAACCAGAAAACCATCCAGATTAGCTTCTTATACCCATAAATCCAGCTTATTCCACTTCAGTTGACTTTTGTTGACTGTCTTCAATCTTGGAATTCAGAACAAGTTACACTATAATACACTTACAATAAGCTATGTAAAGCTTATATAAGCTATTAAAAACAACTAAGAAGCTGTTCTTGTTACTACTTATCAATGATCTAATTCTCAGTGTCAATTGAAAATCAGAACAATGCAATAAACTTTAACTACTGACAATCATCAAGAAACAACAACAAATACACTAAAGATACATTTGTATTGATTGATTGAAGCTTGGAAATTACAAATTAAACTACTGAAGTAGGAAATACGATTACACTAATTTACACTAAATTTCCACTTAGCTATTTCTAGCTACATTACACACTATATATACTAACTTTAAGCTGGGATAATCTATTGTCGACATCCTCATCATATCCTCACCCTTGAATTGTTCCAATTTAATCTCAATCGACCACTTGTAAAATTGGCGGGAAATCAGGAAAGTGGAATTATCCTCTGATTTAGCTAGTGGAGAGTGGGAGAGAAGCATTTATTGCTTTTGGAGTGTTAGGTAACTTGTAGGAGGAGGGGGAATGAGGTGGTTAGTGGTTTTGGTGAGGTGGGGGGTGACTGGGTGGTTTTGGCGCCAATGGTGGTTTTAGGAAGACGGGTCAAAGATAGTTTGACTGAGTGTTTAAACTCAGACAAGGGATTGGGCTTGTTATGTTGGGCTTGGGTATTTGGGTATTGGGTTTAGGTAATAGCTGGGTTGGGTAAATGGGATAAGGGTAATTATTTTGGGTTAAGGGTTTAGTGTTGGATCCGGTTTAAGGTTTAAATGAATCACAAGGACTAATCTTGTAATTACTGAATAGTTGAGGGCTTAGTTGTCATCTTTCCAAAATATCTTCAAAGGACTAAACCTGCCATAAAATAATTACACAAGGACCAAAGTTGTATTTTTTTTTATCATTTTAAAACTTTAGGGACCTAAAATGTAAATTTGGATTTTAGAGGGGTTTGTTTTGTAATTTCCCAAAAGTTATCAAAAGTGTTCCAATTTGTAAGTTCATGCATAGTACAAGGGTATTTTGTGAAATTTCAAGTTTTATAATACCCAGGGACCATTTTTGCCAATTTTGATACTTGAGGGGTAAAAGTTGCCAAGTTGTGTAAACTTTTATCCAGGGATCACTTGTGAACATTTTTGGTTTCCCAAGGACTTAAGTTGACTTTTTATTTATTTAAAACCTTCAGGGACTAGTTTTGACAACTTTTGAAAGTTGAGGGACTGAAACTGCCAATTATGCAAACTTTGTTCGTTTTTCAACTGTTTTTAAACATTTTGCATCTGAAACATATAAAACACTATTTTGTGATCATTTCAGTATTATGATGCATTTTTGTGTTTTTTGGATGTTTTGGCAGCTCAGATTAGGTAAAAATGATGAGTATTTAGACACTCATCAATCCCCCACACTAAACTATTGCTAGTCCCTAGCAATCTTTTATGAAGATTTAATGGATTTGAAAGACTCTTTACCAAAAGCCATTACTTCTGGAGTAGCCAATTGTTTCAGTTCAAGTAAGAACTTTGGTACAATGATAACCAAGTGATTTTGAGCAAACCACAAGCTGTCAACGGTTTTGATTTGTCTTTACCAGAAGCCGTTTGCTTCTGGACTAGCCAACTCTTAGATAAATTATTAATATTATCTTTGGTGAGCTGATTACCAATATGGATTTTCACTGCCTTTACCACAAGCCATAATCTTGCGGGCTAGCCAACTCTTCACTTATGAAGATATGGTGAGTCGAATACCATACAATTTTGGGCAAATTGCAAGCCATAAACGGATTTGATTCATCTTTACCAAGAGCCGTTTGCTCTCGGATTAGCCAATCCTTATGTGGGTTAGACATGGCGGACTGATAACCATTTATTGAGTTCTAAGTGATAACAAAAAAAAAATTAAAATTTTGGCTAAAATTGGGGGTACTAGATGGTACATTTGATCAAATTCGCTAGAATTCCCCCCCCCCCCCCCCCCCACACTTAGAACTGAATATTGCCCTCAATATTCAAAGAACCGGTTGTTAAACCAACACTTAGAACGTGAAAGGGAAATACTAATAGCCTTTTATTTCCTAGAGTTATTTATTTTATTTTTATTTAATTTGCATTTAAGCCGTTAAGGCATGCAAATTCCTTTTTTTTTTTTTTTTTTTTTTTTTTTTTTTTTTTTTTTTACACTATACATATTTACAACATGTGGGGAATCTCCCCCACACTAAGGTGAGACATGGGTGAAAACCCATATTTTGCTACTGTTTTTATTAACCGAGTCGCTAGCTTGACTCGACCCCAAATTGAGCTGATTCCTCCCAAACAGTCAGGTTTATCACGCAAGCTAACCGCTTGTGAACGGTCAACTGTAACAAAGGGTTCCTGAACAGCCCGGGAGAAAAAGCAATTTTTAAAAGTTTATGGGGAAGTAAGAGACCAGAAAATCCGGCATTTAAACCAATGTTAGATGGACAATGCCGGGGTCAAAAGTAACATCCTCACTCCCGAATGAGTGAAAGATAGGGGAAATCACCGGGTAGGTGAAGGGAAGAAGAGAGATCTGAATAGCAATTAAGATAAGAACTTCCTCCTCAAGAACTGCAAGCGGAGGAGGCAAGTCTTTAAACTTGATCTCAGGACATTTATCAGTTTTTTCAACCGACTTAATTTCCTCATTATGAAGTTGTTTTGGTGGAAGAGGGGAAGATGAATCCTCTTTTAACAAATTTTCCAGAAAAAGAATATCCCCCTCAGGATCAAGATAGTTATCATCAACCTCATGCGGAGGTGAACTATCTAGAGCGAGAAAAGCATCGACTTCATCCCAAAAGGGATCACTTCCCTCAACCGAAGTGAGAGAAGGGGAAGAGTCGGCTATGATATGTTGAGAAGATGTGGTGGGTTCACCACTCACAGAATTATGAAAATAATCAACACTCTCTTGAGAGTACTCCTCTGAAGCAATGTCAATGACATCTATTCGGTTAACCGATGCAGTATTATAATTAGAGGAGTACTTTGAAGTTTGATCATGATTAAAGGTAACAGCTTCCTTATCCACACGCAAGGTGATTTCATGCTTAAATACATCAATAAGAGCATGGCCCGTTTTTTGGAATCCTCTTCCAAGAATCAGAGGAACTTTTTGGTCTGCATCGAAGTCAACAACCACAAAGTCAGCTGGAAAATGGAACTTTCCTATTTTCACAAATACATCTTCGGCAATGCCGCAGGGATGAGTTATGGTTCGATCTGCAAGCTCAAGAGTCATGCAGGTAGGAGTAAGAGCCGGAAGAGAGAGTTTCTTCCATACTGAATGAGGCATCAGGTTGATGCTTGCACCTAGATCTGCTAAGGCATAGCATTCAACCATTCCTGGAAATACACAAGGTAATAGAAACTTTCCAGGATCTCCAAGCTTCTCCGGAAGCTTTTTCAAGATAACCGCTGAGCAGTTCTCATTTACTGGAGTTTTAGCCATTTCAATCAGTTTTTCCTTGTTGCTTAACAAGTGTTTGATTGCTGCTGCAAACTTGGGCATCAGAATAGTAGCATCCGCAAAGCTTATGTCAAAATGTAATTCTTTAAAGATTTGATAGAATTTATCATTTTGTTGACTAGCCTTCTCACGGAGCTTTTGCTCATTTAAGCGCGATGGGTAAGGAATGTGAGGTTTGGATTTAGGGACAACCACTTCAGGAGTCTTAACAGATTCAAAGATAACTCCTGGTTTGGATTTTTTCGGGACAACCGGAGGATAGACATGTGCTGTACTTTGTGGGCTTGGAATTGGCACTTTGTCCGTTGCATCCTCCGTCTCTTTTTCCATTTCAAACAACGGAGGAGGAATAGGGCCAGCTGGCCCCTTATAAGAAGCTCCACTCCGAGTGGTGATAGCTTTGACGAAAGTGGTATCTTCATCATCATCACTGTCATCAAGTACACTGACAGGAACAGCATTGAGCATTTCGGAATAATATCTGGCTGATCTTTGCTCACTAAGTTTGGTTGACAAACTTTTAACCGTAAATCGTGAAAGAGTAGGATCGATTCTTGACGGCTGAGGAGCAATTGTAGGTGTAGATTTTTGGATGACTGAAGGTTGGATGACTGAAGGTTGGACGTATTTAGCACTTCCATTGTTAGTGGGAAGTACCGGGTCCTTTATCACCTTGAACCCAACATGAGATTTACCACTATGTGTACTAACAGCTTTGAGTTCACCCCTAGGGTTGATAACAGTGTTACTTGGGAGACCTCCCGAGGTAGAAGGTATATCAGTTAAAGACTTTTTGATCTGGTTTAATTGGGCAACCAATAACTGGTTTGTCTCACGTTGTGTCTTATTTGTTTCCTCTTGGGTTTTCATGAATTGCATAAGCAACTCATCTGAGGACGTCTGATTTCGGTTTGAACCTTGGTTTTGATTAAAATTTGGACCACGGTTTTGGTTAAAATTACCCTGATTCTGACCTCGGTTTTGATTGAAATTTTGAGAGTTGTGAAAATTTTGTCCCTGATTTTGAACAAAGCAATTCTGATTATTATGATTTGGCACGGGTGGAAAACCAGGTGGGACCATAGCATTCTGTGCTCGGTACTGAGTCTCAGCATGCGGACGGTATTGATTTGGGTTTACTGCAGCTACGGGAGCTGGGTAAAGAGAAGCATCGGTTGCTTGACAATCAAAATACGCATGTGGGCCACCACAAGTTTCACACACTTTGTTTATTGCTTTGACTTGTTCCGGTTTATGAATTTCACTTTTTAATTCTTTCATTTCTTTCATCATACAACGCATTGAATCCGTAAGGAAGGCTAACTGTGAGGAGTTACCGGATGAAGAAGAAGCAGTAGGAGTGACAGGAACATTCACTTTGTTTCTAGAAATAGGAACTTTTGATTTATTTTCACAAATTTCAACCACCTCTCTGGGTTTACGATTCAAGATATTGCCACCGGAGGCTGCATTAAGTGCATCTTGATCGTTTTGGGTCAACCCATTATAAAACGTATTTATCTGTTGTAACACATTGAAATCGTGATGTGGGCATTTTCTTAGGAGATCTTTAAATCTGTCCCATGCCTCTCCGAAATTTTCATCAAAACCTTGACGAAAACCAGCAATTTCATTTTTTAGGTTAGTCGTCTTTGATGGAGGGAAGAAATAATTTACAAATTTCTTAACGAGATCTTCCCAGGTTTCAATGGATCGAGGGGGTTCTTTATCCAGCCAAATTCGGGCTGCCCCCTCAAGTGAGAATGGAAATAGCATCAATTTGATCACTGTTTGCGGCACATTTTTGTAATTGATTGTGGATGTCAGTTTGTTGAACCAACGAATGTGTGCATAAGGATCCTCTCGTTCAAACCCGTGAAATTGGTTTGTGGACACGAGCTGAATCAGATGTGTTTTCAGTTCAAAATGATCAGAATCAATGGCTGGTAAAACAATGGCATCTCCATAACCCTCGGTGGGTGCCTGGAGCATTTCAGCCATAGTGCGTTCGTCTGCCATATTATCAGTGGTAACAGTACGAATCTCGGGTTCGACTATTTGGGCAGCACGTCTACGATTACGTCTTCTCGGAATTTCTACGAGTTCACGTAAAGGGCTTGATGACGTGGAAGAACGAGTGCGCATGCACTAAGTAAAATATTCCAATTAAAACAAGACAGAAGCAAAACACAAGTGAACTTAAACCAATAATCAGCACGCGTACGGTAGCTCTCTAAATGATAAACGCACAGAGTGGCGGAGAAGCAAAGGTGGGCAATTACGCTCCTTAAAAACCCGCTTCTTTCAGTCCGACAATTTAATGTCAGACTATCCTAGAACCTCCGTTAGAGTTTGTTTATCAATCAAAGGTGAGCCGATATTCGCAAGTGATACAAAGGCAAGTTTTAAATCTTTTGTTTGGGAACTTATTATGGCCGTACCCCCAGTTAGGTAGTACTCTGTCTTGGTTCTCGATGGTAATTTTTTATTGTTTATTTATTATTAACAAAGAAAACGGAAATTATTTTTGATGTTTTTATTTTTTATATGATAATATATAATAATAATATATATAGAAAAGAAAAGAAAAATATTTTTGGTATTTTATATTGTTTTTGAGAAATAGGAACTTCTGATAGAAGGGTCTCAGATCACTAATCGCTAAAACTTACACAACTGTCGCAGCACACCTCCCCGGCAGCGGCGCCAAAATTTGATCCGTCCGAAAACACTTATCTTTTATTTCTCTATCACACAAGTCAACCACTTGTGAATGGTCAACCGTAATAAATGATAAAAGGCAAACAGTCTCAGAACGAATGCTCGTGTGTAGTGTGTGAAACCAGGCAAGTGATCACCTGGGTCGTTTCCCAACGAGGTGTGAATGGAAAACTGTGCAAAGCTAGGATTAAAGTGATTGATGAATCAGATATTTGATTTTGCTTTATTTAACAATTCTAAATAACAAATAAAAACAGATATACACAGGGAAATTAAACGCGAATAAAAATAACCTGAAAACGCGTAACGAAAAATCTAAAACGGGACAAAAACTAAAATTTATAAAATTTAAAACCTAAAAATGTAAAATTACTTAAAACTTATTTAAAAACTTAAATTATATTTTTTTACACTTTTTATCTATTTATTATTAATTATTAATTATTTAATTACTTATTAAACTATTTAAATTTATAAAAAATACTAAATGGGCAAAGAAAAATCTAAAACTTTTTCTAAAAATATTAATAAGTAAATAAAAGCTAAGAAAATTATAAAAATGAAAATTACTTAATTAAAATTTAAAAAGATAAATTCTATTAAATAGAAGCTATCACTTTATTTCTATTTTTGGTTTTTCTTAAGGCCTAAAAATATTTTTATATTTTTCCTAGATTAAAAATGACAAAAGAAAATTATGAAAATTGGATTTATATTTTTCTAATTATTTTTCTATTTTTTATGATTTAATTACTATTATAAACTAATTAAAATGATTAAAAATATTAAAACTATTCAGAAAATTATGAAAATTTACAGATAATTCTAAAATATAAATAAGAAGCTGGGAAAAATAAAATGAAAAGTTAACTAAGCTTATAGGGCTGATTTGGGCAGATAAGCAATAAGCTAATAAGCCCAAAATAATCTAAATGAAATCCAAAAATTCCCAAAAGTTCAGGAATGGATTAAACAACAATATTAAGCACTAAACAACTTAGAAATACAAATAAGCACAAAGGATCAGCAAGATAAGCACTAGGCTGATTCAAACTATACACAGAAAATATTCAGATAAACAGCAAACTTGAGGGCTAGATTAAGCACTCAATAAGCTGTCTAAAAGGCAACCTAAGGGGGGCAAAAGCAAGCTTGAACTACTGGCTATCTAAAAAGTACAAAAGCCCTATCACAATAACACCAATTGAGCTCCAATTGATCCCTAGTTCAGGTGGCTGGAATCAGCAAAAGCTGATTCAGGATCATGCAGAAAAATGGTGAAATGTGCAGACTGATTTTAAGCTATATAATAAGTTGTGGTATGGAATTTGAATACAGAATCTTAAACTCTACTATGTCAACTACTAGCAAACCAAAATTCAAAATCTCAGCTGATCAAATAAGCACTATGGACAGCTGAGAAAAACACAGCAGACTGCCAAATGTTCTGTGTATGCAGACTTTCACAAAACTTAGCACAGAGCAAATTGCACCTAAGCAGCTAATATCACTATACTATATGGACTATATTGAACTTAAAACAGCCAAGGAATAGCACCAAATGAGCTTATGGCTCAAAATGGCTTATTTGGCCTATTAATAGGCTGAAAATCACACAGCCACTAAGAAATGTGATTATCTATCTATGCTACTTATGAGAACAGGAAATCAGCTTATTATGGCTACTTAAAGCTGATTCAAAGTTGGGATTATTGCAAATGTACAGTACACACTAATTTACCCTACTGACTGTGTAAATCCAAACAGTCCTTTGTGGATTGACTGTCTTGATTTTACAAATGAAATCAAATATTTTGAACTAAAAGCCTTAATATTATTGATTGAACAACTTATGTGAGCACTGAATAACAACTTTTAATACAAAATTAAGCACACTTATAAGCTATACTACTGATGACTATTTTTGGCTTTTTATATGATTTTTTAGCAAAGTAAAGGAAAACTATTATACTACTGACAAAACTGATCAAATGCACTCAGAAACTAACAATAAGCTTATAAGAACACAGATTAGCAGAAAATAAGCACTTGTACAGTACTTAATGAAATAATGCCAAAAATTGAGAAAAGCTTACAACTGTCAAAGCTATGGAACAATAGAACAAGGACTAAAAAAACCACTCCTAGCTTGTTGTCAATAAGCTAAGAACCAGAAAACCATCCAGATTAGCTTCTTATACCCATAAATCCAGCTTATTCCACTTCAGTTGACTTTTGTTGACTGTCTTCAATCTTGGAATTCAGAACAAGTTACACTATAATACACTTACAATAAGCTATGTAAAGCTTATATAAGCTATTAAAAACAACTAAGAAGCTGTTCTTGTTACTACTTATCAATGATCTAATTCTCAGTGTCAATTGAAAATCAGAACAATGCAATAAACTTTAACTACTGACAATCATCAAGAAACAACAACAAATACACTAAAGATACGTTTGTATTGATTGATTGAAGCTTGGAAATTACAAATTAAACTACTAAAGTAGGAAATACGATTACACTAATTTACACTAAATTTCCACTTAGCTATTTCTAGCTACATTACACACTATATATACTAACTTTAAGCTGGGATAATCTATTTTCGACATCCTCATCATATCCTCACCCTTGAATTGTTCCAATTTAATCTCAATCGACCACTTGTAAAATTGGCGGGAAATCAGGAAAGTGGAATTATCCTCTGATTTAGCTAGTGGAGAGTGGGAGAGAAGCATTTATTGCTTTTGGAGTGTTAGGTAACTTGTAGGAGGAGGGGGAATGAGGTGGTTAGTGGTTTTGGTGAGGTGGGGGGTGACTGGGTGGTTTTGGCGCCAATGGTGGTTTTAGGAAGACGGGTCAAAGATAGTTTGACTGAGTGTTTAAACTCAGACAAGGGATTGGGCTTGGGTATTTGGGTATTGGGTTTAGGTAATAGCTGGGTTGGGTAAATGGGATAAGGGTAATTATTTTGGGTTAAGGGTTTATTGTTGGATCCGGTTTAAGGTTTAAATAAATCACAAGGACTAATCTTGTAATTACTGAATAGTTGAGGGCTGAGTTGTCATCTTTCCAAAATATCTTCAAAGGACTAAACCTGCCATAAAATAATTACACAAGGACCAAAGTTGTATTTTTTTATCATTTTAAAACTTTAGGGACCTAAAATGTAAATTTGGATTTTAGAGGGGTTTGTTTTGTAATTTCCCAAAAGTTATCAAAAGTGTTCCAATTTGTAAGTTCATGCATAGTACAAGGGTATTTTGTGAAATTTCAAGTTTTATAATACCCAGGGACCATTTTTGCCAATTTTGATACTTGAGGGGTAAAAGTTGCCAAGTTGTGTAAACTTTTATCCAGGGATCACTTGTGAACATTTTTGGTTTCCCAAGGACTTAAGTTGACTTTTTATTTATTTAAAACCTTCAGGGACTAGTTTTGACAACTTTTGAAAGTTGAGGGACTGAAACTGCCAATTATGCAAACTTTGTTCGTTTTTCAACTGTTTTTAAACATTTTGCATCTGAAACATATAAAACACTATTTTGTGATAATTTCAGTATTATGATGCATTTTTGAGTGTTTTTTGGATGTTTTGGCAGCTCAGATTAGGTAAAAATGATGAGTATTTAGACACTCATCAATTGGCCATCCGTTTGACCATGTAGTATGCGAGGTTGTATGGTTCCTCGATACTAAGACAGTAGAGCATATGGGCAAGACTTTCCAAAACATGATCACGGTTGCCTGCAAGGCTTAACACGTTTTCACGTAGAAGAAGTTCCCAATTTCTAATATCAGGACGAAGTTCTTTGAGGTAGATTTTGTTTGGATCGAGGTAGACAATAGAACCATCACGTTTTTTATCCGTGTTAGCGACTCGAGGAATTTGGATTATTTGTTTAATTACATCAATGTCGGGAATTTCGGTACGATAAGCACCTTCGTTCTCAAGATTGTAGTAAAGAGACTCTAGAGAATGGTCTTTAGTGAATGCACACTGACCATACGAGGGAACACCGAGAATCTGACCAATCTCGGTGACAGACAAGATGATATTTTGGCGTCGAATCCAAAAATCAAGAAAGACGTTTCCGTCAAGATTAGTGTAGGTATGGACATGACTATAAAACTCAAGAATAAAACGAGGACAGACTTGATCGTTTATTTTGTATAAACAATCGAACTCGATAGAAGGGAAACAGACATAGATGTTGTCTGTCATGACATAAAGTGCATCGACTACACGCCCTTCGTGTATGTATCGATCTTGAACTTTGGCTAGATAAGTTTTTTGTTCAATGGGAATATTTGGGTCGTCAACAAGATGAGGGATGTAGTGATGGGTCTCTTGGTAATCATTACGAGGCATTGTTACCTACAAAACAAAATTATTTTTGTATATGTTAATTCATTGCATTTTAATGATCATATTTCTAGGGTGTGTGTGTGCCTAAGTGCAAACAATGTGGAGGTGCGGTAATCTCGACTCTAAAATGAAACCTATGAGATTACCCAAACGCTCCTAACTTCACTTTTGCTCAATCAAATATGTCGAACAATACATATTAATTATGTACTTCGACCCATATTTGAGAGTTTGCGTATACATGCAAAAACGTTTTTAATTTGCATCAACAATGCATGAAAAAGGTTTCATGATCCTAGACTTGTGAAGTTTTTCGAAAAATGATCGAATTGGGGTGTTTGGCAAACGACTGATCATGGCGCCAAAAAGCTTAAGTTTGAAAAGCTTCAATGTAAGTCGTTCATAATCCAATTTTAATCATCCTAAACATGATTCCACTACAAGCAATCAATCATAATCCGATTTTAGTGATTAAATTCGGACTAGGTTTTGCAACATAAATGGGTTTATGAAAATCCTAGGTTTAGGCAATCATGTGAATGCTACATTGTCTAATCCTAGTCTTAATTTCACAAAAGTTTAACAAAATTCGAAAATCTCCAATTCGGATTTATGCTCAAGAACAAACTCTAGACTCAAATTGAAAGAAATTAAGAATGATTTACTTACAATTAGTGTTGTTGTGATTAGGATTTGTTGATTCCAATGTCTCGATCTTGATTTGCAAGAGTTTAATTGAATTTTGGTGTTCGGGTTTGGTTTTGACAGCAAGAGGAAATGGTTTTGGGTTTGTTTGAAAAGGCTGTGCAGAAGAAGAAAAGAAATGGGCGCGTTTTTCAGATGCACGGCACCGCGGTTCCACTAAACATTAGTGGAGCCGTGACTATTTAGTGGAGCCGTGTGTCTGATTGAGCCATTTTTTCTTCTGTTTTGACTATTGGCTGATTAATCTTACTTAATTAGCAAGACTTTTTGACACGAGGAAAAAGTTTATACCTAATAAACTTTTTGACGAAAATGATTAAGCGGGATGACAAGGAGTGACCTTAGTGTTTCCAAGGAAATTGACTAAGTTGTCATTGGATGAGGATTGACTTCTAATATTTCCCGTGAAATAAATAGAAGTTATGAGTCGTGTTTTGGTGGATGACTATAATATTTCCCATGAAATATTTAATTAGTCGGAATACGAGACGCAAGGAATGACTTAATATTTCCCGTGAAACATTCAAGAAGTCATGTGACGAGTAGAAAGGGAATGACTTAGAATTTCTTAGAAAATTTCTAAAAGTCATGAGTCGAGTGAGAAAGATGACTTAAAGAGTCATGGGTCATTTGTAGAGAATGACTTCAATGTTTCCTGTGAAACTTTTGAGAGGTCATAGAGGGGATGAAAGGTTATAAGGTATGACGCGAGGGATAACTTTAATATTTCCATAGAAATATTGAAATAATCATGAGTGGGATGAGAGGAATGACTTGAGAAGTGAAAGACGACGTTAATATTTCCAGTAAAATATTCAAATAGTCATAAGAGGGGTGACGAGAACGTATGGGTTAGAGAATTGACGATGTTGTCTTTTAAGAGAGATTTTTCAAAGGAAAGATTTCTCTTTTGACATTCTCGTGACGGAGGAGATGACGTACTTCGATGAGCTTCGTTCATGAACAAACTACAGGGTTCCCGGTCAAGTCCAATGGCATCTTGACTGCTACTCTTCATAGGGGGTTGTCTCATCCATAGTGTTTGTTGTCATGCCTTTCTGGCGCTTACGTACTCGGCTTCGGTCGTGGAGATAACAAGAGTAGTTTTTTTCTTGGGGAACCAAGAAGTTTGTTAATCAACCTATGAAGGTACAAACATTACTCTCTATGTTTCAATCCACAATTACTCTCTCATTATCAGAGTTGGTATAGAAACATTTTCTACATCACTCTCCTTGAGATATCGTAATCTCAAGTGTGTAGTACCTTTGATGTATCGGATGATACATCAAACACTTTGATGTAAGAAGTCTTGGGGCACTTCTTACAAGTGGGCACAAAGCCAAACACTATTCATGATAATGGACCTACTTGCCGTTAGGTAAACTACTTTACCTATTATGCCCCTAACTTAGTAATATCCACTCAGTCACCTTCATCATCTCTTGTGAGATTTGTATTTGTGGATATGGGCGTTAATATAAGCCAAGTATCTTATATATGTAAATATATATATATATATATATATATATATATATATATATATATATATATATATATATATATATATATATATATATATATATATATATATATATATATATATATATATAGTATACTAAAGTTTATGGGGATACTTTATTTAGGTTGAGTTATCTACGGGCTAGGGAAGAAACTTAATTCACTCATCATTTTCGTTTCAAACTTGTCACGCACGATCTTAGATCGATCATCGTACATTTCTAGACAAGTTGAGTTCGTCATGATGAATTGTGAATCTTTGTTTCTTTGTGATAGTGCCTACTATGTTAGATACTAACACTACTTTATGCCAAGCATTTCTACTAACAAAGGGTGTTTTAAGAAAGCGTACCTGTGCCTGAGGTGTTGCTCTTAAAACTAGAAGATTAGACTACCTTTGTTGAATGTTAAGCATATGAGACACGACTTGACTATTTCGTCGCAAGATTTGTTTGATCACAAATCATACTCCATTTATTAGACTCCAAAATTTATTTACAGTCTTGTTTTCCTAGCAAAACAGAAGTTCAAAGATCTGGTCCCCAATATCTCATGGGTCCAAAGTTGTTAGAGTTAAACATCCTACGCATTTGTTGCGTCAGTTTAGGATGTGAGAATGGAGGACACATTTCCCATGGTAAGTAACTTTGTTGTTGACGTTCATTCCAAGTTACGGGAAAGTTACTTGGATGATTTTGTCTTCTAAAGTTACCTCTCGGTAGAGGAGTTCTAGACCGAGGTTTAGGAGAGTTTATTTTTCTAGGTGGAGGAGTAGTCGACCTAGTGTCACGCTTTACAAATCCATGTTCGGGAGATGACAATGGTTTGTAAAAGCCTTTGACTTCCTCTTTACTTGGTGTAGACACTCTAGTACTATTTATAACTACGCGACTTGGTTTAGGACTTAAACTATTTTTCAGAATTGACCCAGTTTTGTCTTCAGCACCAGACGGTACCACGGTACCACTAAATTTAGTGGTGCTGTCTGTACCTTTAGTGGTGCCGTCACCTTCAGACTTAGACATTTCTGGCATTACAAATTTTACTTGATTAGTACCACTTGTAGAAGCCTGATTTGGGTCAAATCCTAAATCCGCACGGTCATGTTCACTATATCTAATGTTTTCAAGTATATCATTAAGTGTTTTGGTTCCTTTATCAAACTTAATGATTCTTAAAGCATTTTCTTTAAGCCTTTCATTTTCTACTTGAAGACTTATACATGACCCACATCCTAAGTCTACTTCTTTGTTTTTCTCAAGTCTCTTGACATGATCTTTTAATTCTAAAACTTGTAGTTCTAGTTCTTTTAGTTTTAATTTTAGCTTTGTGTTTCTACCTAAGATCTTAGTACTAACTACACATAGTTTCTTGCTAATGAAGGGGTATGATAACACCTTGTATCAACTTGGATACTTGTGTTCTTCTCTTGCTAATGAAGAGGAATGAAGAGGATCTCTTGGTGGATGATTGGATCACTCTTAAAACAAAAGAAAACTAATCTAAATGATCTAAAGAAGAGAAAGGTGTAAGAGGTTTAAACTCAGAAGTTTTTCTGTGTGAAAGGGTGCCTAAAAACTGTGAATGGGGTTGGTTTTTATAGGCAAGAAAAATCTGAACGTTACAGAAAATTTTATACGGACGGCTCCACTAAATTTAGTGGAACCGTGGAGCCGTCCTAGACTAGGACACTCCAAATTTTGTCCTTTCTGGTGAAAACTTATTTGGGGAAGGTTGGAGCTGATTTTGGGGGGAAAAATAGTTGTTGTGATTTTCAAACATATTTTTCCATTAAAACATTTCTTAATAATTCAAAAATAATTTGTCATATGTATTTTTGAAAAAATGTTTTGTCCCATTAAAATGTGAAGTCTCAAAACACAAATTCACTTCTTTGATCATTTGTCAAGTTGTAAATTTGTTCTAGAGTGATTTGCATAGAAACCGGATCTTCCGATTAAAAACTTGTTTACGTTAATTTTAAGATAACGTGATTTCACATTTTGTCATCCTCAAAACGTGAAGTAATTGAAAGATATAAATAACGTTTTTAGAACATTATTTGCATCAACAAAACTTATTTGTATCTGTCACACATCCCAAATTGTAAGTGACTAAATAATCAAAAAAAGTTTTACCAGATACATCTAGTCACAAAAATATTCAAATGTGTGAGAATGAAATTCCGAAATGGTTACACAAGTCAGATCAAGTGTGGCTGTTTATTTTGATCTGGTACATTTAGTCACATAAATATGTTACTGTGTGGCCGTTCAAAATACCACATGTGTGACGAAATCCCATATCTGTACTAGTGTACAATATGTTCTTCTTCTGGCTTAGGCTTAGCAACTTTCATAGGCACATATCTTTTCTGAAGTTTTGGCGGTGCAAGTTTCTTTAGCTTTGTAGTGCTTGTCGTGCTTCCAGTTTTGTTATCGCGTTTGCTTTAGGTTTTTATTTCTGAAGGTTCAACCTCATAGTGATGGAAACCTACCCTTCCAACCTTGAATGCTTCATCGTACTTCTTATAAGCAAGTGTTTTTAGGATTTTTTCTGTGAGAAGATTGTTAGGAAGTCTTTTCCCTTGTTTACGAGTACATGTTGCCTGAACATTGATTTTGTCAACGGTTTTATCCAGGGAAAGCGGGTGTTGTTCGGGGTCATTCAGACGACGGGAAATATCTTCATTATCGTCAAGAAGATTGTGGATGATTAACTTAGTGAATCTGACAAATGGGATTTTTGTTAATGGTGTGAGGCAGTGGTTCTGAATTTGAAAAACTATGTCATCCTAGATGAGTTATGCATAGTTAATTTGCTTTTGATTTACGATTCCCCAGAATATTTGAAGATGATAGAGTCGGGGATGATCGTGACCACTATCTCTTCCTGTAACCGATCGTGCCAAGATGTAGTAGACAGTTCTCCATGGTTGCGGAATGTACTTGGCCTCAACCTTGGAGAAAGTCTTGAGTGGCTTTGTTGGCTGTTCATCATAGCCAATTTCCCGCAGAAAGTCAAGAACAGTCTTTTCCAATGGAGTGTCATGAAATCTCATGCTGGGTTTTGGAGCTTCAGGTAGAAGTAGGCACGTACGAAGATAATTGATGTTAACAGTGACTTCTTTTCTATCCAACTTGCAAGAGAATGAATCTTCATTAATGCTGAGTTAAATTGTGTGCCAGAACTGATGGATGTAGAATTCAGGGACACAGGCAAACTTCTGCAACATATTCTTGCACTTGTGATTCTTTAGAATCTCAATAGCAATCTAGCATGATGGTTCAGAACATTTAATCTTATGAAATTCAACTCGAGTATTGTTGCTGCCTATAGATACTGAGTAGCCTTCTGGGAAGACGTCTTTCTTTTTGAGCATTGGTAATTGTTGTTGAGCAGCCATTTGTGGTAACTGAAATGACAAAACGGAGATACAAACATACAAGGTACATATGTGTTAGCACATTTTGACAGTTTTGACACTATATATGACCCTATGTTTGATTTGCTAATTTAATATGTCCTTGATTTGAGATTTTGATTACTTGTGAAAAATACTTGTGAATGAGTCAAGTCAAAAGTTCAATGTCCTTCCAAGAATTCTAAGTGACATTTATCTAAATTTCAAGTTCTATGTCCTTTGATAAGTTCAATGAAAAATTTTAAAGTTCGATGAATTTCTTGGAAAGTTTGATGTATTTGAATGTTCGATGTATAATTCACAAGTTCGATGAATTTGAATGTTCGATGGATATTTCACAAGTTCGATGGATAGTTCACAAGTTCGACAAATTTTGAAAGTTTGATGGAACTCAAAAGTTCGATGAAATATATCCAAGTTCCATGGAACTGTTGTAAGTTCGATGGAATTTAGTCAAATTCACTAAAATTTTCAAGTTCGATGAAACTTTGAAAAGTTCGATGGATTTGAATAAGTTTGATGGAACTTAGCCATTTGTTAGTTCGATGTTTCTTATATAAGAAACATCGATGGACACTGTAGACATACATGTTCGATGGATGAAAATCGAAATTCCTTTCCTATCCAGTTAAATCACAAACCACAAGTTACAAACTATTTTAAACCATGTTTCAAGCATAACAAAAGATACTCAAACAACTTTGAATCAATACACATTTAAGTTCGATGAACCCTAATCACCATAGATCGAACATGAGATTATTTATGTTAGATGTTACATGTAATCATTCAAGAGACTTCATATGATGTATAATGACACAAAAATTAACAAGATTTAACCACAGAAATGAGAGATTAGTCCTGAACGTGTTCATCATAAACCCTAATGATCAAACTTGACTAATTTATGTTTCTGAGTAGAAATTAGTGATCAATTATTGTTGCTTATCTCCTAAGAACACTTTCCCACTCATCAATTTAGGCCAAAACACTCAGATATTGAAATCCCCAAATAGGTCGTATGAACCCTAAATCAAGAATCATTCAATTTGTGTTTTTGAGAACAATTCATCGATATAAACATGTTAACCACTTGATATTGAACATATCCCACCAATAATATTAAATACAAACACACCCAATCGAATTTTCCCGATTCGACATAAACCCTAAACCCTAAATCGTTAATAATGAAAATTTTAACCGTTGGATCAACGAGATATCAAAAACCATTTCTAGTATTTGTGTTAAGAACACTTTAGTACTTATATATTTTTTAAAACACTCGCGTAGATTTGATCTTTGATTCAGGCCGTCTTTATTTGGTGGTTGTGAGATTAAAAGAGTTTGCAGGTGTGATAAATGAGTGGTCAACGATATTTTTGACTAACTATTGAAGTTTGAGGTTTTGACATCATTGATCCCTTAACCAAGTATCATTTTCATCCTTAGTCCTTTTAACTCACAAAAAAAATATATAGACATACTCAATATCTTGTGACTACAAACAATTTTCCAATACTCCCCCTCGACTTTAGAATAAGATAGCATTTTGAGATCAAGGAGGGTATTACGAGGATAGATTTACCAACACATTTTGCAAATAACATCCTTTTGGAAATATGAAAGTACAAATTTTAATGAAAATGTTAAAATTTCAATTTTATACTCCCCCTCAACACTTGTTCGGAAAAAAAATGATTAATTTAACAAGATGTTGATGGAAGTTTTGTACTTGCATTTTTTTTTATAAAGTTTTATAATTTTGTATTTTGTGTTTTTGATAAAATATTTACAAAATTGTTTTGATGTTTGACTTTTCAAGGATATTTGAGAAAGTTTTCCAGATCTTCTCGAGTCAAACATCGCATACCAATTTGATGAACTAATTCCACAAATCTTGCATGAGGCAAGGCTTTGGTGAATAAGTCTGCTAATTGGTATTGTGTACCCACAAAGTATAATTCAACTGTACCCTTTTCAACTTGCTCCTTGATAAAGTGATATCTGAGAGTGATATGCTTTGATTTCGAATGTTGAACAGTGTTGCAGGAGATGGAAATGGCACTCTTGGAGTCACAGTACATCAGAATTTTGTTGAATACATAGCCGTAGTCCGTGAGTTGAGATCTCATCCAAATGACTTGAGCACAACATGCTGACATGGCTACATATTCCGCTTCTGTTGATGACAATGAAGTGAAATCCTGCTTCTTTGACTGCCAAGATACTAGCTTATCTCTAAGAAACTGAACACCAACAGAAGTACTTTTGCATGTATCTAAACAATCTGCGTGGTCAACATCTGAAAAGGCTATTAGTTCAAAACTAGAATCCTCCGGATACCAGATCCCCAAGTTAATGGTTCCCTTTATGTATCGAAGGATTCTCTTAGCCTTAGAGAAGTGTCTTTCAGTTGGGTTTGACTGATAACGGGAGCATATATATACGGAAAATACTATATCTGGTCTGCTGGCTGTTAGATACATGAGAGACCCAATAATACTTTGGTATTTTGTAGGGTCAACTGGTGACCCATGTAAATCAGCATCCAGCTTTGGTGATGAGGCAGATATAGGGGTATTATAAGTATCACATTTTGTCATGCCATGTTTCTTTAAAATCTAAAGAGCATATTTGGACTGGTTTAGAAAAATACCACCGGGGGAGGGGGGGTTGATGAACTTGAAGTCCTAAGAAGAACTTTAGTTCACCCATCATGGACATTTCAAAGTTTTGTTTCATTAGTCTTGCAAAAGCATTTGAGTACTTTTTATGTGTTGAACCAAAAATGATGTCATGAACATAAATTTGAACAATTAAAATGTCCTCCCCTTGTCTTTGAATAAACAGTGTGGGATCAACTAAACCTTTGGTAAAGTGATTAGCAAGTAAGAATGTGGACAGTTTATCGTACCATGCCCTCGGGGCTTGTTTAAGGCCGTAAAGGGCTTTCTTGAGTCTGTACACATGATTTGGATGATCTGGATCGATGAAGCCCTCTAGTTGAGTGACATACATTTCTTCACGGAGTTGACCATTTAGAAATGCAGTTTTCACGTCCATTTGATAAAGAATAATGTTCTTGTGGGCAGCATACACCAGAAACATTTGGACAGCTTCAAGTCTAGCCACTGGTGCAAAGGATTCTTCAAAATCAATTCCTTCTTCTTGGCTGAAGCCTTTGGCAACCAGACGCGATTTGTTATGAATTACTATTCCATCAGCATCAAGTTTGTTTTTCCAAATCTATTTAAGTCCGACAACATAGACTCCATCGGGTCTGTCTACTAATTCCCAGACTTCAAAACGTTTGAATTGATCAAGTTCTTCTTCCATTGATTCAATCCAGTTGTCATAAGTCATTGCTTCTTTAATGTTATTTGGTTCAACTTGACAGACGGTAAGAGCATAAATGCAGGTTTCACCATCCATGTGAAGTCTTTGTCGTGTCATGACTGGATTATCTGGATTACCAATCACATTTACTAAGGGATGATCACTTGTCCATTTGTGTGTTGAAGGGTGATGTTGATAAAGAGAGTGCATATTAGACGGATCCAAGTTGCGTGTTGACGACTCTGCAATATCGGGAATGGTGGGAGTCGCAGCAAATGGATTGAAGAATGCATTTTCGTCATAATCTGCAGGTGCGGGTACTTCATGTTCAGGTTGATCATCAACTGTATTGTCAGTGTTGGAAGTGGTTTGTTCTACTATTGCCGGAGATTCAATTGGAGGTGCATCTGTTGCATCGGTTGTAGTAGTTGGTGCAGGTGTATCAGGTATAGGAATATTATCAGGTGGTGCAGCGGAAACATTAGATACATCTAGTGCACAACAGGAAAATGAATCCTCAAACAATGGAGCAAACAAGGTTTCCAATTCTTGACGGTTTAGCGAAAGAGGTTCAGCTGATTGATGGGGAAAGTTTGGACGGTTTGTTACGGCTCCTAAGCTGTTTTGCTCTGAAACCAATTCCGTAAGTTCATCGAAATTTGCATGAATGGTTTCCATGATTACTCTAGTACGACGATTCCAGATACGAAAGCCTTTAGAGGTTTCATAGTATCCAATGAACACACCGATGTCAGCTTTAGCTTTGAGCTTGCCAAGGTATTCACAATCATTATTTGGGTAACAAAGAGCACCAAATACATGAAAGTATTTTATATTCGGTTTTCGATTATGGATTAGCTCATAAGGTGTTTTGCGGTGGCATTGGTTGATCATACAACGGCTTTAAGTATAGCATGCAGTCGAGACAACTTCAGACCAAAAGTAATCCAGAAGTTGAGCATTAATCAACATCATTCTTGCAGCTTCCACTAACGTCCTGTTGCATCATTCAACAACCCTATTCTGTTTTGGACTTCTTGCAATGGATTTTTGATGTTCAATTCCTACTTCTTCAAAATACGCTCAAAGAGTTTGATTCTTGAATTCAGTGCCGTTTGTCTGTTCTAACTTTTCTGGTCGTATTACAAAGCTGAACTTGAATTTTCTTGAGAAAGATGATAATCATAGGAGGAGCTTGATATTTACTTCTTAGAAAATAAACCCAAGTCCATCTGGAGTAGTCATCAACGATTACCAGAATATAGCGTTTGCCGTTAATCTTCTGTACACGCATTGGGCCACACAAATCCATGTGAAGTAGTTGAAGTACGTGATCAGTACCGGGTTCTGTTCTTGAAGGAAAACGTGCACGAGTGCTTTTTCCTTGTTCACATGCGGGACATAAGTGATTGATCCGTGTGAAAACGTATATATCAAAAATACCAAGTAAACATGAGAATAGACAAACCAACCCTTTAGGAAATAGGTTAACTTGCAAAAACTCACGCTTGTGATATGTGTGATACCGGGCAAGTGATCACCCGGGTCGTGTCCCAGCGAGGTTGGAATCGAGGATATCGTGTAAGGTTCGGAATTAAAGTGCTTGAAGTGTGGATTTTGGATTTTTGTGTTTTTTAGATCTAATTAAGATATGGAAAGAAAATTCTCAAAGGTAAATTTAGAGTAAAGCAATTTAAACTAAAAACGCGATTCGGGAATTATAAAAACGAGCCAAATAATTCTTTTTTCTTTTTATTTTATTTTTTTGATTTTTCTTTAAAAGCTTAATAAGCACACGAAAATAAGCTATTTTTATAAAAACAACAATTTATGAAAACTTGAAATAAGCACAGAAAAAGCAGATTAAGGTGGCCGCTTATAAGAGACTTGATTAATTTTTTTTTTTTTTTTTCTTTTTGAAACTTATAAAAATATTTAACTTTTGAAAAGAGAATATTTTTAATACTCACTGAATAAGCCAGAAATAAGCAGAATAGCTTATCAGTGTAGGCAACTAAGAATAAGCCAAAAAGCTATCAAAAAGCTAAGGTAAACTTAAATAAGCTAAATGATACTAAACAATCCAAATAAGCTAAAGGATTCAGAATAAGCAATACACAACAAGCAGATAAGCAAAAAAAAATCAAATAAGCAATATGTTGTATGCAGGCCTAAAACAGCCCACTAGGGTGATTTGCAGACTCAAAATAAGCTATCAAATAAGCTTAAAATTCCAAAATAAGTTGAAACTGATTAAGATCATATACCAAACGACTCATAAACCAATTTTTGAAGTATTTTTGAACTTGTTTGTTGCTTAAAAATGAGCTGTCAAAACAGCTACTTAGGCTGATTATGGTTTTCTTTTAACTTTGAAAACAGCCTAAACCTACACTTGCGGCCTATAATAAGCCAACCAAAAAAAACTCAAAAACCTAAAATAAGTTGAAACATGTAAAATTCATACTACAAGCTAATTATAAACCGAAAATCAGAACCTAGAGAACTTAATCAGTGCTTAAAAATAAGCTTACAAGATGGCTATTCAACATAAATATACACTAATGTTATTAGTGTATATAGGCTAAACAATCAACTTTTAAGCTATACAATAAGCTCTAATAAGCTGAGAAATGATTTGCAAACAGAGAAATAGCATACTACAACTAGCAATCTATTTAGGAAAATCAATATCAAACATTAATGACTAAGAATAAGCACTTGAATTGACCCTAAAAACAATGCTACTTAGAACTAAATGAGCTGATCCGTTCCGAAAACGTATATATATAAATATAAACAGTCTCAGAACGAATACTCGTGTGTAGTGTGAAACCAGGTAAGTGATCACCTGGGTCGTTTCCCAACGAGGTGTGAATGGAAAACTGTGAAAAGCTTTGGATTAGAGTGATTGATGAATCAGATATTTTTGATTTTGCTTTATATTCTAATTAACAACTTAAAACAAATATCCACAATAAAATTAAACGCGAATTATATTAAACTGAAAACGCGTAACGGGAAAACGAAAATGGGACTAAAATTGAAATTTATGAAATTAAAACCTAAAAATGTAAAATTACTTAAAACTTATTTAAAAACTTAAATTATATATTTTTACACTTTTTAATTAATTATTATTAATTATTTATTATTTAATTACTTTTTAAACTATTTAAATTTATAAAAAATACTAAATGGACAAAGAAAAATCTAAAACTTTTTCTAAAAATATTATAAGATGAAAAGAAGCTAAGAAAATTATAAAAATGAAAATTACTTAATTAAAATTTAAAAAGATAAATTCTATTAAATAGAAGCTATCACTATATTTCTATTTTTGGTTTTTCTTAAGATATAAAAATATAATTATATTTTTCCTAGATTAAAAATGACAAAAGAAAATTATAAAAATTGGATTTATATTTTTCTGATTTATATTTTATTTATTATGATTTAATTACTACTAGAAACTAATTAAAAAGATTAAAAATATCAAAACTATTCAGAAAATTATGAAACTTTACAGATAATTCTAAAATATAAATTAAAAGATAGGAAAAATAAAATGAAAAGTTTAATAAGCCTGGAGAGCTGATTTGGGCAGATAAGCAATAAGCAAATAAGCTAGAAATAAGCTAATAGGCTCAAAACTCAACCAAATGCTCAGGAAAGGTTAAACCAACTTAGATAAGCTTAAAACAACTGATAAACACAAATAAGCACTAGAAATTTACAAGATAAGCACCTATGCAGTAGTGAATTCCCAACAGAAAACTCAGAAAAATGCTATTTTGCAGGGCAATTAAGCAGTTGTAATAAGCTACTGAGATGCAATTTTATGGGGGCAAAAGTAAGATAGCATTGTGGGCTATTGAAAAACACAAAGAATAGGGCTTGAGCTTATGTGGTTAAGCTACAATATGGGTGAGATCAGCTGCTCAGGCAACTCAGTATATACTGAGTTGCTGATGTGCAGGTTTGCACAGACAAGCACAAGCCAAAAGGCTTCAAACCAACTTTGGTCTTCTAACTAAATGGACTAAACCTGACTCAGAGAAGCTAAGAACAATGGCCAAATAAGCTTGTGGCTAAATATGGCTTGTTTGAGCTTTTCAAGGCCTAAAATCAACACAGACAACAAAAACTATGATTTTCCATCTAAATTGCTAATTTGAACTTGAAAACATCTTATTTGGACCATATTAAGCAGGTTCAAAGTTGGGAAAAAGGTAAATGCACAGTAACAAGGGGTTTGACCCTTTGACTGCACAAAACCAAACACCCCTTTATATGTGTTCTGTTGTGATTTTTAAAAGAAAACAAAATATTTTGAACTAAAAGCTATGATTTTAATGATCCACTAACTTAGACAAACACTGATAAGCAACTTTTAACAGAAAAATAAGCAATCTAATAAGCTATATGCTACTTAGCTATTTTTGGACAATTTGACTGTTTTAAGAAAAGAAATGAAACAAGCTTATCTACTTCTGAAACAACTACTCTAATATGATCAAATACTAACAAATAGCATGAAACAACAACAATAAGCTATTATAAGCACTTCTACAGTAAAATGCAAAATCAAGCTAAAATTGAGAAGAGCTTACAACTGAAAAAGCTATAGAACAATAGAACAAGGACTAGAACCAATTCTAGCTTGTTAACACAAGCTAGATAACCAACACAAGCCTTCCTGAATAGCTTTTAACCCCAGAATAGCTTATTTGACCCTTCCATTGACTTTCATTGACTTTTCTTCAATCTTGAATTTAGAACTGAATTACACTAAATAAACTTACATAAAGCTATGTAGAGCTTATATAAGCTTATTTCAAGGTTATTTGGAGCTTATGAGAGCTTTTTATTTGTGGTTCGAACTTACATTCTCAACAGAGACATACAAATTTTGAACAACAATGAATTCAAACACAAGATAACTTGAAACAAGATTTTTATAGCTTAAATAAACTTGGATTACAACTGGAAATAAGAAATTACAACATTACAACTAATAAAAGTAAAACGCGATTATCTAAAAATTAACTACTACTTTTATCATCTATTACATTGTTCTATTTATACTAATTATGCTGGGAAACCCTTAGCCGACTTCTCTGAGCTCAACTGCACCCTTGAATTACTTCAATTAATCTCAGCCCTTGATTTGGATTTTTGGCGCCAAAATTGATAGTAGTGGATTGAGCAGGTTATTGCAATTAATGCATTTCAGGGAGGTGGAGAAGAAGCATTCAATGCATTTGTATTGTTAGGTAACGTGTAGGAGGAGGGGGAGTGGTATTGCAGAGAAACTAGGGGTGAGGTGGTTTTGGCGGGGTTGTATTGGGGAAGAAGTATTTGACCGGGGTTTGACCTGGTATTATTATTTAAGGGTTGGGCCGGGTCAAAGGTTTAGGTAGTGGGCTGGGTTTATATTAAATGTGGGTTGGGTTGTGGGTAGTTGGGTTTAGTTTAATAGGATGGGTTTGTTTGTTTATTTTGGATCCGGTTTGGTTTGTAGTATAATCACAAGGACCAAAATTGCCATTTGCTGAAAGTTGAGGGGGTGAGTTTGTAAACTTCCAAACTATCTTCAAGGGACTAAACCTGCCACAAAACAATAACACAAGGACCAAAGTTGTATATTTTTATCATTTTAAAACTTTAAGGACCAATTATGTCATTTTGCAAAGTTGAGGGACTAAACTTGTAATTTTATGAAACTTTGCACCAAAGGACTTATTATGTAATTTTATGATTCTTAAAGGGCCTTTGATGACTTTTCCTGTTTTTAGAATAACCAGGGACTAGTTTTGACAACTTTTGAAAGTTGAGGGACTGAAACTGCCAATTATGCAAACTTTGTTCGTTTTTTATCTATTTTTAAAAATTTTGCATCTGAAACATATAAAACACAATTTTGGGATAATTTCAGTATTATGATGCATTTCTGAGTGTTTTTGGATGTTTTGGCAGCTCAGATTAGGTAAAAATGATGAGTATTTAGACACTCATCAATCCCCCACACTAAACTATTGCTAGTCCCTAGCAATCTTTTATGAAGTTTTAATGGATTTTTCTCTTTACCAAAAGCCATTACTTCTGGAGTAGCCAAATGTTTCAGTTCAAGTAAGAACTATGGTACACTGATAACCATATGATTTTGAGCAAACCATCAGCTGTCAACGGTTTTGATTTGTCTTTACCAAAAGCCGTTTGCTTCTGGACTAGCCAACTCTTAGATAAATTATCAATATTATCTTTGGTGAGCAGATTACCAACCATGGTTTTCCACTGCCTTAACCACAAGCCATAACCTTGCGGGCTAGCCAACTCTTCACTTATGAAGATATGGTGAGTCGAATACCATACAATTTTGGGCAAATTGTAAGCCATCAACGGATTTGAGACATCTTTACCAGGAGCCGTTTGCTCTCGGATTAGCCAATCCTTATGTGGGTTAGACATGGCAGACTGATAACCATTTATTGCGTTCTAAGTGAGAGAAAATTTTAAAATTTTGGCTAAAATGGGGGTACTAGATGGTACATTTGATCAAATTCGCAAGAATTCCCCCCCCACACTTAGAACTGAATATTGCCCTCAATATTCAAAGAACCGGTTGTTAAACCAACACTTATAACGTGAAAGGGAAATACTAATAGCCATTATTTTATATATACACACTTTTTTTTTTTTTTTTTTTTTTTTTTTTTTTTTTTTTTTTTTTTAACTTGAAACATATTTACAACATGTGGGCCATCTCCCCCACACTTAGGTGAAACATGGGTGAAAACCCATATTTTTGCTACTGTTTTTGATTCCCGAGTTGCTAGCTTGACTCGACCCCGAATTGAGTTGATTCCTCCCGAACAGTCAGGTTTATCACGCAAGCTAACCGCTTGTGAACGGTCAACCGTAACAAAGGGTTCCTGAACAGCCCGGGAGAAAAAAGCAATTTAAAAGTTTATGGGGAAGTAAGTGGAAGAGACCATCTCCATCGGATTTTCATTCAAGATGTTTGTATACAAATTGAAGTACATGAAAGTTCCACACCAAGAGAGATATATCTGGCATTAAACCAATGTTATATGGAAAATGCCAGGGTCAAAAGTAATATCCTCACTCCCAAATGAGTGAAAGATAGGGGAAATTACCGGGTAGGTGAAGGGAAGAAGAGAGATCTGAATAGCAATTAAGACAAGAACTTCCTCCTTAAGAATTTCAAGTGGGGGAGGCAAGTCCTTAAACTGGATCTCAGGAAATTTATCAGTTTTTTCAACTGACTTGATTTCTTTCTTATGAAGTTGTTTTGGTGGAAGAGGGGAAGATGAATCTTCGTTTAACAAATTTTCTAGAAAAAGAATTTCCCCCTCTGGATCAAGATAGTCATCATCAACCTCTTGCGGAAGTGAGCTATCTAGAGTAAGAAAAGCATCGACTTCATCCCAAAAGGGATCACTTCCCTCAACCGTAGTGAGAGAAGGGGAAGAGTCGGCTATGATAAATTGAGAAGATGTGGTGGGATTCCCACTCACAGAATTATGAAAATAACCAAGATTTTCTTGAGAGTACTCCTTTGAAGTAATGTCAATGACATCGATTCGGTTAACCGAAGCAGAATCAAAATTTGAGGAGTACCTCGATGTTTGATCATGGTTAAAGGTAACAGCTTCCTTATCCACACGCAAGGTGATCTCATGCTTAAATACATCAATAAGAGCATGGCCCGTTTTAAGGAATCCTCTTCCAAGAATTAGAGGAACCTTTTGATCTGCGTCGAAGTCAACAACCACAAAGTCAGCTGGAAAATGGAACTTCCCTACTTTCACAAACACATCTTCGGCAATGCCGCAAGGATGAGATATGGTTCGGTCTGCAAGCTCAAGAGTCATGCAGGTAGGAGTAAGAGCCGGAAGAGAAAGTTTCTTCCATACTGAATGAGGCATCAGGTTGATGCTTGCACCTAGATCTGCTAAGGCATAGCATTCAACCATTCCCGGAAATACACAAGGTAGTAGAAACTTTCCAGGATCTCCAAGCTTCTCCGGAAGCTTTTTCAAGATAACCGCTGAGCAGTTCTCATTTAATGGAGTTTTAGCCATTTCAATCAGTTTTTCCTTGTTGCTTAACAAGTGTTTGATTGTAGATGCGAATTTGGGCATCAGAATGATAGCATCCGCAAAGCTTATGTCAAAATGTAACTCTTTAAAGATTTGAAAGAATTTGTCCATTTGTTGACTAGCCTTCTCACGGAGCTTTTGCTCATTTAAGTGCGATGGGTAAGGAATGTAAGGTTTGGATTTAGGGACAACAACTTCAGGAGTCTTAACAGATTCAAAGACAACTCCTGGTTTGGAATTTTTTGGGACTCCTTGAGGATGGACATGTGCTGTACTTTGTGGGCTTGGAATTGGCACTTTGTCCGTTGTATCCTCCGTCTCTTTTTCCATTTCAAACAACGGAGGAGGAATAGGGCCAGCTGGCCCCTCATAAGCAGCACCACTCCGAGTGGTGATAGCTTTGACGAAAGTGGTATCTTCATCATCATCACTGTCCTCAAGTACACTGACAGGAACAGCATTGAGCATTTCGGAATAATATCTGGCTGATCTTTGCTCACTAAGTTTGGTTGATAAACTTTTAACCATAAATCGTGAAAGAGTAGGATCGATTCTTGACGGCTGAGGAGCAATTGGTGGTGTAGAATTTTGGATGACCGAAGGTTGGACGTTTTTAGCACTTCCATTGTTAGTGGGAAGTACCGGGTCCTTTTTCACCTTGAGTTCAACATGAGCTTTACCACTACGTGTGGAGACAGCTTTGAGTTCACCCCTTGGGTTGACAACAGTGTTACTTGGGAGACCTCCCGAGGTAGAAGGTATATCAGTTAAAGACTTTTTGATCTGGTTTAATTGAGCAATCAATAACTGGTTTGTCTCATATTGTGTCTTATTTGTTTCCTCTTGAGTTTTCATGAATTGCTTAAGCAACTCATCTGAGGACGTCTGATTTCGGGTTGAACCTTGGTTTTGATTAAAATTTGGACCACGGTTTTGGTTAAAATTACCCTGATTCTGACCTCGGTTTTGATTGAAATTTTGAGAATTGTTGAAATTTTGTCCCTGATTTTGAACAAAGCGATTTTGATTATTCTGATTTGGCACGGGTGGAAAACCAGGTGGGACCATAGCATTCGGTGCTCGGTACTGAGTCTCAGCATGCGGACGGTATTGATTTTGGTTTACTGCAGCTACGGGAGCTGGGTAAAGAGAAGCATCGGTTGCTTGACAATCATAATACACATGTGGGCCACCACAAGTTTCACACACTTTGTTTATTGCTTTGATTTGTTCCGGTTTATGAATTTCACTTTTTAATTCTTTCATTTCTTTCATCATACAACGCATTGAATCCGTTAAAAAGGCTAACTCTGAGGAGTTACCGGATGACGAAGAAGCAGGAGTGACAGGAACATTCACTTTGTTTCTAGAAATAGGAACTTTTGATTTATTTTCACAAATTTCAACCACCTCTCTAGGTTTACGATTCAAGATATTGCCACCGGAGGCTGCGTTAAGTGCATCTTGATCGTTTTGGGTTAACCCATTATAAAATGTATTTATTTGTTGTAACACCGTGAAATCGTGATGTGGGCATTTTCTTAGGAGATCTTTAAATCTGTCCCATGCCTATTCGAAATTTTCATCAAAACCTTGACGAAAACCAGCTATTTCATTTTTTAGATTAGTCGTCTTTGATGGAGGGAAGAAATAATTTACAAATTTCTTAACGAGATCTTCCCAGGTTTCAATGGATCGAGGGGGTTCTTTATCCAGCCAAATCCGGGCTGCCCCCTCAAGTGAGAATGAAAATAGCATCAATTTGATAACTGTTTGCGGCACATTCTTGTAATTGATTGTAGAGGTTAGTTTGTTGAACCAACGAATGTGTGCATATGGATCCTCTCGTTCAAACCCGTGAAATTGGTTTGTGGACACGAGCTGAATCAAATGTGTTTTCAGTTCAAAATGATCAGAATCGATGGCTGGTAAAACGATGGCATCTCCGTAACCCTCGGTGGGTGCCTGGAGCATTTCAGCCATTGTGCGTTCGTCTGCCATATTATCAGTGAGAACAGTACGAATCTCGGGTTCGACTATTTGGGCAGCACGTCTACGATTACGTCTTCTCGGAATATCTACGAGTTCACGTAAAGGGCTTGATGACGTGGAAGAACGAGTGCGCATGCACTAAGTAAAATATTTTAATTAAATCAAGAACGAAGCAAAACACAAGTGAACTTAAACCAATAATCAACAAGCGTACGGTAGCTCTCTAAAAGATAAACGCACAGAGTGGCGGAGAAGCAAAGGTGGGCAATTACGCTCCTTAAAAACCCGCTTCTTTCAGTCCGACAATTTAATGTCAGACTATCCTAGAACCTCCGTTAGAGTTTGTTTATCAATTAAAGGTGAGCCGATATTCGCAAGTGATACAAAGGCAAGTTTTAAATCTGATGTTTGGGAACTTATTATGGTCGTACCCCCAGTTAGGTAGTACTCTGTCTTGGTTCTCGATGGTAAATTTTATTATTGTTATTTATTAAAGAAAACGGAAAATATTTTTTGTGTTTTTTATTTTTTATATGATAATAATAATAATAATATATATAGAAAAGAAAAGAAAAATATTTTTGTATTTTATATTGTTTATGGGAAATAGGAACTTCTGATAGAAGGATCTCGAATCACTAATCGCTAAAATTCTTCACAATAGTCGCAGCACAACCTCCCCGGCAGCGGCGCCAAAATTTGATCCGTTCCGAAAACGTATATATATAAATATAAACAGTCTCAGAACGAATACTCGTGTGTAGTGTGAAACCAGGTAAGTGATCACCTGGGTCGTTTCCCAACGAGGTGTGAATGGAAAACTGTGAAAAGCTTTGGATTAGAGTGATTGATGAATCAGATATTTTTGATTTTGCTTTATATTCTAATTAACAACTTAAAACAAATATCCACAATAAAATTAAACGCGAATTATATTAAACTAAAACGCGTAACGGGAAAACGAAAATGGGACTAAAATTGAAATTTATGAAATTAAAACCTAAAAATGTAAAATTACTTAAAACTTATTTAAAAACTTAAATTATATATTTTTACACTTTTTATTTAATTATTATTAATTATTTATTATTTAATTACTTATTAAACTATTTAAATTTATAAAAAATACTAAATGAACAAAGAAAATTCTAAAACTTTTTCTAAAAATATTATAAGATGAAAAGAAGCTAAGAAAATTATAAAAATGAAAATTACTTAATTAAAATTTAAAAAGATAAATTCTATTAAATAGAAGCTATCACTATATTTCTATTTTTGGTTTTTCTTAAGATATAAAAATATAATTATATTTTTCCTAGATTAAAAATGACAAAAGAAAATTATGAAAATTGGATTTATATTTTTCTGATTTATATTTTATTTATTATGATTTAATTACTACTAGAAACTAATTAAAAAGATTAAAAATATCAAAACTATTCAGAAAATTATGAAACTTTACAGATAATTCTAAAATATAAATTAAAAGATAGGAAAAATAAAATGAAAAGTTTAATAAGCCTGGAGAGCTGATTTGGGCAGATAAGCAATAAGCAAATAAGCTAGAAATAAGCTAATAGGCTCAAAACTCAACCAAATGCTCAAGAAAGGTTAAACCAACTTAGATAAGCTTAAAACAACTGATAAACACAAATAAGCACTAGAAATTTACTAGATAAGCACCTATGCAGTAGTGAATTCCCAACAGAAAACTCAGAAAAATGCTATTTTGCAGGGCAATTAAGCAGTTGTAATAAGCTACTGAGATGCAATTTTATGGGGGAAAAAGTAAGATAGCATTGTGGGCTATTGAAAAACACAAAGAACAGGGCTTGAGCTTATGTGGTTAAGCTACAATATGGGTGAGATCAGCTGCTCAGGCAACTCAGTATATACTGAGTTGCTGATGTGCAGGTTTGCACAGACAAGCACAAGCCAAAAGGCTTCAAACCAACTTTGGTCTTCTAACTAAATGGACTAAACCTGACTCAGAGAAGCTAAGAACAATGGCCAAATAAGCTTGTGGCTAAATATGGCTTGTTTGAGCTTTTCAAGGCCTAAAATCAACACAGACAACAAAAACTATGATTTTCCATCTAAATTGCTAATTTGAACTTGAAAACATCTTATTTGGACCATATTAAGCAGGTTCAAAGTTGGGAAAAAGGTAAATGCACAGTAACAAGGGGTTTGACCCTTTGACTGCACAAAACCAAACACCCCTTTATATGTGTTCTGTTGTGATTTTTAAAAGAAAACAAAATATTTTGAACTAAAAGCTATGATTTTAATGATCCACTAACTTAGACAAACACTGATAAGCAACTTTTAACAGAAAAATAAGCAATCTAATAAGCTATATGCTACTTAGCTATTTTTGGACAATTTGACTGTTTTAAGAAAAGAAATGAAACAAGCTTATCTACTTCTGAAACAACTACTCTAATATGATCAAATACTAACAAATAGCATGAAACAACAACAATAAGCTATTATAAGCACTTCTACAGTAAAATGCAAAATCAAGCTAAAATTGAGAAGAGCTTACAACTGAAAAAGCTATGGAACAATAGAACAAGGACTAGAACCAATTCTAGCTTGTTAACACAAGCTAGATAACCAACACAAGCCTTCCTGAATAGCTTTTAACCCCAGAATAGCTTATTTGACCCTTCCATTGACTTTCATTGACTTTTCTTCAATCTTGAATTTAGAACTGAATTACACTAAATAAACTTACATAAAGCTATGTAGAGCTTATGTAAGCTTATTTCAAGGTTATTTGGAGCTTATGAGAGCTTTTTATTTGTGGTTCGAACTTACATTCTCAACAGAGACATACAAATTTTGAACAACAATGAATTCAAACACAAGATAACTTGAAACAAGATTTTTATAGCTTAAATAAACTTGGATTACAACTGGAAATAAGAAATTACAACATTACAACTAATAAAAGTAAAATGCGATTATCTAAAAATTAACTACTATTTTTATCATCTATTACATTGTTCTATTTATACTAATTATGCTGGGAAACCCTTAGCCGACTTCTCTGAGCTCAACTGCACCCTTGAATTACTTCAATTAATCTCAGCCCTTGATTTGGATTTTTGGCGCCAAAATTGATAGTAGTGGATTGAGCAGGTTATTGCAATTAATGCATTTCAGGGAGGTGGAGAAGAAGCATTCAATGCATTTGTATTGTTAGGTAACGTATAGGAGGAGGGGGAGTGGTATTGCAGAGAAACTAGGGGTGAGGTGGTTTTGGCGGGGTTGTATTGGGGAAGAAGTATTTGACCGGGGTTTGACCTGGTATTATTATTTAAGGGTTGGGCCGGGTCAAAGGTTTAGGTAGTGGGCTGGGTTTATATTAAATGTGGGTTGGGTTGTGGGTAGTTGGGTTTAGTTTAATAAGATGGGTTTGTTTGTTTATTTTGGATCCGGTTTGGTTTGTAGTATAATCACAAGGACCAAAATTGCCATTTGCTGAAAGTTGAGGGGGTGAGTTTGTAAACTTCCAAACTATCTTCAAGGGACTAAACCTGCCACAAAACAATAACAAAAGGACCAAAGTTGTATATTTTTATCATTTTAAAACTTTAAGGACCAATTATGTCATTTTGCAAAGTTGAGGGACTAAACTTGTAATTTTATGAAACTTTGCACCAAAGGACTTATTATGTAATTTTATGATTCTTAAAGGGCCTTTGATGACTTTTCCTGTTTTTAGAATAACCAGGGACTAGTTTTGACAACTTTTGAAAGTTGAGGGACTGAAACTGCCAATTATGCAAACTTTGTTCGTTTTTTATCTGTTTTGAAACATTTTGCATCTGAAACATATAAAACACAATTTTGGGATAATTTCAGTATTATGATGCATTTCTGAGTGTTTTTGGATGTTTTGGCAGCTCAGATTAGGTAAAAACAATGAGTACTTAGACACTAAATGAGCATATATTGCTACTGATGATCAGACTTTACTCATTTGGTCCAAATCTACCTCACAACTATGTGTAATGCAATATACTCTTAGAAATCAACTTACATTACTTAAATGAACATAAAAAGTACAATAACAAGTACTAAATCATGATCCACTAATAAAAAGCTAATAAGAGCAGTTGGGTATTTGAAACTTGGAAAATCTGCTCAAACAAGTAAAACCATTCAAATCACCTCAAAACAACTTACAAACAACTTATATAAGTGAATTTAAGCTAAATCAAAGTTAACCTATTAGCACATGAGCAGTAACTAACCATTTTGACCCATTTTAAGCTTTAAACCAATCACCCTTTATTAGTGGCTTATTTGAGATTAAAACTAGCATAGAATGATTTAAGCTTAACTATTGGAATAACATTGGCTTTTTAACTTAAATGAACCCTAATGAACAACTATTTAAGGTGATAAGCACTTAAATAAGCTAGATACCTAGTTGACTGTTTTTGGCTTTTTAGTGATAATTAAGGTAAAAACTAGAAGAAACAAGCACACCCTATCTATTTCACTAGAAATAGCCTCAATAACATCAAATAAACATGAAACAATCAAATAAGCACCTATATAAGCACATGAACAGTAGAATTGCAGAAACTAAGTCAAAATGGTAAAATGAAACTAACAAAAGCCTTGTGCTCAAAACCAAGGCCAAATTCTTGACACCCAAGGTATTCTCTAAACAAACCTAATGCTTCCCAAGAAGCTCTAACCCATGGCCATCCACAATTCACCATGCTCCAGCTTCTTTGACCATTTTGACCCTTTTTTTTTTTGACTTTTTTGGAATTTTTAGATTAGAACTAAATTAAACTATTATAAGCTTATAAAAAGCTATAGTGAGCTTATGTGAGCTTATAGAAATAGAAAAGAAGCTTTTTTCAATAACCACTTAACTTAATTCGAATTAACAGTACACTTTTGAAACTTGGAATTTCATTGACTTTAGAAATTGATACAATGCTGAGTAAATTAAAGACAAATGAGCTTAAACAAACTTGAATTGATACAGAAAACTTAAATTTCATTAATTAAAACATTAAACTACAAATACGACTTAACTAAATTTCTACCTGGTTCAATAGGCTTACAAATGCACATATTTAGACTAAAACTAAAGTGGGATCTTCTTCTTGACTTCTTCTGAATGATTTGGAGCCGTTGGATGGGCTTACTTTAATCTCAGCTCTTCATATGGGTTTTGGCGCCAAAATGGTGTGAGTGGGAAAACCACTTGGTCCTGATAACTTGTGGGGAGAACGAAGCATTAAATGCTTCTTGGACTGTTAGGTGGAGTGTAGTGCTGAAGAAGCTTGGAGATGATGGTGGATTGTCAGGGATAAGGGGTGGTTTTGGTTTGGCGGGTACCAATTTTGAAGAAGGTGGGTTTGACTGGTATTTAACTAAATACGGGGTGTTGGGTTATTTATTGGGATTGGGCTTTTTGTTTGGGCTGGGTTATGGCTGGGTTTTATTTGTTTAGTGGTTTAAGTTTAAAGGGTTAAACTTTTAAGGACCATTTGTGTAATAATCTAAAAATCCAAGGACCAAGGCTGCCAAATTTGAAAAGTATTTCCAAGGACCATTTGTGTCATTTTGGTATTTTTGGAGGTTGACTTTGACTCTTGTCTTCACTTGATCAAATGCACAATTGTTGCCAAGTTGATCCAAAAATGCTCGTTTTCGTTCCATTTTCAATCCTTTGGTACCTGAAACACATAAAACACAAACCAAGGATATCTGCAATATATTTTGGGTATTTTTGGTCATTTTTGTGTCTTTTATGGGTGTAAAATGATGAGTATTTACACACTCATTAGTGATCTTTGGAAAAACGGAATCTTGGAAGATTGTCGACTAGCTTGTGACATGCAAGTTCAGTCATGGTTTTGAAGTTCCAATGAGAAAGTCGTTTATGCCATAACCATGATTTTGTCGAAGTTGCTTTGGAGAGCAGACATATTGGAGAGGAAGCAATCATATCAGACATTGAGATTGTGTAAAGACTTGTTCCAAGAGAGCCTGACATTAGATCATTTCCTTGTAAATCACGAACGAAGCATGTTTTCTCTCTAAATGCTACTTCCAAATCTCCATCACAGAATTGATCGATTGAGAAAAGATTGTGAACAAGGCCTTCGACATAATACACACGACTAATTTTGATGTTGCCATTGACATAATCTCCATATCCCATGATCGCAGCGAAGTGATCGTTTTCGAATCTGACAGTGCCGATGAACTTTGCAACAAAGTTTACTAACAGTTTAAGATTGCCTTTCATATGTTGGGTACAACCACTATCAACAATCCAAAGAACGATTTGGATCACCTGCATCACAAGAAGGCAACGAAGGTGGAATAATTGTATGGGTGGAACCCAAAGAATTTGTGGGTTCCGTTGGGTTAGAAGAACACACATTAACAATTTTAGGTATCCATTTAAAACTAGGTGTCCCTAGTAGCCAACGTTGCCATGTCCAACTTTTTCGTGCTTTTATCTTAGTGAATTCACTAGGTGATTGCACTATCTTAGGATTTGTATTCGCAACTGTGGGAGTATCTAAGGCATTTTGAGAAACTACAACTGGCGGTTTTCCTAGCACAGAGTTAGAAGCATTAGTGGGCCTAGAGGTATTGCTAGTTGTAACTTTCCTATTACGAGATAAAAGAGATTTTACAACACATTTTGTATGATCACTAGATAACATGCATTTAAGAGAGGAAACACAATAAGCATTAACGTTTAAAACATTCAAAGCCTGAGCATTCGTTACATCGATATTAGAGTTACAAGTTTTTAAATTCGAATCTAAATTAGAAACAACATGCATTTTATTTAAATTCCTAAGTTGATCTTTTACTTCTTGGGCTTCTAGTTTCCCGCTTCTACGTTGCCAGATCATATTCTTCCATTTGTTGCTCTAACGCTTTGATCTGCTAACGCTAGTAGTGGTGACTATTCATGTAGAAGTGGAAGGAATCAAATTAGTGGTCTGATTTATATTTGTAACGTTCTACCTAGATGTGTTGTCTAGCTTCTACATTCCTGGTGCAATCACATTTTTGTTAACAAATTTTCCTTTTTCTAGTAATTGGAGTTTTTCTTTTAATTCAGTGATGATGTGTTGCTGATCCTGTAGTCTCCTATCAAGTTCTCTATTTAAGCGAATAGTGGCTTCACGGTCTTTCCTACAGTCAGCATTTTCTTACAAAAGTTGAAACCGAGTCTTTTGAAAAAGATTCATAAATTGTTTTGTACTCATTTCTTAAATTCTCAATTTCTTTTTCATATTTGAGCAATTGAAACCGTAAGACTACGTTCTCATCATCAAGATTTTCAACTTTTGAGGACAAATTGTTTTCAAAACCCATACTTTCTTTTGGTGTTGTAAGGCTAATTCAAATTCAATGCTTTGAGCCTCACACCATGGAAGTTTCTGTTTTAGTTGAAAAATCTCTGTTGAAAGTTTACTTTGAACATCATCATTTTGTTTAATGATTCTCATATTTTCAGCTTTTAATATCTCAATCTCGTGTCTCAACTTTTCATCCTCAAAATTATGGTCAACAATAAGCAAAGAATTACAAGAATCATAAATAGAATTCATGATCACCGAGATAATGTCAGAACTGAGAACATCTTCCAAGAGTTGATCTGCTTCACTTTGAAGAATTTTGTTTCGACATTTTTGTTTGGAAATTAAATTTTCAGTTGCATTGAAAATGTTCATCATAGATGACACTTTATTTTGTAGTTCACGTTCCCAGTGTGTTGCACAAAGACGCAAATATTGGACATGAGGTTAAAATTATGTTTGAAAAATTTGTCTCTGTTCTTTTGCGTAAGCAGATTGAAAAGTTGAAACAGTTATCCCAGAATTACGTTCAATTTCTTGTTCCAAAAATTTGATATCTTCCATAAACGTGTCAAACTACCGAAGTACAAGACATCATTTTGGTAATGGTTAAATTTCACCAGAGGATGGTAAAGGGCCATTTATTTGTGCAACTGGTATAACGGGACCAACATCAGAAGTAGATTCATGAGTTTGAGTGATAAACCAAGGTTGTTCTATTTTTTTCTTTTTGAGGAACAAAAGTGTCAAAAATATGGGGCAATTTTGAGTAATCAAATGGTTTATTAAAATTAACATTGCTCATTTTTGATTGATTCTCGTCTTCCTGTTCCTTTTCTTCCTCACAATTATATACAACAACACGCATAATTGTATCATCAAAGAAATGTTCTGCACTCTACAACATCGGATTTTCCTTGAGTACTCTGTTTATAAAATGTGGTTTATTGTCACCAAGATCAAAACCATTACCTTGGGGATTTTGCTTTAAAGTAAAATTTTGAATTGTTGTTACAGACTCCCCAGTTTTGTAAACCACCTTTTGAAACTCTTTTAATTTACTTTCCAAATCTACGATTTCATTAAGATAAGAATTAATTTATTTCCTAGACACTTGTTTATGTTTAGAAAAACTAGCTTGACAAGTTGACAACTCCGTTTTTGTTTTTGAAACTTCAGAATTGAGGTGTTCAACTTGTTGTTTGAGTTCAAGTTTTTCTTGTTCAATTTGAGAAACCAAGTTATTTTTGGAAGCGACTAACTCTCGTAGTTGATGTTGTAACTCTTGTTCTTTGACATACGCATTTTGAAAAGAAACTTCAAAGCTTTGTTCACGTTTTGTTTGTGTTTCAAAGTTCGTGAGTTGTGTTTTAGAGCACTCAAGATCCGCAGTTAATGATGCAATTGTAGCTTGTAACTTACGGTTGATTTCATTACATTTTTCAACTTAGGATTAGGTGGTCATGAGTTTTGGATCTGAATCAGACGAAGTTTTAATCTGTTCAAGTTGATCATTGTTAAGATTCTCAATTGGATCATCAAATGTAACAACAGGGTTAATTTGATCATCTTCTTGAAGAGTTAGCAATGAATTGTCTTGAATAAATTGCTGCTTGTCTGACGCAGATGCAGATGGAGATACCAGTTCATGTATGAGACATGTATTTGGATCGGGTACCTGAGACAAGCCATCAATATCATAGACTGGGCCTGTGTCACTCATGTGAAGTTCCCGCATGTTTGCCATCAACATAACTGCTGCATTAGCTTCCAAGTCTTCCATATCATCATCTGAGTAAGCATTTTCCATGAAGCTGTTTTCTTTGTCAGTGACATTTCTACCATATTTGTCCTTAAGTGCAAGAAGTAATGCTTGTTTATGAAAATCACTACCTCTGGCTCTAGGTTTTGGACATGCATTAGCCAGATGACCTTTGCCATTACAGTTGTAGCACCTTATCCGTGTATTCCCATTTGATGAATTTCCAGTTTCAACAATTTCAACCCTTATTTAAGGAGCACCTGCATTGTTCCTATTTCCACCAGCTATATTGAACACTTATCCATTTCCTAAATTACCCGCATAACCTCTAGAGCCCAGCTGACGTCCATAATTATGATTCTGCACTTCCACCCTTCCATCTTGTATAACAGCTTGATTCCTTGTGTTAGATGAAGTACGTAGACGATTGTTAGATTTGTTTAAAAATTTGCTGAAGGCTCGAGCAATGAGAGCAAATCCTTGATTCAATGAGTTGAATGCATTGTCGTCGTCTTCATTTGTTTGTGTGTAGAACATGGAATCTGAGTTGTTGTATGGAACTAGTTGAGTGTCAGTTGATTGATGTAAGGACTCATGTGGAACGATTTGGGTTGAAGGTGATTGTTGAGGGTAAGCAGAATGGTTAGGTGGTGGATATGGAGCACAATGTGATTGAGCCATAAGTGCTAATGAATTTGAAGGTGTAAACGTTGCACGCATAGCTCTATTTTTATCAACCTCAGGTTGACGGTGCTTCAAATAGTCATACAACAATCCATACTTCGCATTATGTAGATTTTTGGCTTGACGAACAAATGTGACATACTTTTGCCAATCAGGGCCTAGACAATTGAGAAACTTCGTTTTGATTGCAATCTTTGGTAAGATGATGTTGTATCTGTCCCAGTCATTAATGATGTTTGTAAATCGATGATAATAAGACTCAAGTGACCCCCCTGGATCAATCATGAACATTTCATATTCGAGATAAAGTTTGGATTCCATGTCTTCTTGGTTAAGTTCAGTGCCTTCCATCAAGAGATGTATATGTTCCCACATGTCCTTTGCAGTTTTCTAAGCATCAACACTTCGAAGAATTGGATTAGTTATACCTAGAGCAATATACTCCATTGCAAGTTCATCAGCTTCATGGGAAATTATTTGTTCTGCTGTTAGTTTATTCTCAGGAAGGGTGGTAACAGTTTTAGGTCTTGGAGGAATAGCTTGTGGATCTCCAAGAACAGTTATAGTTAGCATTTGGAATGGACCTTCAAGTATAACCTTCTTCAGATATTTTCCATGAGGTTTCCTGAGTTCGATGAACCTAAAGAATCGACTTGCCCATTGAACATAATTTCCAGGAGTGAGCATTCGAGGTCGTTCAAGTGATCAAGCTTCATGAATAGACTATTGGCTACTGATTGCCACACACATTTGAGCAAACGAATGTGGTTCTTTAGATGGAGGAGGAAATATAGTTAATGATTGCATTACAAATTTTGGTGGAAGATATGGTTGTCGTTGAATGAATTGTTGTTGTGGAAAGAATTGTTGTTGTTATGGGTACTACTGTTGCTGAGGATACTATTGTTGTTGAGGATACTGCTATTGTAGAGGATACTGTTGTTGCTAAAGATACTGCTATTGCTGAAGATACTGCTGAGGAAAGTAGTTGAAGTGAGGTGGTTGAGACATGATTTAACTTGTGCTTATGATAAAATGGATCTTGTAGATACTTGTAAAGTGTGTTGTAGAAGATGAGATTTGGCTTTGGTTTTGGTTTTGGTTTTTTTTTTTTTTTTTTTTTTTTTTTTTTTTTTTTTTGTGTAAGTTCGATGTCACTGTTCACTGATGTAAAGTTCAATGTCACTGTTCACTATTGTAAAGTTCGATGTCACTGTTCACTGTTGTAAAATTCAATGTCACTGTTCACTGTTGTAAAGTTCGATGAGTTTGATTTGTTGCAAGTTTGATGAAGTTTACAAAGTCTAAGTTCGATGAGATGAGATGCAAGTTCGATTAGCATAGTAAAGTAGATTAAACTGTAAGTTCGATGAACTCAGCAAGTTTGATGAAAGTGCAAGTTCGATGAACAAGTGCAAGTTCGATGAAAATGCAAGTTCAATGAGATCTATCTAACTTATACAAGATAGAAGATTTTCCCTTAGTTGAAGTATTTCACAAGCTTATACAAGCAAGGAAAGTACTGAGTAAACCACAGATCGTGTAGAAGAAGTGTCTTTTTTTAAGTTCGATGAACCTTGTTCTCCAAAAGTTCGATGAACCCTAACTGTGCAAAGTTCGATGATCCCTAACCAAAAGTTCGATGAACCCTTATGTTGAAAGTTCGATGAACCCTAGGTGAAAGTTCAATGGAAGAACAGTTTTTAGGAAATCAATTTTAACGTCAAAACATAAACTTCTAAACTAAACCAACCAGTCAAAAACCCTTAAAATTACTTAAATAACAGGAAAGTTGCAAACTTTAAGTTTTAAACTAAAATTTGTGAAAGTTCGATGAAACGTAACAATTAACACAACGAATAAAACACTAAAAAACTTAAAAGAGCTTAACTTTTGACTAGTAACTAGATCTCTAAACACTAAAAGAGCCTTAGAACTTGTACAAGTTTTAAGAATAAGTGTAAGAAACCAAGTTTAGCCACGAAATAACCACAAAAACCAAAACTTTAGATACGTAAAAGCTAAAACACACAACACAATGATCTTTAGGCGATTGATACCACTTGTTAGGTCACCATAATAGATATAACACAAGAATATAAGTGAGAGAGATGAGAGAAAGAGATAATGTATAGGTCGATTATATCATAGAAAGAGTAGCAAAGGTTTAGTAGCATATATGAATAACAACCACCTCTCAAGTGAGAGGATACAATGTATTTATAGGGTACATGAGCTAGGGCAACACCTAGCATAATCCTTAACAAGGCCACGGCCTATGGGCCTTCTACATAGGCCGAAGGCTTAAACAAACATAAAGGCCTTAACTAATAATCAACCTATTACATATTACTATGACCAACACTTTATAATAAAATGTGTTCCCAACAGTGACCTTCTCAAAAAATTGTTTCTCCAAAAATACTTACAAAAACCTTGGATACATATAAAATTTTCCAGACAAATTATCCAAGTTCTTAATCATACTATCAAAATTCAATTTAGAAAAATTAAACTTTTGGTTTGTGGCCAAGCAGATAATAGCAGATGCCATAGTGCTGCTAAACTCATTCCAAGAAGTGTTTTTAGGACTTAAACATTGTAAGATAGTATGAATAAGAAATTTCCATTATGGGGAGAAGAATGCTTTATAAAAAGTCAGTTTATCAGAAGGCTTCTTATACCCCATCAATGCAAGGTTTTCAAAAATAGTAGAGTTTGAAAGACATTCAAAACCTTCTTCATCTGCTAGTCAAAGAGACTTTCTAACAGATGTTTCAGTGATAATTATCTTCATGCCATGTACAAGGGCATGTATCTGTACTTCCTCATTGATTGTTTTGGCCACAGTAGAAGACCAAAACTGTTCAATGTGGAAAACATATATAGTAGGATTAACAGTTAATGCATACCTAATAGGGTGTGCATTCAAGAAATCAATTATATGTTCAAATCCTTCACTTTCAGTGGGTTTTAACAAAAATGCAACCACGTTGTGTGAATCGGCAAACTTAAGTGACGACATTGTGTTGATTGTTGGATTTTGTGATTAAATGATAAAATTGAGTTAGGGTTTGTGTTTAGAGAGTATTATGTGCGAATGAAATCAATTAAACTGAACGATTGGTAGATATAAGCCTTTAATCGAATAATTTATGAAAAAGTCCTTTGAACAAACCAGCAGTAGTAACCTCAGCAGCACTAAGTTATGCCTAGCAGCACTAACTTATGCCTAGCAGCATTAACACTGTGTTACCAGCATTAACTCAAAAACAGCTTATTTATCATCAATCCAACAACTTTTCTTTGCTTATCCAGCAAAATGTTTATCCAAAAACCAAACAAACACAAGCAATAACAATTTTCATAATAATCACAACATGATTAGACTTAAACAGTTTTAAGTATAACCAACAGCAGAAACTTAGCAGTCTTAAGTATAACCAGCAGTACTAATTATACTTAACAGTAGAAACATTTAATGACTTGAATAATAGTACTAATTCATACAAAATTTTACATAGACATAAAGAGATAAGAGATTTCAAAGATTTAACATTCCAATACTAGCAATCAAATATTGAAATCTACTTACATCAAAAGCTTTTGTAAGCAAATCTTTTACATTCTTGTCAGTATGGATTTTAACCATTTGAATCAATTTCTTTTCATTGCAATCTCTAATAAAATGATGTCTGATCTCTATATGCTTTGTTTTTGAATGAAAAACAGAATTTTTAATTATGCACATAGTACTGTTATTGTCAATAAAAATCTTGGTATGCATAAAATTATACCCATAATCAAGTAGTTGAATCTGAATCCAAAGCACTTGTCCATAACAACTTGAAGCAGCCACATATTTAGCTTCCGTTGTGGAATTTGCAACCACTGTTTGTTTCTTGCACTGCCATGATATCAATCTGCATCCTAGAAATTGACAACCTCATGTTGTTGACTTCCTATCCAAGCTTGCTCTAACATAATCACTATCAGTGTATGCTACCAAATCAAAAGGAGAATCTTTTGGATAACAAAGGCCCAATTTTGGTTGACCTTTTAAGTACCTAAAAATCCTTTTCACAGCATGAAGATGTGAAACCTTTGGATTGACTTGGTATCTAGCACATGCACACACTGCAAACATAATATTATCTTGATTGATAAATGAACATCCATTTCTTCACCATCTTCATCCTTGAGCAGAGGCTTTGAAGTTTCCATTGGTGTGCTTGCAGTCTTGACTTCTGTAAACCCAAACTTCTTTAAAATTTCAGCAACATATTTATCTTGATTGATAAATATAGCATCCTTCTTCTGCTTCACTTGTAATCCCATGAAGAATGTAAGTTCTCCCATAGAACTCATCTAAAATTTAGCATGCATCAACTTTTCAAATGCAATGCATAACTCCTTCTTTGTTGAACCAAAGATGATATCATCTACATACACTTGGACCAGCAAAATATCACCTTTTTGCCTTTTGATGAATAAGGACTTGTCAATCTTTCCTCTGTGAAACCCATTGTCTAACATATATGTTGACGAGGTTTCATACCATGCTCTAGGAGCTTAATGTAGCCCATACAATGCTTTTTCAACCTTGTATACTCTATCACGAGAGTTTCGATCTTCAAAACCTGGTGGTTGACATACATACACCTCTTCTTCAATCTTTCCATAGAAAAAAGCACTCTTGACATCCATTTGATACACCACAAAATCTTTAAATGAAGCATAAGCTAAGAACATACTAATTGCTTCAATTCTTGCAATAGGAGCAAAGACTTCATCATAGTCAATCCCTTCTTCTTATGTGTACCCTTGAGCTGCCAATCGTGCTTTATTTCTTATCACAATTCCTCTTTCATCCTTTTTATTCCTAAAGACCCATTTTTTTTCCTATAGCCCTTTTTCCATTAGGTAACTCTACCAAAGTCCAAACTTCTTGTAACTTGAATGGTAGAAGCTCTTCCTGCATAGCCTCTATCCAGCTTGGATCATTCAATGCTTGAATTACCTTTTTGGGTTCAACTTGTGATAAAAAGCAAGCAAACAAGCAGTTTTGAAGGTCTTGATGACTGTTTCTTTGTTTAAGAGTTCTAACAAAGAGTCCATGTTCCTTCAAATTCTTTGACATCTTTCTTGTTTGTGTAGCTGATTGCACATCTCCAATTACTTGATCAAGTGGATGATATTTGTGAACTCTTGTAGTTGGAGTAGGACTGACTTGGATTGTAGTTTCCAAATTGTTCATGTTAGCCACTTCAACATCATCTTCAACATCACTGTCAACCCATATTTCTTCCAAAGCAAGCATGTCAGGATCAAATGGAAATTCATTGCTTGTATTTCCATCAGCAGCATTAACTTCTATGCCAGCAACATTAACAGTTGAACTACCAGTATTAACACTGTTAGTGTTGTTTCCATCACTAGTAGTATTAACATCATTTGTACTGCTACCCTTATCATCCTTCTCTTGATCATCACATTCAGTCTCTTTTCTTGGATCTTCATTAACCTTCTTTTCATCATCACTTGAATCTTCATTATCACTTGAAGGTTTGACTTCATCTTCTTGAGAACTCTTTGGATCTTGGGAAAATGGTGGATCAACAGTCCATAATGGTAGCAAAATGTAATCTTTTGCAGGTTGTGTCGCCTTTCTAGCTTGACCTGCATCTTCACTTCCTACAACATTATGTGTACTCTTACTAAACCTAATATGCAAGTTCTCTTCCACTATTCTTGTTCTACTATTAAATACTCTAAACACTTTACTATTCAAAGAGTACCCAACAAATAAACCTTCATCAGCCTTACCATCAAATAGAATTAGCTAGCATAGTCCTAGCAACCTCAATTAGTGTCCTATTTCTCCTCTTAGCAACTCTATTTTGTTGAGGAGTTCTTGCTACACTATATTGTCTCAAAATACCCTTCATCTCACAAAACTAATTCATCTCCCTTTTTTTGAACTCAGTCACATTATCACATCTAATCACTTTAACCTTGTGGTCTACTAGATTTTCTATCCTAGTTATAAAGGACTTAAGAATGCCACTAGTCTCATCCTTAGTAGCTAAAAAGAAAACCCATGTAAACCTGCTAATATCATCTGTGACAACTAGGCAATACATTTTCTTCATTAGGCTTTTTACAAATGTTGGACCAAACAAATCCATGTGCAACATATGTAAAGGTTGACTGATTGAGTTCTCGGTTTTGGACTTTCTAGAGGCTCTGTGCTGCTTTCCCTTATGACAAGCAACACAGGTTTGATCATATTCAAAAAGTTCGGAAGGTAAACCTCTTACAAGATTTCCCTTAACTAGTTTGTTCATAGTTTTAAAATTTAAGTGACCTAACCTTCTATGCCAAAGTTTAGATTCATCAGATGTGGCTTTTGCAAAAAGGCTAGTTAAACCTCCTTTAGGAACAATGTTCTTTAAATCAACACTATACATATTGTTCTTTCAAGGAACTCTAAGTAAAACTTGACTTTCTTCAATTAACTTAAAGTTTGGTGATAAAACAATACATTTAGTGTCATTAAAAAGAACATTATTCTATTTGTCACACATTTGTGAGACACTAAAGAGATTAAACTTTAACTCTCTTACAAAATACACATTTTCAAAATCTAGTTTACCAGTTTTAATGGTACCTCTTCCTGTGATTTTCCCTCCCTTGGGGTTACTTCCAAAAGAAACATAGCCTCCATCAACTTCTTCATAGTCTGTAAGATAGGATATGTTCCCTGTCATGTGCCTTGAGCATCCACTATCAATAACTCCTTTATCCTGTAAATCCAACTGTGGATTGCCCTACACATTAGGTAAGAAAATCAGTTTCTTTTGGGGACCCAAGCCATCATTGACTTGGATATGCCTTGTGCATCAACATAATCAAACTTTTAAAGGGTGATTGATGCATTGTCATGTTTGGAAATATGGTCTAAACTTTAAACTTTGGTTTCCAAACCTAACAAGTTGAGGCGTTAATAGCATGAACATTGTTTCCCTTAACAACATTAACTACTGCTTTTGGCCTAGCAGTATTAAATGTTGTATTCTTTTGAATGGACCTCTTAACAGTTGAATGTGCTATTTTTGAAAAATTTGACATTGATTTAGCAGCATTCATTGTTGTTTTTGTGTGAGCAGAATTAACTTGTCTAGCAGTATTAACCAATACTATTGGTCTTGAAATGTTTTATCGAGCAGTATTAATTGATACTAAGCCAGACTTCATTAGTACTACTCTTGGAACCATGTTCTTTTTAGCATAGGCGTGAGTCTTTTTAACAAAATTTTAATGATTCACCCTTTGTGCATGGTTCCAAACAGGTTTCACCATCTTTTGATTTTGAAATTGTTTTTTATGGCAATTGCTATTAAACGGCGAATGATCAAAACTTCCACACACATAACAAACTTTATTGAACATCTCAAAATTACTTCCTAATCTTTGAGACATCATATTATTCCAGTTCCTTTGATTGCCTCTAGGACTGTGAGTGTGTCGCATAGGTTGCTCAACATGTTTAACTATTTTCCTAGTAGTTTAGGTTTTACAAACTCTATCTTTGCAATGCTAGGCCTAACTGTTTTCTCTTCTATTTTTGGTTGAGTCACATCCTGTTCCTCATCATCTGACACCCAGTCTTCAATAATTGGGACATCATTATTATTCCAAACAACCTTAGACTCTTCACCTCTAGACTTAGCTTTACCATTCTCAATTTCAGGTTCATTAACAAACTCATCTAAACCAGTAAAAGACAAGTCATATCATGGAGGCATAAATTTTCCTATGATAGGAGGTGGAACTTCATTATAGCCTAAACCACCTTTCTAGCAATTTGATGAGTGTATAAATACACATCATTTTATACCCATATAAGACACAAAAATGACCAAAAACACCCAAATATATCAAATACTGTTGCAAATATTCATGGCTTCTGTTTTATGTGTTTCAGGTACAAAAGGATCGAAAACAGGGCAAAAACGGACAAAACCGAGCACAAGATTGGAAAATCGTGAAAAGCCGAGGACGGGGAAGAAATTTATGATTTTGGACCAAGAAATTGATCAAGTTGTCAAAATCAACCTCAAAGAATATTAAAATGTCAAGATTGACCCTAGGATTAAATTTTCCTATTTGGCATTTTTAGTCCCTCAAAGTTTAAAACAATACCAAAAATAATCCTAACCTTATCCCATTTAACCCTTTTTAACCTAAATCCTAAAAACCCTTTTACCCTAAAATAAAAACCCAATCCCTTAACCCAACCCAATCCACATAAAAAGCCCAATCCTAATCAATAACCTAATCCCGTCCTTTAACTAAAACCAGGTCAACATCCGGTCAACCCCTTCTTCTAAAACCATCAAATGCGCCAAAACTACCCCATTTCTCCATTCCCCAAAAACCAGACAACATGTTCCCCCCCCCCCATACCCCTTTTTCAGAAACACGCCTCCCCCTCCTTAGCTAGTACCCTCTTCACGTGCACAATCCAAGCTGGAAATCCACTATCACCGTTTTCCCGCCAAAAGTGAAAAGAAGGGCTGAGATGATTTTGATCTAATCCAATGGCTGGGATATGATGGGAGAGACCAAGGAAGCTTTTGGAGAGGGTATAAATACCCTCGTATGCATACAGAGACATATTTAGATAGTCAGTAGTTAGTTTTTAGGCCGTAGAGTAATTTAGGAGTAGTGTAACTTAATTAGATAAGTTTATTGTTTAGCTTAATTTCAAATTAGTGTAATTGTAATTTCAGTTTCAGCTTAAGTTCCAAAGCCTTGTATGAATTCAGTTGAAATTCAAGTTTCCAGTTAATTAAGTAATTCGAATTTGTTGTTATTTAAACCTTAAAAGCTTTCATTTCTGTTTTATTAAGCTCTTATGAGCTTATTTTAGCTTTTGTTGAAACTAGTTTGGATCAATTCAGTTTTAATTCCAAAAAGTCAATAAATAGTCAAAGTGGTCAAATAAAGTCAAAATTGCTTTGTAGCTTATTCTCAGTGCTTATCTTCAATTGATTTTAACTTATGAATGCTTAATGTAGTTAGTATTATCTTTTCCCAACATTATTTGGTCTATATCTCAGCAAAATCAAAACAGTCCACCATAAAGGACTGTTTGGGTCAAGCTCTAAAATGGGTCAAAACCATTGTTCACTGTTCATATGCCTTTAGAGTTAAGTTAGTTTAGTTTAATGTAAGCTATAGGAACTGTTGTTATGCTGTTTTGAACTTATTTATAGGGATTTGTAGATGTTAGTTGGTGTTCCTAGTAGTTAAGCCTCAACTGTTCCTTTTAGCTTATTATAGGGATAAGCTTGTCAGGCCCTTTTCTTTGCATCTCATTAGCTCAGTTTAGTGTATTAGGTGATTTGTAGTAATCTGGTTCAGTTTCCTTAGGAGTATAGGGCTTTTGACTAGTTATTGCTAAGCAGACTGTCTCAGACCTTCATTGCAGTCTGCTCTAGTTTTCTAGTTCTTGTTAAGTGCTTAATTTTGAGATCTATTGCTTGTTTTTTTTCTGTTTTTAAGTTTTTAGCTATATGATCTTTTTAGATTTTCAGCTTTTATGGAACTTGGATCTTATTCAGAGCTCAAAAAATTAGCCCAGATATACCTCAGTTCCCCTGCACACCCCTGCACATCAGACTGTTTCAGTCTCATCACCTTTTCTCAGCTTATTTTTAAGGTGTTAGTGAGTTCCTTGTAGCCTGAATCTTGGATTGCTAGTCCTTTGGTATGAGAAACTTAAGTTCCTTCTTTCTTGTAGCTTTAGCTTATAACCTTAGTGCTTAAATTTAAGCTCTAAAATTGCATCAGTTGGCCTTACTTAGCCTGCAAATTAGCAGACCCTAAGAGAACCTTTGGCTTATTTTGGTGCTTGTTTAGTGCTTATTTCTTTCCCTTGTGGCTTAATCTGTTTGCCTTGTTTCATTTTTAGATTATTTAGCTTATTTAAGTTTTATTTTAGCATAAGCTTATTAGATTATTGTACATTAGCCTTAGCTTAATTTCCATTTTCTTGGCTGTTTGCTTATCAGTCCTTATTCTGTGCTTTTTCTCAAGTTTCAAAAATTAGTTTTAGTTATAAAGTTGCTTTTTGGCTTGTGCTTATTCAGCTTTAATCAGAAAACTAAAAAAAAAATGAAAAATAAAAATGGGGTGTGAGTGAGAATCGAACCAGGGACCTCTTGATTAACCAAGCCTCAAACACACACCCCGCTGCCAAATGCACCAAGTTATGCTTGGTGTTATTCCTTTCCTTTTTTATTTTTATACCATTTTGTCTCTTTAAGCTTAAAACTGCTTCTTTGCTTATTTCGTAGCTTATTTGAGTAGCTTTTTCAGTTTTTATATTTCTTCTAGATTAATATTAGTTTAATAGACTTTCTGGTAAATTTTGAGAATTTTTAATGTTCATTTGCTATTTTTCTCGAATTTAATTAGTCTAAACTGTTTTTAATTCATATTAAATAAAATAAAAGTCAAAAAAATATAATTCTTTTTTGTAAAATTTTCTTTTATCATTTAGGTCTTAGGAAAATTAGTTTGATGCCCGTAGATGTAGTATTTCATAATTTTGACGTTTAGGCTCGGGATTTTCCCGGTTTAAAACGCGTTTTCAGTTTTCCTTTACGTTTTTAGCCTTGAGCACTTTAGATTATCATTTTCCTTACCTTTAAAATCGTTTTTAATTTATGTTCACATATCTTAGCTTAGAAACTCAAAAATCCATCTCTTTCACTATTCATCACACGCAATCACAAACCGAATCACAGATTCCATTCAAACCTTCGTTGGGGATAACGACCCGGGTTACACATACTTCACTTGTGTTTCCTTGGAAAAAAATACGTGTTGATTCTGTCGAATTAATTTTTGGCACCGCTGCCGGGGAGGGCTTGAAGCGAATTTTTAATTATCGTTTGTCGTTACGTGTTTTGAAGACCCTTCTCCTGAGAAGTTATCGTTTTCTTCGTAAATACTTTCTTATAAAAAACCCAAAAAGATTTTCATTTCGAAATTTATTTTCCTTTTTCTTTTGTGTTCATCAAATGTTTCTTAATTTTAAAAATAAAAAATATTCTTCTTATTCCTTTTATTCGTTTAATTCTTTATCTCTCACCCTCTATCCGTTTGATTCTATTTTCTTCTTATCCCTCTTATCCGTTTAATTCTTATGTCTTCACTGGGCTATCACTGTTTTGTTTGTAAAAGCCCGTTGATTGACAGTCTTCGTTGTTCAAAGTGTAAGTGTGAGCGGTGTGGAAATCATGCACCAAAAGGATCTTGTTATTGGTGTCAAGTAGCCCTCAAAAGAAGGCTTAATTCGATCGATAATTCTCCAAGTTCTTCCGAACACCCTCCACAACCCCAGCCATCTTCACTCACTCAGCATAATTGTTTTATATGAGGAGAACCGTTGGGGGATGATTCACTTTGTGAACGATGTTTTTGCAAAGGATGTGAGTTTACTCACGGACTTTGTATGTGTTGCACTTCTGAAATCGGAAATACTTATTCAAATTTTGAAAACGATTTCAACCACCTTCCTCAGAATTCATTTGAGCAAGAATCGTGCTATCAAAATTTCAATGATACATCGTTTCAAAATGCTCCGAATATTCCTTGTGGGGGTCCTCATGACGATTATCAATGTCAACCGTGGAATCAAGAACCTAATCCTTGGTACAATACACCCGGTTTTGACAATGTCCAACCCCCACAGTATTCCATCATTCATCCTCATGAAAAATCTATGGCAGAATTGCTAGCCGAAGAACGAGCAGCGGAAACGCGTGCCAAATTTCTTAAGGCTGCCATTCTCGATGAAGATGATGAGGATACTATTCAAATAAAGGAATATTATGAGAATTCTTCAACTGCAATCACACCTGTCCAGAAAAGGCAGGAAGACAAGAGTATTGCAGAATTGCTAGCAGAAGAGCAAATAGAACGTATAAAAGCCATTTATGCTAGCAATAATGATGAGGAGGACGACGAGGAGAGTGTTATTCCTTTGAGCGATATCATTTCTGAACTCCCTCAGTCTATTGCAATCACATCCATCTTACCGACTATGGACTCCGAGGACTCTCTCATTATGGGGGATGAGCATCTTAGCACTATTCCTGAAAAGGAATTGGACGAATTCATAAAGTCTAGTGTTGAGAACCTTGTCCCAATCTCAAGTGAGTCCGAGGATACATCCGATAGTGAATGTGATTGGTCTTTATATGATTATCCTCCTGACACTTCAGAGGATTCTTCCGGGATTTTCTCTAACCCTCTTTTCAATTCAAATGATGATTTTTCCTTTAGTGATGACGAATCACTTTATGATGAGGACATTCAAAATGAAAGTCTCAAAGTCTATTCGAACTCTCTTTTTGAATTTGATGATGAGTACTTTTCTAGCAAGATAAATCCTCTTTTTGATGAAGAGTTAGAGAATGATGAGGTCAAGGACTCTATTAGTCCTAAACTTGATGATATGACCTCAATTCTTGATCCCGAGATTCATACGGACATTCTTTCTCCGACATATGTGACACTTCCCTTTGAGGATCGCCATTATATTGATATCACATATGTCGTTCGAGTTTTTCTACCCTTCTTCACCTATACGGTGACTTGTCCTCTCCTTATCTCCTTTGGAAATGAGGACAAAGTTTTTGACCCCGGCATCTCATTTATCATTCTTTTGAGCCGGATATATCTCATCGGAGTGGAACTTTCAAGAACTTCAATGTTTATCCAAACATTTTTAATGAAAGTCCGATGGAGATTTTCTCTTCCACATGCTTCCCCAAGAACAAATGAATTCGGGGTCGAGTCAAGCTAGTGACTCGGTTAACAAAAAACATTAGCTTTGCATGGGTGACAACCCATGTTTCTGACTTCTTTCTATTTTCTAACACTAAGTGTGGGGGGATTCCTCTACTGTGCTTTGTTTTGTGTGTCGTTTGCTCTTGTTTGCAGGTTTCCCTTAGATCGTGATGATTGATGCGCCTGTTTTCAATCCAGCCGCCCAATATCCGATCTTTTTGCTAACGATTATCTAGGGATATCTTTTTAATCCTGTTTGTGAAAATAGAGATTTCTGTTCCACACTTGGCTATTAGTATTACCTTTTTACGTTCTAAGTATCGGCATAATAGCCGGTACTTTGAATATTGAGGGCAATATTCAATTCTAAGTGTGGGGGGGAATTCTCGCGATTTTTGTCACAATTGTACCTTCTAGTGCCCTAGTACCCCCGTTTTGGCCAAAATTTTAAATTTTTTTTCGTTTTTAGATAAGAAATTGCAATAAAAAAGAAGTGTTTAGTCTTGATTAGGTTAGAACAAAGGGAATCCCGACTCTGCCAGAGTGTTGATCTGGCTGCTTCCTTAACGGTTAGACTAAGGTTTTACGATTTGTGCAAATGAAAATGCTAAGCGTAGAATAGTTGGTTTTCTTTAGAGCTTATATAAGTAATCTATGGCTTTTCCTCCCAGGAGATAACTAATCTGACTTAATAAGTGCTTATTTTCAAACATGTGAACACACAAAATTATTTTTTTATATGATTTTGAAAAATACTAGTTCAAAGATTTATTTAAACTTCGGAACAAGCATATGTCATAGTGGCAAAAGTTAAATAATAAATGTATGTGCTAAAAAGCTACGGTTCAAGATCGACCCTTGGATCCTTTATTCCGGAAGGTGCAAGGTCTTGGTTCTCGTGAAACTCCGTTAGTTTATGTTGCACAAGTAAAAAAATAAAAATAAATAAATAAAAATAATAATAATAATAATAATAATAATAATAATAATAATAATAATAATAATAATAATAATAATAATAATAATAATAATAATAATAAAATGGAATGATATTGCAAAATGCAAAAATAGAATGATATTGCAAAATGCAATAAGTTTTGATGTGTTGAATAAAGTTTTGAAATTTGCTTGTTGTAAATTTTAAATCTATCTTTCAGCTAGTATTAGTCAAAGTCTTATAAAAACGTCGATTTTTGTGATCAGAATTTTGAAAATCAAGCACAGTCACCTAACTTGAATAAATGTGGGAGTGAAAAGTTAAGTTTCAGCTTACATAGATTATTGGTATAAGTAGTGTTGGCATTTTACAAAAACATTTGCACATTGAGTTTAAGCTTAATTGGGAGTATGAAAAAGAGGATGACGATTTAAATTCTCTGGAGACACCCAGTTTGTGTGAATCCTGTTGCGTGATACCATTTTTGGAAATCAAGCATGTTATCTATTTTTGTTCTAGTTTAATGCACCGTTCATGAGGTACTCTACACCTTGTGGAGTGGAAGGTATTAAAGCTTGGGATGCTCAGCTTAACATGGAATATGGAGAAAACTATATTACGGAAGATATGCTTGGTAAGCTTGGTTTTGTTAGGCTTGACTATGAGGATTATGGAAGAAAGATAGTGAGAGATGTGAATGTTAATATTCATGGTCATGTGTTCAAAGTTGATTTTGTTGTTTTGGAATATGGAAATGCGGATGAACCAGAAGTTGTGTTTGGTAGAGATTTTATGGTTAAGACTAAATGTAGGATTGATTTTGCATTCGGAGAGATGAGGATAGATGTTGCTGATATGGTAGAAGAAAAGGTAGGAAAGGGAGAAATTGTTAAAATGGGCAAAGCGAATAGAAAGAAAACACCATTTAACAAACTTACCCAACCCTCCACCCCTAAGAATGAGAGTTCTTCATCTAGTTCACCACCAAAAACACTACAAATAGTTAAACCATTAACCCAAAAGCAAAAAGAAGCAATTCTGGAAAATTTGGAAACAAAGTTTAAGGAGCTTATGGAGGAGAAGCCGGTAATAGAAGTGTTGAATAATTACATGACTTATCGTAAGAAGTTGGATGCAGTTATGATGGCAAGGGTTAGGTTAGAGGATAAGAATTTTGATGAGATTGCAAGAGAAAGGATAGTTGAGAATAGGTTGCCTAAAAAGGAGAGTGATCCAGGAAATTTTGTATTACCTATTAAAGTTAATGGAACCGATGCGATGTATGCGTTGGCTGACACAGGAGCAAGTATGAATGTAATGCCGTATCCATTGTATAAGAGATTAGGACTTGGTAATCCTCAACCAAATCAATATAATCTTACTATGGCTGATAATTCACGAGCAAAAGCGATGGGAGAAGTAGAGAATGTTAGAGTCCAAATAGGATATCAAGCTTTCTTGGCCGATTTTATTGTGCTTAATATTCCGGTGGACAAGGAGTTGCCATTGTTGTTAGGAAGAACATTTTTGAGAACTTGTGGAGCTATTATAGATATGGGTAGAGGTACTATGACTATAAGTGATGGAATCTTGAAGCATACCTATTATCCAAAGCCTAGAGGAAAGATTGTTAAAGAAGTTCATGGTGAAGAAGAAGAAGAAGAAAACCACTTGGGTTGTTTTGAAGTAGGTAGAGATGAAGAAGGGAGGCCTAAATATGGGCCGGTTGTCCCAAGTTACTTTGATATTGAAGATGAGATGGAAAGAGCTTTAGCGATGGAGGCTTTCTATAACCCGTTTAAGAATGTTTTTGTGTTTAACAAATTGACAGATTTTCTTGGATCTTTACCGGTCCAATTGAAGAATTTGGAATGGGGACCCGAAGGAGCTAGTGTTTACAAGAAGGAAAAAGAAGACGGAGAATGGCATGTGAAGTTTGATATAGTTTGTCCGGATGGAAGGAAATTTACAAGGAAGTTTAAAACGCAAATGACTAACCGAAAGTTGTCCGGGAAGTTCCAAAATGAAGATATCTTGAGGCACGAATATTTTGAAGGTTGAAAGACAAGAGTTTGAAGAATAAAAGCACAAAGCTTGTGCTAGTGTTTTGTTTGTTTTCTTTTTAATTTTTATGCATTTTAGTAGTTTAATGTTTGCATTTAAGTTTAAGTTTAAGTTTCAGTTTGAGTTTAGACCTTTTAATTGTCTTGGTTTATTAAGTTTTAAGTTTATGAAGTTATGATTTGAGTTTAAGAGTTAAGTTATGTTTTAGTTGTAGAGATAGAATTGAAAAACAAGTTGGGAGATTAAGTGTGTTGAAGTATTTTTATGCTTAAAAGAAATATTTTTAAAGAGTAAAAACACTTTTCATTTGTTCTTACAAGTGTGAGAAAAGTGTGGACAAAAGAAAAGTGAAGTTTTTGAAAAAATTCAATCCGAATCGGTTGGATCAAATACTGATAGGATGGATTGAAATATATATACTCAAGATATCAAAAATCACAAAAAACACACACACACACAATCCACCAAACTTGGGATTCAAAAATTCGACCATTAGAAGTCTATTAAGTGTTGCAGGAGTGTTGAAGAATCATCTATGGCACCTAAACAAGTAAGTAACATCATCAATTTGTACTAATTAGGTTTTAATTCGAATTTCTTTATTTAGGTCAAAATTTGGGTATTTTTGATATAGTTCGAATTAAGATGTAATTTTTTGTGGAATATATGGGTAAATGATTGAGGAATTCATTGCAAAAAGAATTAGATAGATTGATTAAGTTTTGAGGAAGAATTGATTGATTGAATTTTCGAATTAAAATGGGACAAAACTTTAAATCGATTTGGATTGCAATTGATGGTTTCCAAGTGTTATTTAGTTTTTGATTAGTGATTCTAGGAAGATGCATTGTTGATTAGCACATCAATGGAAGAGATATGATTTGGTAGTGTTCATATGTTCTAGGAAGGTTGAGAAATCATGCGAATATGTTATGAACGTGTTTGGAGACGAGTGGGATATGTAGAAACCATTATGATCGATCAAATGCAGGATAGGATAGAGCTGGATTGTTGGAATTGATTAGAAATCGGGAAAGGAAAAAAAAATTTGAGTCAGAAAGCCTCAACCGATTCGGTTGCGGGTAGATACCGATCGGTTGGGCTGGGACAATTACTCCATCCGATCGGATGGTGAGTAATACCGATCGGATGTTTGTCTTGGTTTTTATGCTCTTATACTATCATATGTTTGTGTTTTCTACAGAGTTATCTTGCAGGTGGCTCGAGTTCATCAAGTGGAAGAGTGAATCCGATTGTAACGAAGTATGTGCAAAGGAATGCCAAGAGTAAGGTCCAATATACTCTCAATTCTGAAAGTAATGAAAACTTGAAGTTCAGCAAGGTTAAGAGCAAGGAGGAAAAGCACGCTTTTCGGGAGCGTCTTTCGAAGCTACAAGGAAGAGAAATTGCTAAACCAAGGTTAGTCGATTGGAGTTTGTTTGCAGAGTATAATTGTGAGACTGAGTTAAGAAATATGATGAGGATGTCGTATGTTTATGAGGGAGACGGTGATAGTTTTGAAGATCTTTCGTAGGAAAGAGCATTTAGTATTTATGAGAATGTTAACTGAGAATGGTGTTTGGATTTTTTCTCCACATTTTATTTTGAAAGGAAGATTGTGGATGTTGTGAATGATAGATGTATCTGGTTTAGGCTCTGTGGTAGGGAACATGTTTATACTTTGCCGGAGTTTACTGTAGTTCTTGGTCTATACGATCAAGATGAAATTGAGCATCGTTTGTTTCCAGTTCATTTTGCAAGGTTGGTAAGAAAGCATAATGATTATGAGGGTCTAACGAATTATTGGAATAGAGTGGGAGATCCAGGTTGTAGTAGAAGGAACTCATCCAAGTTAAGGAGTCCTATTATGAAGATTTTACAAAAGTTGATCGCTTGGGGGGTTTTGCATAGAACAGGTAGCAGGGATAAGTGCAATCAACCGGATCTATGGCTAATGAAATTGTTAGAGGAGGATAAGAATGGGAATACGGCTTGGATAATAGCCGAGTATCTTTCAAGAAGAGCACCAGGGATAAAAGATAATAGTGTGATTTGTGGAGGTCACTATGTGACTATGTTGGCAAGAAATTTGGGTTATTTTGAGTATGAGGAATTGAAAAAATGTTCAGAAATGAAGGAGAGTGAGACATGGGATGATAAAAGTTTCGGTAAAGTGTTGGATAGGAAAACAAAGACGTTGGGAGCAGTGACAGAACCAACGATGGGCGCAGCTCATGAAGCACCACAACAACCCTATCAACAACAACCATATCAACCACCACCACCAATTAGGAATGTTCATGCCCCGAGTAGTTTTGACTCGGGATGGGGAGATTGGAACCGTGAATTGAATGAGATAAAGTGTAGGGAAGTGTAGAGAGATTCTATGATGATGAGGCAAAATTACAACTATGATTATTCCATGCCGATGATTCAACATGTAGCTCGTGATGCTAACTATGAGGTACCTCCCTACAATCCACCAAATGTTCCACCCTACCCAATTCAGTATGACCCATATCCTGGCCAATATCCTTACCCGCATCCCGGGTATGCACCATTTCCCGATCCAGTGCCAGTTTATGGTAGAGTCCCTACAGTTGGAAGTTCGAGTTACGATGTAGGAGGTTCCTCGTCAGGTGTTGGAAAGAAAAGGCCCAAGTTTACAGTTTTTGATGATGAAGAGAACTATGAGGATGATGACGAGAGTGAAGATGAGCGGGTTTATGGCGATGAACACATGGATGCCGATGATTGATGATCATCGAAGATTTGGCTGAGCAATGGTTATGTTTCAAAAACAATGTTGGTTTAATAATTTCTATTTCCACTACTTTAACTTAACTTTACTAGGATTTTATTATTTATGGTTTGTTTTGAACTATTTTTGTTTATTTTAGTATTTTGCTTTGTTTGTTTCGCATATAGTTTTTGCAGGGGAAGAATTCATGAAAGCTTAGTGTTGATCAATATTCGGAGTTAGGAGAACTCATGTGCTTACGTAAGATCAAATAAATCTATGCGAATTTTTTCCGGGTAGTATTTTATTCTATTTTATTTTATTCTCTAAATTTTTCCCATTTCCTTTACTTTTAAGTTCATTTTATTACATTGAGGACAATGCAAAACTTAAGTGTGAGGGAGGGAAGAAAGTAGGAAAAATTGGTATGATTTTTAAATTTTTAGTTTTAGTAGAATTTTGGGAATTGAGTGACTAGAGTTAGGGTCGCCCTTGATGTTCTACTTATTTATATATTTTGATTCAATGGTAAGAATGAGGCTATTTGAAAAAAATTTGGAACTTAATCAAGGAAGGAGAGTTATTGATAACTATTGCTAGCACATGTTATAACCCACCTTAAATTGTGAGGATTTAAGCCTTTTTGTATAAAGCATTTCTTATGCTCTATATTTTGTTATGGGTGTGTCGGTGATCATGTTGATTCTAGAACTTGTACGTTTTATGCATTACCGTTAAAATTACTTTCGAGTAATAAAATATACTCAAATGATAAGAGGCAAATTAGGATTTTCACCAAATGGCCTTCCGTTTACAAAAATATTTTTGCTGACCGCATTTGTAACACCCCAACCCGACAAGGGTAAAGATATCACAAATATATGGTTTCATATCAGAACACATAGTATCCATAAATCAAAATAGCGGAAGTCAATACATAATCCAATAATAAGTCAACATGACTTATATCCAACATGAAAGGAAAATAAAGAAGTACATAAGTTCAATGCCCAAACAATGGCAACATAAAGTCTGAAGAAAATCAAATGGTAGATAAGCTATAAAGAACAAGCTCCACTCAAGTGCACTCAACCCCAAAGCCATGCCCAACTCCTAGCTTAATTACCTGCCGCGGGAAAAGAAAACGCGGCTGAGCTACTAGAGCTCAGTGAACAGATATAACGTAACAAGCAGTAACATAAAGAATAATACATGAATAATTGAGAAAGGAAACATGAGTACATGATAAGAAGACATGGTAAGAATACATGGTGTCATAATGGAAAGGATAAAGATAAATGGTAAAGGAAGGTCAGTAATCCACTACGAGCCCATAACATGAAATCATAATCATAATCGTAACCATAAACATGTAGAGGGGAGACCTCTTAGTATCCTGTAAATATGAGGGGTGTCCTCAATCATGGGTTGGAGTGATCAACTCCCAGAGTGTGAAAGACGTGTATCGCACACACCATCAGTCACCATGAATAACATAACATAACATAACATAACATGTACATGAACAAATCTAGGATGCATCCATACGCCCCAGGTGGCCATAATCTGCCTCTACGTAAACATAACATGCAGGGACGGGACAGGTCATCACTCTCCTGCCCTAGAGTCATGCCATCGGTGCATCGACTGACATGGACATGAAACCCTCATGCCTAGTGAGTGGCTCGTAGTATCAAACTGAGGGTAAGGTCAAGTATCATGGGTCATGTTTTAAGTTTACTTGCATAGGTCAATATCATGTTTCATAAGTTCATAATCATGGTTCATAATCATGGTTCATAAGCAAAGGTTCATGGTCAAGGTTCATAAGCAAGGTTCATGAATGAAAGGTTCATAATCATAAAAGGTTCAATATCATGGTGGTTCAATAATCGAGGTCATAATAGGAGAGTGAAGGCCTCTTATCAAAGAAGCAGAATATCTGTACCTTATTGCTTAACGAAGGAAAGACAATGAATCAGATGACAAAAGCACAGGTCACTCCCTCTTCACACCTAGAGGAGTAAAGACATGATTACTAAAGATCCCACTTTCTATATTAAGAACTTTCTATTTTTAGCAGGTTTCCATTTTTAGAAAGTTTCCTTATTTAGTAATATTTCCATGATTATAAATTAGGTTAAGTTAATATTAGTTTTATTCAAGTTTACACTTTATACCCTTGAGGTTTCATAATTTTACATGTTTGGTCCCTTAACTTAAATAAGTTACATTTAAATCCTTAAATATCCATATTAACATGTTAAGCCCCTTAGTTTTACCAACTTACATATTATTCCCTTATTTTATGTGTTGTACGATTCATAACCCTTATAAAATAGATTTTACAACTTTAGTCCTTCAAGTTATATGAATTACATATCTAGTCCTTCTATTTATAAAATCAATCTTTAATTAATAACAATTATATATATAAGCCCCTTAAATTATCAAAACGCCACATGACACTTTAAATATGTTTTAATACACGAATGGACCATAAGTTTCCCAAAATTACACTTTTAGTCCCTCTAGTATAATTAATTATAAATCGATACAAACTTTATATATATATTTCCAAAAACAACCTTTAAACATTTATTTTACATGAAAGGTCCTTCCAATAATTTATCATACGACTCCCACATGATTTCTAAAGTTCCAAAAGTAGCCCATAAGTTTCATAAAGTACCATACGACCCCTTAAACTTTAAAAAGAAATCGTATATCTTTTATTTTAATTCGAAATCAACCCTAACCAATCCAAATAATTATCCAATGATTACTAGTCAATTATTAATCCTTAACAAACCCTAATTCATGGTCCAAAACCCTAACTCGATTGATCACATATTTTCCCAAATATATTCTTAAAATCCGATTTAAACATAATTCGATAATAATTCATTTAGGCCATGGTGATTCGAATACATATTTTTATTTGGTTAATATGATCACATAGAGTTCATGAAAATTAATCACAAGATTTGGTTCGACCGAATATATTTATTTTAGATGCATGGTTCGATTTAAAGAATTAATTCACAAACAATAGAAGGATCTTGCATGATTCGAATTGTATATTTTATATGGCTTTATTACTGATCAAAGAGCATGGGAAAATTACCAGGATGAGTTTTGGACGTGTGGAATGAGCTGGACAAATTTGTGGCACTCGACTTGATCCAAAATCAAAACTAATCCACGAGCACCCCTCCAACCTTGAAAACATTTTTCGTGGACCATGTACAACATGAGGGACATGAGAAAAATATAGAACGAATTATTAAGAGGTCGTGGAATTTAATTCGAGAGGTACCTTGTTTTATCTATCGCTCGACAAGAATATTCACCACCGATCGATCGAGGTCTCCACAATGGTTCTAGCAATTTTTCGTGAGTGAGGAGAAGTATATAGATCATAGGAAAAATGTTAGATCGAGTGTACAACACATGGTTCGATCAAAAGAAAATAAAAATCCTTACCGAGACTAGCGATGGGAATGAATTTGTTTGAGTTCGATCCGAGCCTTCCAGGTCCTAGAGTTATTTTTCGTGGCCTCTATACTGATCTAGGAATGTGGGAAAAATGATGTGAGAGCTTGGAAAATTTCGTGTGAGTGTGTGTGAATTATTCTTGGTGATATTAGGGTTTCGGTATGAACTTGGGAGAGAAAAAAAAATATGATGGTGATATAGGTTGAAAACAGCCGAGGAGGGGGGAGAAAATGACTAATATTTCGGGGTTATGGTCAAAGAAATAAATGGCAATATTAACTCCCTTAATTTCTCATTTAATCTCCTTTATTTTCCTTTTATGAATTTCCAATTTTGAATTTAAATTTCATGTTAAGCGCCCAAGGGCAATTTGGTAATTTCATGGATTATATAAATGTTAAATGGTGTTGTGAAAATTACTTGGGATCATAATTTGTTCATTGCTAGAAGTTTGGGATTTATTTGGTACCTTGTAAGCTTTTAATTTAATTTGTAACTTGTAGGGGCAAAATGGTAATTTTACATGCTTTCTGATTTTCAGGTATTACAACTTCTTCCCCACTAACAGAAAAATTTCGTCCTCGAAATTTGCAAGGACATAAGAAAGGAAACATGACAGAAACGAAACGAAACATACCAGATCAAAACATGAAATGAGGATAACTTGCTCGTATTGATTCTTCGGTCTCCCAGGTTGCTTCACGTGCTGGGTGATTCCGCCAAAGAATCTTTACAAAAGGAATGACTTTATTTCTCATCACGCGTTCCTGACGCTCTAGAACCGCTTCCGGTTCTTCAGATAAGGTCATATCAGGACGAATCTGATCAAACGGATAAGAAGCCACATGAAGAGGGTGATAATTGTATCCCCTCAAAAGAGATACATGAAATACATTATGAACATGAGCCAACTGAGGTGGTAGAGCTAAACGATACGATACTTCTCCGATACGCTCCAGAATTTCAAAAGGTCCAATAAACCGAGGGCTGAGCTTGCCCTTAATACCAAAACGTTTGACACCTCGGAACGGAGATACTTTAAGAAATACCCGGTCGCCGACATTAAACTCTAGATCCCGACGGTGTTTATCCGCATAACTCTTTTGACGTGCCCGTGCCTCTTTCAATTTCTCCTTAGCCGTGGCAACCTTTTCATTTGTGACCTCAATCATCTCAGGTCCTTCAAGAATACGTTCCCCTACTTCATTCCAACATACCGGTGCTCTGCACTTTCGCCCATATAACATCTCAAAAGGTGCCATATCAATGCTCGCGTGCCAACTGTTATTATAAGCGAACTCTACCAAACACAGGTAATCGTCCCAGCTGCCTGTCCATTCCAACGCACACGCCCGTAACATATCCTCTAATGTCTGGATGGTCCTCTCCGACTGACCATCAGTTTGGGGATGAAAAGCGGTACTGAACTTAAGACGAACACACCCCAAACTTTATGTAATCCCTTCCAGAAGCGCGAAGTAAAACGAGGATCACGATCAGAAACGATAGAAGAAGGAGTGCCATGCAATCTAACAATCTCCTGCGTGAAAATCTCGGACAACTTACTAACACTGTAGCTCATACGGATGGGTAAGAAATGAGCGGATTTAGTTAGCCGATCAACGACCACCCAAATCGCATCATGTTTCCTACGAGTCAACGGTAAACCACACACAAAATCCATAGAAATTTCATCCCACTTCCAAACTGGAATCTCCAAAGGCTGTAATAACCCACTAGCTCTCTGGTGTTCAATCTTGACCTGCTGACAGGTCATACACCTAGCTACAAACGATGCCACATCCTGCTTCATGCCGCTCCACCAGAAATGTTGCTTTAGATCCCGATACATCTTGGTTGAACCAGGATGTATAGAAAAAGGAGAACTATGAGCCTCAGTCAACAAGGCCTCACGTAGATCGGAATCATCAGGAACACATAATCGATCTCCACACCATACAATACCACTATCATCTACTCGAAACTCAGACTGCTTACCTTCCTCGACATTCTGCACAATAGCCCAGAGTTCACCATCGTCCTTCTGGGCTTCCTTAATCCGCAGCATCAAGTTCGATTCCACCTTCAAACTCGCCCAATAACCACTAACGCCCTTTACACATATCTCAACCTCTAACCGCTCTAAGTCCTGAAGAATACGAGGCTCGACATTCAAACTAGCAATCATACCCGATTTCCTGCTGAGTGCATCGGCAACAACATTCGCCTTGCCGGGATGATACTGGATATTAGTGTCGTAGTCTTTTAGAAGCTCCAACCATCTTCTCTGCCTCATGTTGAGCTCTTTCTGGGTAAATATGTATTTGAGACTCTTATGATCCGTGAAGATATCACATGATTCACCGTATAAGTAATGTCTCCATATTTTCAACGCAAACACCACAGCTGCCAATTCTAGATCATGGGTCGGATAATTTTCCTCATAGGGTTTTAACTGCCTTGAAGCATAGGCAATTACTTTCCCGTTCTGCATGAGAACACAACCTAAACCTTTCTTGGAAGCGTCACTATAAATCTGAAATCCTCCCGAACCCGACGGTAAGGTCAAAATAGGTGCAGAAACTAGCCGTCGTTTCAACTCCTCAAAACTCTGCTCACGCTCATCCGTCCACACAAACTTTTCACCCTTTCTCATCAACTGAGTTAACGGTAAAGCCAACTTCGAAAACCCCTCGACAAAACGTCGATAGTAGCCAGCTAAACCCAGAAAACTCCTGACTTCGGTTACCGTGGTAGGTCTTGGCCATTTTGTGATAGCCTCAACCTTAGCTGGATCCATGGTAATCCCATCTGCAGACACGACGTGACCAAGGAAAGCAACTCGGTCCAACCAGAATTCACACTTGAAAAATTTAGCGTATAATTTCTGCTGCCTCAGAATACCCAAAACAGTACGCAAATGCTGCTCGTGCTCTTCCGCCGACTTAGAATATACCAGAATATCATCAATGAAAACGATGACGAATTTATCAAGAAATTCATGGAAGACCCGGTTCATTAAGTCCATAAAGACTGCAGGAGCATTTGTTAACCCAAAAGGCATAACCAAGAACTCATAATGTCCATACCGGGTACGGAAAGCAGTCTTAGAAATGTCCTGCTCTTTAACCCGCAACTGGTGATAACCAGATCGCAAGTCAATCTTGGAGAATACTTTAGCACCCTGCAACTGATCAAATAAATCATCGATGCGTGGTAGCGGATAACGGTTCCGAATGGTGATGCGGTTTAACTCCCGGTAATCGATACACAACCGCATAGATCCATCTTTCTTCTTTACAAAAAGTACAGGAGCACCCCATGGTGACACACTTGGACGAATAAAACCACAGTCCAATAATTCTTCTAACTGTTCCTTTAACTCCTTGAGTTCCACCGGTGCCATCCGGTACGGAGCCTTAGAGATAGGCTCAGCGCCGGGAATCAGATCGATAGTAAATTCAACCTCTCTGGCCGGAGCAAGACCAGGAAGTTTTTCAGGAAAAACATCAGAAAATTCCCGAACAACATGAACAGTATTAATATCAGGACCTTCCGCAGAAGAATCTTTAACAGAGGCCAAATAACCTTGGCAACCATGAGATATTAGAGTCCTTGCTTTCAAAGCAGAAATAATTTTCACAGATTTTAGAGAGCGTGTTTCATGAAAGACAAATTCAGGCTGAGTTAGATCACCAAAAATTACTTTGCGAGCATGACAGTCAATAGTGGCTCTATGAAAAGATAACCAATCCATGCCGAGAATAACATCGAAATCAACCATGTCCAAAGGGAGTAGATTTGCCGAACGAATCCGGTCATCGAATCGTATAGGACAATTTACGTATTCATGATCAATAAGAGTACTGAGTTTCATGGGAGTAGAGAGGGACACTTGATTACTTAGTGGTGTTGGTAATATTTTAAGTTTCTTTACTAGATTCATAGATATAATCGAGTGTGTAGCTCCAGTATCAAAAAGTGTGAAAATAGCGTGATCACCAATATATAAAACGCCCGTAATCGTACCTGAAGACTGAGCCGCCTGGTCCCGAGTCATAGAGTACACACGGCCAGTGTTGGGTGGAGGGGGAGGTAGATAGTTTCCGGTTTTCTCCGGGTTTTGCTTGGGACAATCTTTCACACGATGCTCTGTCGAACCACATCCAAAACAAGTCCCAGAAGCCCGACGACATGGTCCATTGTGGCGCTTGCCACACGTAGTACAAATAGGATAAGTATATGAACCCCCAGATGCACCTCCCTGAGAACTAGAACCCGGAGCCCTGTTCTGCTGATTACCCCTAGCAGTCTGGTCTCTCCCTTGTTTCTGACTGGTGTTGCGTCCTGAGCGATCATCTCCCTGCCTAGGAGTGAACCTGGAATCCTGCCCTCTAGTGTCCGACCTCTTCTGATCATAGTTCCTGCCAGTCTGACCCTGATGGTCGTATCGTCGATCCCCCTGTCCACGAGAATCATAACTCCTGTCATTTCGGCCCTTAAAATCCCTGCTCTGACCCTGAGTCTGAATCCTATCCCCATCTCTGTTTCTCTTATACCCAGATCCCTGATGAAATATCTCGATATTGCGAGCAGCGTCGCAACATTCTGCCGGGTCCTTAAACTCATCATTAAGTATGCGGTCTAGTACCCACCTAATACAATAGCAAAAGAAAAATGTATTAATGTCTGTTGGTACCAACCATCAACTTAAATAGGTTACTAACCTCTTGAGTCCCCATTTGTATTGCCTAGCCTGCTGCTTAGAGTCCCCAGCAAGCGGCCCCACAAAACTGACTAATCGCTGAAACCGCTCCAGATACTGCCCAGCATGCTCAGAATCAAGCTGAGAGATAGTGTTGTACTCCCTAATGAACCTCTGCTGCTCGGAAGCAGGGAAGTACCGATTATAGAACGTGGTACGGAAATCAGCCCATGAACAACCGAGAACATATGCATCACCACCTTTAGCTTCTTTATGCGCTTTCCACCAGTTGAGCGCGTCACCTTCTAGCTTGAACACAGCCAGACGAGTCTTGAACCCGTCCTCACAACCTAACACTTCGAACAGTTTCTCCATGTGGGTGATCCAATCTTCTGCTGCCTGAGGAGTAGCAGCAGAAGAGAAGGACAACGGCTTGAGCTTATTAAAACTCTCCAGCCACCCATTAATAGTAGTGGGTCGGCCCCCACCACCAGAAGAACTGCCAGCACCCCCAGATGGACCAGCTCCACCACTGATAAGCCGGTTGACCACCGCCTCAGTGTTAAGGCCCGGTAGCAGACGGGCTACAGCATTAGCTATCATTTCCTCCAGATTGGGGGTTTCAGCATCTCCTCCACTGTTATACTCCTGGTGACGAGTGTTAACCATCTATAGAATTATGAAGACGATTAGTAAGGTGAAACAAAATATGACAGAGCAGAATACGGAAAAGAGTACGCGAAAGGAAAACCTAATGTCTACCCAATCCTCACAGGTCAAAGGCCTAAGCCAACGGGTTTCGGAAACCTGTCTCTGATACCATAAATTGTAACACCCCAACCCGACAAGGGTAAAGATATCACAAATATATGGTTTCATATCAGAACACATAGTATCCATAAATCAAAATAGCGGAAGTCAATACATAATCCAATAATAAGTCAACATGACTTATATCCAACATGAAAGGAAAATAAAGAAGTACATAAGTTCAATGCCCAAACAATGGCAACATAAAGTCTGAAGAAAATCAAATGGTAGATAAGCTATAAAGAACAAGCTCCACTCAAGTGCACTCAACCCCAAAGCCATGCCCAACTCCTAGCTTAATTACCTGCCGCGGGAAAAGAAAACGCGGCTGAGCTACTAGAGCTCAGTGAACAGATATAACGTAACAAGCAGTAACATAAAGAATAATACATGAATAATTGAGAAAGGAAACATGAGTACATGATAAGAAGACATGGTAAGAATACATGGTGTCATAATGGAAAGGATAAAGATAAATGGTAAAGGAAGGTCAGTAATCCACTACGAGCCCATAACATGAAATCATAATCATAATCGTAACCATAAACATGTAGAGGGGAGACCTCTTAGTATCCTGTAAATATGAGGGGTGTCCTCAATCATGGGTTGGAGTGATCAACTCCCAGAGTGTGAAAGACGTGTATCGCACACACCATCAGTCACCATGAATAACATAACATAACATAACATAACATGTACATGAACAAATCTAGGATGCATCCATACGCCCCAGGTGGCCATAATCTGCCTCTACGTAAACATAACATGCAGGGACGGGACAGGTCATCACTCTCCTGCCCTAGAGTCATGCCATCGGTGCATCGACTGACATGGACATGAAACCCTCATGCCTAGTGAGTGGCTCGTAGTATCAAACTGAGGGTAAGGTCAAGTATCATGGGTCATGTTTTAAGTTTACTTGCATAGGTCAATATCATGTTTCATAAGTTCATAAACATGGTTCATAATCATGGTTCATAAGCAAAGGTTCATGGTCAAGGTTCATAAGCAAGGTTCATGAATGAAAGGTTCATAATCATAAAAGGTTCAATATCATGGTGGTTCAATAACCGAGGTCATAATAGGAGAGTGAAGGCCTCTTATCAAAGAAGCAGAATATCTGTACCTTATTGCTTAACGAAGGAAAGACAATGAATCAGATGACAAAAGCACAGGTCACTCCCTCTTCACACCTAGAGGAGTAAAGACATGATTACTAAAGATCCCACTTTCTCTATTAAGAACTTTCTATTTTTAGCAGGTTTCCATTTTTAGAAAGTTTCCTTATTTAGTAATATTTCCATGATTATAAATTAGGTTAAGTTAATATTAGTTTTATTCAAGTTTACACTTTATACCCTTGAGGTTTCATAATTTTACATGTTTGGTCCCTTAACTTAAATAAGTTACATTTAAATCCTTAAATATCCATATTAACATGTTAAGCCCCTTAGTTTTACCAACTTACATATTATTCCCTTATTTTATGTGTTGTACGATTCATAACCCTTATAAAATAGATTTTACAACTTTAGTCCTTCAAGTTATATGAATTACATATCTAGTCCTTCTATTTATAAAATCAATCTTTAATTAATAACAATTATATATATAAGCCCCTTAAATTATCAAAACGCCACATGACACTTTAAATATGTTTTAATACACGAATGGACCATAAGTTTCCCAAAATTACACTTTTAGTCCCTCTAGTATAATTAATTATAAATCGATACAAACTTTATATATATATTTCCAAAAACAACCTTTAAACATTTATTTTACATGAAAGGTCCTTCCAATAATTTATCATACGACTCCCACATGATTTCTAAAGTTCCAAAAGTAGCCCATAAGTTTCATAAAGTACCATACGACCCCTTAAACTTTAAAAAGAAATCGTATATCTTTTATTTTAATTCGAAATCAACCCTAACCAATCCAAATAATTATCCAATGATTACTAGTCAATTATTAATCCTTAACAAACCCTAATTCATGGTCCAAAACCCTAACTCGATTGATCACATATTTTCCCAAATATATTCTTAAAATCCGATTTAAACATAATTCGATAATAATTCATTTAGGCCATGGTGATTCGAATACATATTTTTATTTGGTTAATATGATCACATAGAGTTCATGAAAATTAATCACAAGATTTGGTTCGACCGAATATATTTATTTTAGATGCATGGTTCGATTTAAAGAATTAATTCACAAACAATAGAAGGATCTTGCATGATTCGAATTGTATATTTTATATGGCTTTATTACTGATCAAAGAGCATGGGAAAATTACCAGGATGAGTTTTGGACGTGTGGAATGAGCTGGACAAATTTGTGGCACTCGACTTGATCCAAAATCAAAACTAATCCACGAGCACCCCTCCAACCTTGAAAACATTTTTCGTGGACCATGTACAACATGAGGGACATGAGAAAAATATAGAACGAATTATTAAGAGGTCGTGGAATTTAATTCGAGAGGTACCTTGTTTTATCTATCGCTCGACAAGAATATTCACCACCGATCGATCGAGGTCTCCACAATGGTTCTAGCAATTTTTCGTGAGTGAGGAGAAGTATATAGATCATAGGAAAAATGTTAGATCGAGTGTACAACACATGGTTCGATCAAAAGAAAATAAAAATCCTTACCGAGACTAGCGATGGGAATGAATTTGTTTGAGTTCGATCCGAGCCTTCCAGGTCCAAGAGTTATTTTTCGTGGCCTCTATACTGATCTAGGAATGTGGGAAAAATGATGTGAGAGCTTGGAAAATTTCGTGTGAGTGTGTGTGAATTATTCTTGGTGATATTAGGGTTTCGGTATGAACTTGGGAGAGAAAAAAAAATATGATGGTGATATAGGTTGAAAACAGCCGAGGAGGGGGGAGAAAATGACTAATATTTCGGGGTTATGGTCAAAGAAATAAATGGCAATATTAACTCCCTTAATTTCTCATTTAATCTCCTTTATTTTCCTTTTATGAATTTCCAATTTTGAATTTAAATTTCATGTTAAGCGCCCAAGGGCAATTTGGTAATTTCATGGATTATATAAATGTTAAATGGTGTTGTGAAAATTACTTGGGATCATAATTTGTTCATTGCTAGAAGTTTGGGATTTATTTGGTACCTTGTAAGCTTTTAATTTAATTTGTAACTTGTAGGGGCAAAATGGTAATTTTACATGCTTTCTGATTTTCAGGTATTACAGCATTGGTTAGTTATCCTTAGTATTTGGAACCCATTTGTTAGCGTTAATCTTTTACGCTAGATACCCTTAGTTACACCTTCTGAGCCTTATCTTTTCTTTTCATTAAATCCAGAAAAATACAAAAAGATTTTACACATTACACCTTAGCCTTACCCGAATCAAGTTCAATTGAAGTTCGAAACTAGTTATTTTTTGATGATTACATGTTGACCACACTTTGTATGTGTATATGTTGTTTCATTGAAGAAGGAGGTATCTACTCTTATTTGTATTTTTTGTAGCGTGTGCTCATCCAAAGTGTGGGGGTGACGAGATAGAAGTTGAAAAAAAAAAATATAGAGAGAAAAAAAGGAATGAATAGCAATGAGCTATGAATGAAAGGAATGATGAAAATAAAATAGTCAATGAGCTATTAAGGAAGGAAGGAGTTAGTATGAGATGCGGAAGAATGACAATCGAAGAAGTTTGGTGGAGTGATCATTTGAGGTATAAAGAGTTGGGAACGGAATTTGGACTTGATTCTTATTTATTCATTTTTATTTTGTAGAAACCAATCACAAATAATCCCCATGTCTTATCCTTACCTTTACCAATTACTTGATTCGTTGTTAGCTTTCAAGCATCCGGATTTAGTGATGGCTTTGTCTAGATATGAAATGCATGGATGTTCTAGTGACCATCCGGGTTTTTGAATAGTTGAACAACGTTGCTAGCGAGCTAGTGCGTGTTTTGGTGACCATCCGTTATGCAAATAACGTCGTTAGCGAACCAAGGGTACAATCTAGTGACCATCCGTTGCTTGGCTAGTCAAGAATTCGTTGTTAGCGAGCTATTACATTCTTGTATGAAATATTTGCACAATAGCTAGGTAACCGTAACCTTTAACCTTAAACCCGAATAAAAGACCTCTTTGATGTTTTATTTTGTTGTTTTGATACTCGTACAAGCTTATGGTAAGAAACGTGAATCATGTCTGAGCAATTGAGTGATATGCCATTAAATTTACCCTTGAGTGTTGAGTGAATTTAAAAATCCTATGAGAGGAGCTTAGTTATGTTATCAAGCTTAAATTAACTTGTTTATGTTTTAAGAATTTTTCACACCTAAAAGTTAAAATGACAATTGTTCCATTGGGATAGTTGTTGGATTTTTAAAATCATAATGAAGTGGCCATTGAGTTCAGTTTTCTTAAAGCTAGACTTGCTCGAGGGCGAGCAAAACTCAAGTGTGGGGGATTTGATAACGCTCAAAATGAACATGTTTTTAGTCACGTTATCGTTAGATTTGTGCATCATATTTGGTTATATTTGTGTATATTTGTTACTAAATCATGAAAAAGTGTATATGCAAGTAAATATAGCCAAGTACAGGGAAAGATGATAAAAAGATAAAGAAATGAAGAAATTATGCACATTTAAAGAAACGAGAAAAGAACCACACAAGAATTCAAGGATTTGATAAAGTCAAGATTTCTATGTTTATATATCAAGAAAAGATCAAGTTCTATGGAAGGAAATAGTGGTACAACAAAGGATCAAGCACGTAACGAGAAAAGGAAGAAAAAAATAAAAGTATGCATGGCAGAATGGCCCATCCGATCGGATGGTGCCCGCATCCGATTTGGATGGGAGAAAAGTGATTTACCGAGAGATCCAACCGATCGGTTGGACCTCAATACCGATCGGTTGGAGGAGACTGAAGTTACAAAAACGCATTTAATGACGAATTTAAGCCCCATAATCATGGTGGCTTATCATTTCTTGGTTATTTACTGATTAAGGACGTTTTTGCTTGAGGGCAAAGGGTTCCTTCACTTATTTAAAGAACCCTTGGCTAGTTTACAAGTGTGACAACCCAAAAACCTAGTAAGGCTTACACCAAGTCTTGCTAAACTTATTATCATTGCCCGAAAGCTTGTAGTTGCTGTGAGAACGTCCAGGGAATCTTGAGTTCAAGTCTTAAGAGTTTTGTCCAAGTGTGGAGTTGTTTACGTGTGATCATAGGCGATTGGAGGAGAGCGGTTGCTATAGTTCCACAATTCTAGTTCTTGTAATTTCACAACTAGGTATTTCTTGTTTGAGTTATTATGAACTACTTTTACTTTAAGATGAATGAAAGTATGGTTGATTACTTGTGTTTGATTATGATTATTATGGAGTGATTTTGGTTATTCTTGTATGTATGATGTGATAATTGTTGGAGTATTCTTATTTCATAGTGATGCATGAAATCATATCTTGTTTTATGACTTTGTTGAAATACAATCTAATCTTGCTTAATTGGTTGGTAAAAACAGTTTTAAAGATTAACAAAGGCCGAAAGGATTTTCTTTATGTTTTTATTCCAAAAAGTTAGTGCACGAATTAGTATGGACTATGGTGTGTGACAAGCACCATATTAACTCATTAAAATGGATTTGGAAACAATTTTATCATGAGAATAGGCCGAAAGGATTCGTAGGAATTCCTAAGATAAGAAATGCTTTTCAAACAACAAAGAGTTTAATAGAATTATCGCACTAGTTAACAAAGGCCGAAAGGAATTAACTAGGAGATTGAATTCTTAGAGATGATTTGTCATGATAAAAACCATTGATTATGAATCACTCATTTTAAGTTGTGCATCATTACAAGTTACACCAAACTTGTTAGATTACTCTATACAATTGTCATGGAATTACACACAAATATTTGTTTTTTATTGATTGATTTTTACTTACCTTAGAATTTACACCAAATCGGATTGACAATCCTTTTTGTCAAAACTTATTTTGCAAACCCAAACCCCAATTCCCTTGGGACGATCTCAACTTACCCACCTTTACTACTATGGATGAGTATACTTGCTCATATTTGTTGATTAGAGAATTGGATAAATTGATTTTATAAATTTTTAAAACTTGCACTACACACGACACATCATAAAACAACCAGAGTGGCAATACTAATCAACCACTACCCAAGAGACAGGAACTGCAAAGGCCTATGTTGCAGGTCCAGCTAAGAAAATAGGTTACAATGGTACTTTACCCAAGTGCAACAAATGTCAAACCCACCATAACCCTGGAAATTGTCCGAATCCGTGTGGGAACTGTAAGAAAGTTGGTCATTCGACCAGGGATTGCAAAGCTCTGATTGCGGTTGATAATCAGAAACCAATAGTAACATGCTTTGGTTGTGGAGAAGTCGGACACTTCAAAAATAAATGTCCAAAAGGAAAGGATCAGGGAAGCAATAACCAAGGTGGAACAGCTAGAGGAAGAGCTTATTTCCTTGGAGGTGAAGATGTCAGGGAGGACCCGAATGTCGTTACGGGTACGTTCCTCATTAATAATCGTTATGCATCCATACTATTTGATTCAGGAGCCGATAGAAGTTTTGTTTCTACTGCATTTGCACCATTACTCAACATTGAACCAACCACATTAGACACTCCTTATCACATCGAACTAGCTAATGGTTCTTTAGTTGGCACCGACACGATCATTCGTGGTTGCACTCTGAATTTTCTTAATCACCCATTCAATATAGATCTCATGCCCGTAGAGCTTGGAAGTTTCGACATTGTTATCGGTATGGATTGGTTATCTCGACACCATGCAAAAATAATTTGTGATGAAAAAGTTGTTCAACTTCCTTACGACGGTGAAACATTGGTCATTCGTGGAGAACGAAGTGGAACCAGACTCAGTATAATTTCATGCATCAAAACCGAGAAGTACCTAAAGAAGGGTTGTTATGCATTCTTGGCTCATATCACAGAAAAGAAGTCGAATAAGAAACGACTTGAAGATGTACCAACAGTTAAAGATTTTCCAGAAGTCTTTCCAGGAGAGTTGCCTGGATTACCACCTACTCGCCAAGTGGAATTTCAGATTGATTTAGTGCCAGGAGCTGCACCAGTTGCGCGAGCACCTTATCGACTTGCACCTTCAGAAATGCAAGAGTTGTCGAACCAATTGCAAGAACTTTTAGACAAAGGTTTCATTAGACCAAGTTCCTCATCGTGGGGAACACCGGTCTTGTTTGTGAAGAAGAAAGATGGATCTTTTAGAATGTGCATTGACTATCGAGAGTTAAACAAGTTAACGATGAAGAATCGTTATCCACTTCCTAGGATCGACGATTTGTTTGATCAGTTGCAAGGTTCTAGTTTCTACTCCAAGATCGATTTAAGGTCAGGTTACCATCAGCTTAGAGTTCGGGACGATGATATCCCGAAGACAGCATTTAGAACTCGTTATGGTCATTATGAGTTTCAGGTAATGCCATTCGGACTGACCAACGCACCAGATGTGTTCATGGATCTCATGAACAGGGTGTGCAAGCCACATTTGGATAAGTTCGTGATCGTATTCATTGATGATATCTTGATTTACTCGAAGAGTGTAGAAGAGCACCGAGAACACCTCAGAAGAATTTTAGAGCTGCTCAAGAAGGAGAAGCTGTATGCCAAATTTTCAAAGTGTGATTTTTGATCCGCAGAGTACAATTTCTTGGTCATGTCATTGATAACCAAGGACTACAGGTTGATCCAGCAAAGATTGAGGCAGTAAAAGATTGGGCAACACCAAAGACTCCCACATAAATTCGTCAATTCTTAGGACTTGCCGGATATTACAGAAGGTTCTGATGCGTGGGTTTTGCAACCTTACAACAGGTTTTACCTCTCGAGGGATCTCAAGAGGCTTACAACCCCACCAGGCAGTGTACCTGACCGATGTAGTATAGTGTAGTGGTAAGTACGGGGGATTGATCGTTCTCCACAGGGAATAGTGTTCGTTAGGTGTGAAAGGCTACTCTAATTAGGTCTAAGGGTTGAGGAAGATTCTTTTTATGTTTTTATAGTTTTTATGAAAGCAAGTAAAATCTCGGGTTTTGAAGGAGTGGGCGGAATTAGTTGCTAGTCAACTAACCCAAATTACTACAAATGCAAATAAAATAAAATAACAAAAATGAAAAGTGGTGAGAAACTTATGTGTAGAGAAATGTGTTTACTTAGATTTCCTTACTCCCTAACTATCTTTTACCGGTTAATTAGTGTGTATTAGTCGCGTGGATGACGGGTGTATTCCTTAATACCATTCGTGGGGTGGCGTACTTACTTCCCCAAACTCTACAAGCTCCTACTTCACTCCTATGTCGAGCCGGCTAGGAAGCTCCTAACATGGGATCACTAGAATTCGCTTGTGCATTAAATACAACCATAAAAACCTTTAGTACGCGTTTGGTTCATGTTTCTTAAGACGTTCAAGCAAGTTACCGAATAGGAAGTTAGCCAGTTTTCTTAAGCCTAACATAGATAAACAATCATCCAATACAACTAATAACACACTAACAACCAATAATCAATAGCTAGGTTTCATTAGATCTAAGCAAACACAAGATAAAATTAGCCTAACATGTTAAACAAAAGACAAGCATAAGATAGAATCAAACAACACATAGACATATTGAATGATTAATTGATAACTTATCTTTCAATGAAACATGGAAGATCTCAAGGCAAGAAGCCCTGAAAAAGTAGCTAAAATCGTCTTAGGGTTTTATCCCAAAATTCCACACACTAAGCTCTCTTCAATGACAAAAAATTAGAAAACTATATATAGACTTTGACATCTGACGGCGTCACCTTATGGAGTGTGACGCCGTCACCTCGCCGCTTTTAGGGTTCCCGGATGACCATCTTGACGCCGTCCCTCTTTAGCTCTACCAAAATCCATTCTGGCTTATCAAGGCTTGACGCCGTCGGATCATGAACGTGACGCCGTCCCCTTATGATTTAAGCCGTGACGCCCTTGATTTAGTTAAAGCGTGACGCCGTCAGAATTCTCATGCAAACTCACTGGCCCGTCATGAGTAAATTTCACATCCAACTTTTCTTGCCAAGGCATGACGCCGTCCCATGTTAATTGTGACGCCGTCAAGAGTAACTTTTAGCCGATTCTTGAGACTTTGCCGTTTTCTTCACTTTAATGCTCCAAAAACGTCCAAAATGCCTCCTTTTCCAGATTTCTCCTCAAAAGTACCTAAAATGACAAAAGGAACGATTTAGGGCAATATTTGATCAAATAAATACGATTTAAGGCTTAAATGACCCCTTAAAAGCGGTACACTTTTCGCCTCATCAAATACCCTTACACTTGAGATTTGCTTGTCCTCAAGCAAATGCGCTTTTATTCTAATCAAAATATAAGTTAGGGGTCATTTAATGCAAACATAAAAGTAATTACAACAAATAATCGTTCCACTTCAATCATAATAAGCACGGAGATTATATACTAGCACCTCACAAGTAGTGTTTAGATACTCACATCTCTCAAGTGTCATCAAAATAAATCTCATAAATGAAAACGGAAAATATCTCTCACTACCTGTCATAGCAAATAGATTACCATAGGCTTGGGAAAGGATCGAAAACCTCCTCCACTAGGCGTAAGCACCTAAGATAAACTATCAAAGAGGGCTTTTAAATGGGTTATAACGTTAGGTGTAGGGAAAAGGAAAACACGGTTTTGTTGGATACGGGATATTTTACTGGTGGCGAGTTAAAGATCTTGATCAATTACATGTACTATACAATGTTGCTAAGCCAAGACTAGACTCGATCTAAGCTAGAAACAAAATAACATAAACATAACATAAAATAAAACGGGATGGTAGTCCGTATGTTTTTTCTATTTTTCTTTTTCTCATTTTTTTGTTTTTTTTTTTTTTTTTTTTTTTTTTTTTTTTTTTTTTGCATACACTTTTACCCTACCATCCAAAATAATACATCATAGGGGCATTGCATCCCCTTACACTTGAACTTTTACATAACTTTACAAATACTAATCTAATGACTCGAATTAAGATAATTGAAAAACTTGGAGTACTTTTAAAACATTTAGCACATATGGGGGTAATAAATGATGTTCTTCCCCATTACTCCATTACACTAGTACTTTACCCATGAGTCCCAATCGTCCCAAAACAATATGTACAAGGATATGACTCGACTTAGCAACCATGTAATCAACTAGATAATTAACTTGGGTTTAAACAAATGTTGTAACAATAATGCACTAAAAATGAGTGCATACAAGGTAGGCTAAGGCGATTTGGGTGTACATTTAAGTGGGGTGTAACAAATTCTTCCTTTAAGTAAAATGCTTAAAGGTCGAAACGAAAAGATAGGCTCTGAGGGGTGTACTAGGGGTATCGTGTACTAAAAATGAGTACAACGCAAAGGGTGTAGGAGAATTACTTGACCAATGTAGCCAACGTAATTATAACAAAAACACAGGTGTAAAACAATGGGTTAATCCTAATGCCTCTTATCATGTAGTAAATCTAACTACACGAATGTAGTCTCACTTGTGGCCTCGGAATGGTCCTAACGCAAGTTCTAGAATCTAAGTGCTACCGGTACACACATCATAGCATAAATGCTTTTCCTACCAATTCTAGGGGCGAACCTCACATATTTGGGGGTGGAAAATTTTTTAGTTGTACGGTTTTTGTGCTAGTCATATAACTCCTATCCATGAGACGCTCATTAAGATCAAAGTTTCACTCCTATATGTTGTAAAAAATTTTAAATTTGGCACTAAAATTACCTTAACAAGTATTTCTCTCAGTTTTATTACACATCTACCATCAAACAAACAAAAATCAAGCGCAATTGTATTCTCTAAAATCGTACTTTTACCCTCCCCTTACACTTAAGATGAACATTGTCCCCAATGTTCAAATAACAAGATGTAAAAGCATAAAGTAAAAGAATGAAATCAAATACTCCCCTGATTCGCTCGTTGGATAATGAAATTACACGGTTAAATCTTCCTCCAAAGAGAATGTTGAAGCTCCATGACTAATGCATCGCCATAAGCTTGATTCAAAACATTTCCTTGTCCAAAATAACCTGTTGAACCTGAGAAAACAAACACGAAAACCTGCATAACATCGGCGGGATAAAATCTATATATAAGGATATAATGCTTGTGGAATGATAACTTTGCAGATTCCTGGAGATTATAAGTTGGAGATTTTAATAAAAACTTTTTATGAAAACAAAATTTTCAAAAATTTCTGGAAATTAAATCTGACGCCGTCAGGTTATAACCCCTGACGCCGTCAGAAATGACCTGACAAAAATTTTCATTTTAAGTTTCCGGAAAATTTCTGGAAAAACCTTTACCTTACTTCCTGGAAATCCTGCAAAACATCATTATGACTCGATACAAGCATTTGACTCAAACAAATACGAATATGCATGCTTATATCTCATTGTTATCGTTCATGTTCAATCTTGTTCTTAAAAACAAATTTGGATTTCCCTTACACTTATCTTTTGCAAAATACCTTTATATGTAGTTAAGACGAAGTTAAAAACAAAATAAAGCATTTTCACAATTTATATTTGAGACATGAACAGTAAACAAAAAGAATAAGAAATGCATACGGAAACAAATAAAATTAAATAAACAAACAATCAAACAAATAAAGCAAATAAAATAACAATCCAATGAGGCTAGCATGCGATAAAAGAAAAATCAATGTAACAAATGTTTTAAGGCAAACAGATGCCTTCCCTAAATTATTACAGACCATATTGTTTCAACACATACAACCAAATATCAAATTGTTCAAACATCAAAACATCAAATCACAACATCACTGGGGAGGGGGTCCTTGGCGATAGTCATAGCCAGGAGGAAGATGCCCGTAGTACCCGTATGGAGGGTAATCCTGCTCACGACCCGGGAAAGGGTCAATCTGCAGATGCGGGTCTATCTGATCACGTGTGGATAGATGCTGCATCTGACGAACCGTGTGATCATACATCCAGTCGAACCTCTCGTCAGCCCTGGTCCTCCAAGCATCAACCTGGCCCATCCAGGTCCCCTGGTGAGCCTGCCAGTCCCCCCTGCTCATATGCCGGTAGTAATCAGCTGTACCGGCCTCATACCCATCATGCTGCTGCTGCTGGGGCTCCTCCTCCTCATCGTCATCCTCATCACCATCATCCTCAGCTCCAACCGGGTGATACCACATAAAGGACCCGTCATGCATCTCCATGATCACCTCCATCTGCTTCAGGGACCTCTCCTTCACCGTCCTGCATTTATCACCACTCAAATACCTCATGACCTCGGGCCTGAGGACTCCATAAGACTGAGCCAGTCGGGTGATGAACATCCCACCATAAATCCTGTCACCTTCCCGCTCCCCAACTCCACCATGCATAAAGCTAGCAACCCAAAACGGGATGTTGCAGTAAACATCATTAGAGTAGATGGTGTACAGGTAGAAGAGATCAGAAGCTGTGACACGGTGGTGAGAGCTGTGACGCCCTGTCAAGCTGTAGGTGAGGCAACGATGAGTCAACCGAACCCTAGGATCCCTGATTTGGGATGCTACAGTGGTCGAGGTATACACCCCATCCCCAATAGTCTGCCAGAAAATAGAGCATCTAAAATCATTCTTCATCGACTCCCCATGCAACAACCTCTGCATGAACCCTGCCTGAATGGTATCATGCTGATCATATAACCCCAGTCTCCACCCAAACTCAGTAACAGAACACGTCCTTAGCTCACCCCCCAGCCTGAAATAGATCGTGGTACCGCCCACATCGGTCCTTGCCTCAGCCATGTCAAAATGAAAGGTGGCAAAGAACTCCCGTACCAACTCCTCATATACCGGCTCCTGAATCTTAAACAGTCTTTCCCACTGGGGGCCGGTAAAACCATCTGTCTGAAAACTTTGGAGAAAAGTCTGCTCAAGACCTACTCTCCTCAGAAAGCCCCAGTCAACCACTGCTCCATTCTCGACCTTGTGTAGTAGCAATTGTGCGTATTTGCTTGTAGCAGCATCGTTGTCAAAGATACCCCAACTGAGGACCGTATCCCCAAAGTTTTCTTGTTGAGATCGGGAAGAACTTCCTCGGCTGGGTCTTTGACGCTTACTCATTATCTGGAACAAAGCAGGAGGAATACAAGTGTTAATATGTGAATTAAAAGACTTGGTGGCGCATCAGACAGGTCTGACGCCGTCACGCTTTGATAGGTGACGCCGTCAGATTTGATCAGTGTTCAAATCCATAATTACGAGGGAAAAATCAATATTCAAACTTCAGGCTCAATAACCACACACCACTTTTTGCAGAAAAATGGGTGATTGGATCACAGGTTATGGTTCAAATTCGTAGCCTCCCTATTAGTGAATAGACCCAATTGATTGCCAATCATCAAATGCTTTAATCTTTGTTAAATAACACTAATTAAAACACATTATGAGTTCTAAGCATGAATCAATCCTAGGGTTTCACAAGTTGGGGATTTTCGAAATTTACAAATCCTATGAGTAATTGAAGCGAAAAGAATGAGTAAAAATGACTTACCACGTGAAGATTGGAAGCGGGAATTGGCGAATTTGTCCTGGGAAAATCGGAGGTGGGGTTGGAGAGGATATGGTTTGTGGGGTTTGTGATGAAAGTGATGGAATTAAAGTTATTATTGCTGTGCAGACGGGGTGACGGCGTCAAGTGCAAATTATGACGCCGTCAGATTAGCGTATTTTGCTACTTTGTGCCAGTTTACAAATGAGCCCCTCGTACTTTAAGAAAGCAGCTAGTCAGGGTCAATAATCCTGATAGCTAGTCTCGTTAACAAGTTCCTCCTGGGTCAAATGTTTTGTTACTGTCACGGGGTGTAGTAAAATGTTGAAAAGGGTCGGTTGACGTCATATTCGGGTCCCAATTTCCATCAAGGCGAGTATTCAGGGAGTGAGAGGAACTTTCCCAGGGGGTTTTCAAAATGATGGTGTGCTTTAATTGAGTTCTTCTCACACCTGGCTTAAAGCCAAAAGACCGTTTCCTAGCTTCATAAAAGTTAGGGAGCGTGACAACCATGCTCCCCACGAAAATGCTGCGATCATGAGAGTTTTTCTCGCGAGAGGATCTAAATAAATAAGAGGGTTTTGACAGTGAAGGCTCGGGGAGGAGGGTTTCATCATCCCATTCGTTGTATGGTTCATTAGGGACCGGGAGTTCAAAGATCTTCTCGATCTTTTTGTGTGAGGCTTCTTCCCTAATTTTCTCTTTTATTCTCGAGATGAATTTTTCTGCTAGCTCCATGAACATATCTTGGGTGTTTTTCAAGTGAGTTTCTAATTCCTTGATACGTCTCTCTTGGTTGTTCACGAAAGTTAGCATTATCCCTTCAAACTTATCTTGTCGTGAGAATTGGCGAAACGTATGTTTACCAATTGTGTTCACGCACTCATCGGGATTTTTATCAGCCGTAGGTATCTCAGCTTTCATTAAGCTCTCAACCTGCCTTTTTATGTTTGCGAACAGCTGTTCTTGGGTTGCATTCATGCAATTTAAAATCCCTCCTTCCGAGAATGTTGAGTCATCCCATTCTTCTTCTTCGTACTGTGCTAAGTCCTCAATGACTTCCCAGCACTTATCGACACTGAGCCTGCTCAATCTCCCATTGGCGGCGTAATCTATGGCTCTTCTAGTTTGATGATCGACACCATCATAGAAGATTTGGATTTGTAGCCAAGGATCCATGCCATGGTGAGGGACCTTTCGGAGTAAGTCCTTGAATCGAATCCATGCCCCGTAGAGGGTTTCGCCTTGACGTTGTTGGAACATCAAGATATCATCCCTTAGCTTGGCAGTTCTTCCCGGTGGGAAAAACTGAGCAAGGAAACGAGTGGTGAGATCATCCCAAGAGGTAATGGATCCTGCGGGTTGACGTTCTAGCCACTGACTAGCTTGGTCCCGCAGAGAGAATTGGAAGAGACGCAATCGGGTCGTCTCTCGAGTGGCAACATCAAGGTCTATAGAATCAACGATTTTAAGAAAGTCCTTGAGATGTTGATTAGGATCTTCAGAACGAAGTCCATGGAATGCGCATCCGCTTTGCACCAACCGGATGGTGTCGGATCGCAAGGGTGTGATATTGGCTCCTTGTGTGAGCTCAATGGTGTTTCGATAGCCGTGGTGGCTAGGACGGGAATACTCTCCTAAAGTACGGGCTCTAGGAGGTGGTGGTGGTTGTTGTGGTGGTGGGTTGTGTGGGTTAAGGATATTACCATCTTCCATGATGTCGGACGGTAATGGTTACGAACAAAGACACGAAGAAAATAGATAGACTAAAGAAAACCTAGAAAAATAAAATAAAAATCTCACTAGAAAGGAATCTAGTGAGTAGACCTAATAGAAATAAAAATTCAACCTAAACAATAACTATTCCCCGGCAGCGGCGCCAAAAACTTGATGCGTGGGTTTTGCAACCTTACAACAGGTTTTACCTCTCGAGGGATCTCAAGAGGCTTACAACCCCACCAGGCAGTGTACCTGACCGATGTAGTATAGTGTAGTGGTAAGTACGGGGGATTGATCGTTCTCCACAGGGAATAGTGTTCGTTAGGTGTGAAAGGCTACTCTAATTAGGTCTAAGGGTTGAGGAAGATTCTTTTTATGTTTTTATAGTTTTTATGAAAGCAAGTAAAATCTCGGGTTTTGAAGGAGTGGGCGGAATTAGTTGCTAGTCAACTAACCCAAATTACTACAAATGCAAATAAAATAAAATAACAAAAATGAAAAGTGGTGAGAAACTTATGTGTAGAGAAATGTGTTTACTTAGATTTCCTTACTCCCTAACTATCTTTTACCGGTTAATTAGTGTGTATTAGTCGCGTGGATGACGGGTGTATTCCTTAATACCATTCGTGGGGTGGCGTACTTACTTCCCCAAACTCTACAAGCTCCTACTTCACTCCTATGTCGAGCCGGCTAGGAAGCTCCTAACATGGGATCACTAGAATTCGCTTGTGCATTAAATACAACCATAAAAACCTTTAGTACGCGTTTGGTTCATGTTTCTTAAGACGTTCAAGCAAGTTACCGAATAGGAAGTTAGCCAGTTTTCTTAAGCCTAACATAGATAAACAATCATCCAATACAACTAATAACACACTAACAACCAATAATCAATAGCTAGGTTTCATTAGATCTAAGCAAACACAAGATAAAATTAGCCTAACATGTTAAACAAAAGACAAGCATAAGATAGAATCAAACAACACATAGACATATTGAATGATTAATTGATAACTTATCTTTCAATGAAACATGGAAGATCTCAAGGCAAGAAGCCCTGAAAAAGTAGCTAAAATCGTCTTAGGGTTTTATCCCAAAATTCCACACACTAAGCTCTCTTCAATGACAAAAAATTAGAAAACTATATATAGACTTTGACATCTGACGGCGTCACCTTATGGAGTGTGACGCCGTCACCTCGCCGCTTTTAGGGTTCCCGGATGACCATCTTGACGCCGTCCCTCTTTAGCTCTACCAAAATCCATTCTGGCTTATCAAGGCTTGACGCCGTCGGATCATGAACGTGACGCCGTCCCCTTATGATTTAAGCCGTGACGCCCTTGATTTAGTTAAAGCGTGACGCCGTCAGAATTCTCATGCAAACTCACTGGCCCGTCATGAGTAAATTTCACATCCAACTTTTCTTGCCAAGGCATGACGCCGTCCCATGTTAATTGTGACGCCGTCAAGAGTAACTTTTAGCCGATTCTTGAGACTTTGCCGTTTTCTTCACTTTAATGCTCCAAAAACGTCCAAAATGCCTCCTTTTCCAGATTTCTCCTCAAAAGTACCTAAAATGACAAAAGGAACGATTTAGGGCAATATTTGATCAAATAAATACGATTTAAGGCTTAAATGACCCCTTAAAAGCGGTACACTTTTCGCCTCATCAGGTTCATTGAAGGGTTTTCCAAGATAGCTAAACCATTGACCAAGTTGACGCAAAAGAACCAAAAGTACGAATGGGGAAAGAAACAAGAGACCGCTTTTCAGCTATTGAAGCAGAAGCTTTGCAGCACACCAATTTTGGCACTGCCAGAAGGGATTGAAAACTTCATGGTATATTGTGATGCTTCACACAAAGGACTTGGAGCAGTATTAATGCAAAACGAGAAGGTGATAGCTTATGCATCTCGACAGCTTAAGAAGCATGAAAAGAATTACACTACTCACGACTTTGAGTTGGGTGCCGTGGTTTTCGCACTCAAGATTTGGAGGCACTATCTTTATGGAACTAAGTGTGTAGTATTCACAGACCATAAGAGCTTACAGTATATACTTGATCAGAAGGAACTCAACATAAGACAACGTCGTTGGTTAGAACTGCTTAGTGATTACGACTGTGAGATTCGATATTACCCAGGAAAAGCCAATGTTGTGGCAAATGCACTCAGTCGGAAGGAACGACTCAAGCCTTTGAGAGTCAGATCGTTGGGTATGACAATCATTTCACCACTACCATCAAAAATCCTCGAGGCTCAGGTAGAAGCACTCAAGGAAGAAAACCTACCAAGTGAGACACTTAAGGGGATGCAAGATAATGCAAATGGTTTAGTAAGGAGATCAGACGGAGTACTATGCTTCAAGGGTAGAAGTTGGATACCTCTCTATGGTGGAATACGAGAGTTGATTATGCACGAGTCACACAAGTCGAAGTACTCTATTCACCCAAGTTCTGATAAGATGTATCAGGATCTCAAGAACCTTTATTGGTGGCCCAATATGAAAGCAGAGATAGCTACGTATGTCAGCAAATGTCTTACTTGTGCTAAAGTAAAAGCCGAGTACCAGAAACCATCAGGATTACTTCAGCAACCAGAGATTCCCCAATGGAAGTGGGAACGCATTACAATGGACTTTGTCACTAAACTTCCCAAGACAACAGGCGGTTACGATGCTATTTGGGTGATAGTTGATCGTCTCACCAAATCGACCCATTTCATCCCAATCAAAGAGACTTATTCTATGGATCAGCGCACCAGACTTTACGTCAAGGAAATAGTTTCAAGGCATGGTGCACCAATTTTCATCATTTCCGACAGAGACAGTCGCTTTACTTCAAACTTTTGGCATTCATTGCAAGATTCATTTGGAACTAAATTAGACATGAGCACTGCCTATCATCCTCAGACTGATGGTTAGAGCGAGAGAACGATTCAGACATTAGAAGACATGCTCAGGGCGTGTGTGATTGATTTCGAAAATGGTTGGGCTAACCATTTTCCATTGATCGAGTTCTCTTACAATAACAGTTATCACTCGAGCATAAAGGCAGAACCATTCGAGGCACTCTATGGTCGAAAGTGCCGGTCCCCAGTTTGTTGGGCCGAAATAGGTGATGTACAACTTACTAGTCTAGAGTTGGTTAGAGAAACAACAGAAAAGATAGTCCAGATTCGAGAAAGACTCCAAACAGCTAGAAGCCGACAGAAAAGTTACGCCGATGTTTGACGCAAACCATTAGAATTTTAGGTTGGAGACAAAGTCATGTTGAAGGTCTCGCCTTGGAAGGGCGTGATACGATTCGGGAAACGCGGGAAGTTAAACCCGAGATACATAGGGCCATTTAAGATTCAGGAGAGAATTGGTCCGGTAGCATACAGGCTTGTGCTTCCGTCAGAGCTCAACAGTGTACATAACACGTTTCATGTGTCAAACCTCAAGAAATGTCTTTCAGACGAAACGCTCGTAATCCTATTGGAAGAAGTTCAGCTCGATGATAAGCTTAACTTTGTGGAAGAACCAGCAGAAATTATGGATCGTGAGGTCAAACGGTTGAAACAGAATCGAATTTCGATCGTCAAAGTTCGCTGGAATTCTCGTAGAGGTCCTGAGTTTACTTGGGAACGGGAAGACCAGATGCCACTCAAATGCCCACATCTTTTCATCGAGTCCACTCCAGAGACCAACACTAGCTGAATTCAGGGACTGAATTCCTTTTTGGGTGGGCGACTATCACAAATTACAATTTCAGGTCATTTTCCAAACCTCGACAATTTACTATTCATGGATTACTATTCATATTTACTATTCACCGATCACTATTCATCATTTTTGAAGTCAGTTTGTGACTTTGAGAAGTCGTCTAAATTTTTACTATTCATGTGACACTATTCATTCCCGGAGGGAAATCACTATTCATGGGCATCATTCATCATTTCGTAAACTAGATTTACAGGTATTCAAATGCGCGTAACCAGTTAGGTTTAGCTGCGTATTCATGCATCATCAGTTAAGGCACATCATACAGACTAGAGTAGTCTGCATATCATCAGTAACATCATTATCATATCAGTTCATGCACGGGTTTGTGTGATTTTCATTAACGTATGCTTAATTGTTTAATTAACGTTACCACTCAGTCATTACTACTAACATTATACCCAATACTCCCGACTATGATCCTAATACATTTTCAAACTAGTTATAATGATATAGAGACTATATTATTACTTTACCCGGTATTTTTAAACCAATTGCTATATTTTCTGTTAGGAGCTTATAACTCTGTCGGTTTGCGATATTTCAACCCGATAATCATTCTAACACCCGATTCATGCAAGGAATATGATTTTACAATTTTTACAACTTCGTCGTATTTTATTTTACCTCGTCATGATTTATTTCTAGTTAACTCGGTACACGATAACACCTAATGTATGCACTAAACTAAGCTATTTCTAATTAAATGGAGACAAGTTCATTAATGAACATCAAATCTCTTCCATATTTAGCACATGTGCCCCCCCCCCTAAACCCCCTAATTCTTCACTTCACTTGATTACAAGTACCATCTTATTTAATGCAAAGTAGCTATATGTTTTCTAATTAATTAGACAAACACATACATAACCAAATCAACTAGCAAATAAACTTCAAATTCTCTCTTTTCTCTTCTTGTTGGATCGGCCAAGACCAAGAACACAACCATCATCCACCATTTTTTTGAAGATCAAGTATTAAACAAGCTCTAATTTCATTCCTAGTTAGGGTTTTGTGGTAAAAACCCTAGGTTCTTATACATTTTCTCATCAAAACTCTCCAATATTGCAAGTAAGCTTCAAGAACATCTCTTTGATCATTTCATACTTTCATTTAATTCATATGATTATGTATTTTCAAGTTATACTAGTTAATCATGCAACTTATTTATGTTTTAGATACCACTTTGCACATAAACTATCTTTAACACTAGATCTATAAGTTTCACTAATAATCTCATGAAATCCACCAAGTTTGGTGATGTTTAGGACTCATGACACCCTAAGAATGTGTATGGTAGGATTTGCAAACTTGAGGAGTTGATTTGAAGTGGTATGATCAAGTTTAGAACCAAGAAAATGAGTTTTAACAAGTATATATAAGCTACTGTCCAAAAATGCAAAGTCTGGAAAAATCAGTAACTCTTGGACTATTTTGGCCTTCAGATTTAGAAATTTCTTTCAAAAACGAAACCGTGGCCGCTTGAATCACTAAAAACCGACTTATAACGAAGGAGATATGATTTTTCTAAGTTAGGCGACGAAAAACTATTTTCTGAAAATAGCTTGCTGTTTTTCCGAACTTCAAGGGACAAAACGAGACGTTAGACGTGATCTAGACGAGCCGACCTATTGAAAATATGTTAGTTCATATTCGTACGAACCCGTGGATACAAAGAACGTAGCAAACGAGCTTATAACGACCGAGATATACACGTTTGAAGCCCGACGATTCACAATCTATTTTGACAGCCCACTATTAGAAAATATTCTAAGTATAAAAACTAGTATTTTTACAAGTAACTAAGTTGATGGCCAATTTTCTATATGATCAAGGCGCGTTTGATCAAAAGTCAAATAACACGACATTAAGATTATGTTGCAAGGTTTCCAAGAACGTCGAGTTTGATCACTAACACTTAACGTACAATATTTCGTGACTAGTTTCACGAAGCCATTTTGGACATATTTTCACAAGTAGCGAAAAGTGTTATTTTTGCGACGAAAACATTATATTTGCCGATAGAACACCAAATGAGGATCGTGGAGTACCGTTTCAACATAATTACACGAAAAGTAGTTTATAACTTAACGAGACGTCAAAAGTGTATTTTTCATCGATAAACGTTATTTTCAAAACTAACAAGTGGTATCGTTAACATACGTATTTGCATGTGTTGCATTGTATCATTGCTTACCTTGGATCATATCATTCATGATAGGTCGCGGTTAGAGACCGAGTCTCATTGTCATCATATCCACTATTGTCTTTGTTGCTATATCATATCAGGTGAGTTTTCATAGCCCCGTTTTTAATTGTTTACATAATTTCTAAATTCTCGGGGGAGAATACATTGCACCATTTTTATGCGGACCAAAGTATCAAACTCATTACATTGCTTAAGTTACATCATTTTCCCAGATTAAAGTCCCCTTTATTATCATGAACCGTTAATTGTGAGCAAGCGAGAGTGAGTGAATAGATCTATTGAGGGTGACTCCTCCGTTCGGGTTGGTAGCGCCAACTTGTCAAACGAACGCATTTCATTTCTGTCATATTAGAGTGAATGGCAAACACTCAGTTGGGGCATTTCATTCAGTCTAGCTTCGGGGTCATGAGCTTAAGAGCTAATGTATCATTTTTATGTGGCATTGTTTTGTCATACACTTTATACTTATGGTATCCGTATAACATTTCATTTACATAAACCTATGAACTCACCAACATTATTGTTGACCATTTTTAGCAATGTATTTTCAGGTAATTAAGGTATCGCATGTTTGCTTGCATAAGGACATACCATGGAGTCGCGGAGTCGACGCGTCTCACTTTATATTTTATGCACTTATCTATCGTTTGATTTGTATAAACTTGTTTTCTGAAAACTTGTTTCACCTTTTGGGACCTTGCTTTGTAACTCTGAATGTTTTTAATTAATCAAACGATGTATTTTCTAAACGACACTTTAGGTCATTCAATATAACTGTAATTGTGGTGCTATGATCAGTCGCGCCCTCGAATGCTTCATTCCGCTGTAAGTCATGTAATTTGGGGGTGTGACAGTGTAGGATTGGGTTACCCCAATCCCCCACCGATCGGCCATAGTCCCAAAAGAGGGATCCGGAACCTTCTCGACTTTACAATTATTCACTCTATAATTCTTTCCTTTTATTAGTGAACAGTCATTAGTCAATATCCGTTAATTACTAACGGTCGTTATGTATATGTGTAATAAATAATTAAGTATAACATTTTATATATAATTATTAATCTTTAATTCTCATTCGTAAAATGTGCAATCTCGTGGTCTCGAGTTCATTCCTAACATACGACTACTAAATTATGTCCATAAATCTAACATATCCATCTCTTGAAGCTTTATCAAAACCAAACTTAGTAGTGTTGAATTTGCTCCCCCTTGAACTAAGAATCTCTTTCCAACTTGATCATTGTAATTCTTAGAAAAGGACATTGAAATTATTGTTGAAGTAGTGATCTTGGTTGTCAAAGTCTTTGCTTTTAATCTTGATTGATTTGTTGTTGAAGACGACACTTATATCGATGAGAAGTGATCGTATGATATTGTTGAAATAATGATCTTAATAGAGCTTTTAAATTGATGAAACACTACCACTTATTCCAAACACTTGTTGATGTAACTCATTTTCAACATTTACAAACATTTCATTAATCACTCTTTCAACTAACCATTCCTGAAAAAAAATACCTGAAGACAGTAACAAACTATGAAGACAACTCATATCTTCTAGATCAAACTACCTTAAAATTTAAATACTAAATTATTAATGCCTTTGACTTTTCATTAAGCCATGCTGGAGAAAATTACATTAGATCTTAAACTTGAAGCCTTTGTAATTCAGTCTTTAACAATATGCAAACTTGGATTTTTCTTCAACTTGATTTCGATATCTCAACCATTTCTTCTCATTGTTGCAAGTTTCTACCCATGATTATCTCCTATAATTATCAACCAAAATATTTCCTCCCCCTCATGATGATTATGATTCATCATAAGCATCATGAGTATGTAAGCTCTGGGTTGATAATCATTAGAAGAATAATCAATTGAAGCACAAAAATCTTGTCATGAAATAAAAGTTGAGTATCAAATTTTCTCTTGAAAAACCAAACAATCTCCCTTTATAATCACACATACTCCCTCAAAATAACCAAGAATCGCCCCTAAACCAAGAAACTTGATCGTTATCATTCTCGTGAAGGTTAAAGGTTGACTTTTGATGATGTATGACTTGTTGAAGGTGTAATATTTGTGTAAAGGTAGAAATGGTGTTTGTTGTAGAAGATGAATATGGCAACATCAGAGTAATATGCAATCTTCTACATCGAATTTATGCGTGTAATCTATGTATCACAAAATGATGCGTAAAAACCACCGTCAAGTTGTTGAGTATGACAATCAAATCCACATCTCGTGATAATGATGCAAAAAATGATCATGAAATCCAAGTAAAGCATCAACTTTGTGAAATCCGGGTAAGAAAACCATTCACATGATTAGATCAAGGAAATATCGTTTGTGTTTCAAAAACTATAAAAATGGTATCAAAACTACTAACACAAGAGGTAATCACCCAACGAACCACCCCTTTGGTGATCTATTCTTTTAGTATAACAATATACACAGCAGACTTGTCCCAAACACAGGTTCAAGCCAATACAATATAAGAAGAAATATAGTAGTCCCTCTATTAGGTGCTACTTACAAGAACACACACTCTAAACCAAACCTGAATCTAAAAAATAACTAAAACCAAACTGACAATCAAGATCAAAAGGATCTTGATATAAACTAATCACTACACAACTTGAACTAAAACCCAGAAACCCAGATGATGATGATCAACCTTGAGAGAGAGAGTGAGAACTTTGTGTGTGTCAAACTATGAGAATGAATGAATACCAACACCCTAGCTCGTATCAATCAATATATAGCCCAAAGTTTCACATTACACCCTGCACTATCACAAACTAAACAAACACAGCTGAAAGTTACATTATAAGAGAACACACTAAGAAAAGTTACATATTAACCCTCAGAGTTTCAGAAGTTAGCAAAAGTGTATAATTTAATACCCTTCCTCAAACTTTTGAAACAAACAGGTTTAACATGCCAAGTTTCTTAACCAGAAAAGCATGTTGCACAGACCCAAGACCTTTAGTCAAAATATCAGCAATCTGATTTTTAGACTCAACATTCACAGTTTTAATCAAGCCTGAAGCAACCTTTTCTCTTACCAAATGCACATCAATATCAAAGTGCTTAGTTTTCTCATGCATAACAGGATTTGTAGCAATCTGAATTGCAGACCTATTGTCATAACAAAGATCAACTGGTAACAACCCAATTTCACCCAAATCCTCCAACACTTTCAAAATCCACATAATCTCACAAGTAGCAGAGGCCATACTTCTATATTCTGCTTCCGCAGAAGACTTAGAAATTGTGGCTTGCTTCTTGCTTTTTCAAAAAACTAGATTACCATTAACAAACACACAATATCCTAAAACTGACTTCCTTGTCAAAGGACATTTAGCCCAGTCAGAATCAGAATATGCAACAACACCAAATCCAATTTGAGTTCTATCAAACCAAATACCACTTCTAGGTGCAAGTTTTAAGTACTTTAAAACTCTCAAACCAAGATTTAAATGAGACTGTAAAGGAGCATGCATATATTTACTTAAACAGTGAACAACATATGAAATATCAGGTCTGGTCATAGTAAGATATATAAGTTTTCCTACCAGCTTTTGATAACTAGTAATGTTTTTCAACAACTTATCATCACCAGTTTCTTTATGAACCAAAACATAATTTTCAGGTAAAGGAGTCATAAAAGGTCTACAAGCAAGCAAACCATAATCATGCAACAGCTCAAGACAGTATTTTCTTTGATTCAAACACAAACCAGTTTTAGTTTTTAAACTTCAATTCCAAGGAAAAATGTTAATTCTCCCAAGTCTTTGATTTTAAACTTAGTTTTCAAAAACTGTTTTAATCTTTCAATTTCCTTCTCATAATTACTAGTGATTATTAAATCATCCACATAAACCAGAAGGTACACAACAGTCTTATCACTTCTCTTAATAAAGAAGGAGTGATCATTCTTAGACTGAACAAAACCTGCTTCAAACAAAGCCTTACACAGTTTGTGATTCTACTGTCTGGGAGCTTGTTTAAGCCCATACAAAGACTTCTTCAACCTACACACTTTGTTACTACCTTTAGTGGAATACCTAGGTGGAGGAAGCATATAAACTTCCTCATTAAGGTCACCATACAAAAATGCATTATTAACATCCATTTGAAAAAATTTCCAATCATGTTTAACAGCAACACTTAACAAACACCTAACAGTACCCATCCTCACAACAGGACTAATGGTTTTATCAAAATCAATACCCTCTTTTTGCCCAAAACCCTGAGCAAAAGTCTAGCCTTATACCTCTCAACTTCACCAGTTGACTTATACTTAATCTTTAAAACCCACTTACAACCAATTGGCTTTCTACCAACTGGTAGATTAGATTCTTCCCAAGTATCATTTTCATGTAAAGCATAAATTTCTTCATTCATAGCATTAATCCATTTAGGACCTTTACTAGCTTCTTCATAAGTACTTGGTTCAACAGTTTTATTCAAGTTAGATACAAAACAACAATTATCAACACTTAACACAGATTGATTAGCATACTTATTCAATCCATATCTAACCTTAGTATCCAACACATAATCATTTAGTTTAGCAGGCAATCTAGAAGACCTAGAGGACTTTCTATGACTAACAAACCCTTACTCAATTTGATTATGAAAAACATTTTGAAACCTAAGACCATCAGAAGAACTTGAACCAACATTTCCCTCAGAATTTGTATTTTCATCTAAAGGAGTTGCAGGGCTCTCATCATTCATAGATTGCAATAAACTATCAGAATGATGTATATGTTCATTAATTTCAACCTGATCATTGTTTACTACAAAATCTGGTTGATGTACCCTACCATCTCTACCAACACATGTTGCTTCCTCACTAAGATTATCATCATTGGGAGTAGGGACAGGAGTTTTGGTTTTTGACACAGACTCTGACTCAACAAAATCAAAAAAGTTTAAATTTGAAACTTCAAAATCAGAATTAGAATCACTGTTTTGACTCATCTTATATGGAAAAATGGTTTCATAAAACTTAACATCCCTAGAGTACAAAACAACTCTGTTTTCAAGACTTAAAAGTTTGTATGCCTTTTTTCCACTAGCATACCTAATTAAAACACATTTTTTAGACTTTTCAGAAAACTTATCTGAGCCTTTAATAATAGCAGCAAAACATAAACATCCAAAACTCCTAAGGTGAGACAAATTAGGTTCCCTATTATATACCAAACAAAAAGGGTTACTTACCCTTTAAAACAGAGGAAGGAAGCCTGTTAATCAGATAAGTAGCAGTTAGAACACATTGAGGCCAATAAAGGAGAGGAATCCCCCCCCCCCTTGAAACATAAGACTTTTGGCCACATTAAGCAGATGTCCGTGTTTCCTTTCAGCAACACCATTTTATTGAGGTGTATATGCACAAGTAGTTTGATGAATAATACCCATGATATTTCAAAAAATCAGACATTTTATTATTTACAAACTTAGTACCATTATCAGATCTTATCACTTTGATCTTTTTATTAAACTGTGTCAAAACCAGATTATAAAAACTTACAAACATTCCAAAAACTTCATCCTTAGTCTTAAGCATATACACCCACACATATCTACTATAGTCATCCACAATGGTCAAGAAATACCTAAAACCCTCCCTGCTAACCACCTTATATGGACCCAAGACATCAAGATGAATAAGTTGTCCAAAAACAACAGATTTATTATAACTTAAAGGAAAAGAGTCCCTTGTTTGTTTTGCCTTATGAAAAACCTCACAAGGACCTTCATGATCAACATTAGTAAGATTCAAAGACTGTTTTAATAGTTTCAAAACTTGGTTAGCAGGATGTCCCAACCTATTATGCCAAACTTCTTTGGACACATGACAAACAAAAAACTCACACTGATTAACCATAGCAGACTTATCACACTCTCTATCAAACAAATACAGTCCACCAAACTCACTACCAGTCCCTAGAACACTCTGCTTTCTCAAATCCTGAATATAGCATTTAGTCTCATCAAAACCCATAGTTAACTTTCTATCCTTAATCATTTTATGAACAGACAACAAACTAACATAGTATTCAGGAACAACCAAAACATCAAACAAAACCACATTCTTGTTAATTCTAATATTACCAACATGAGTAATCTTGGCTAAAGTACCATTAGGGTTTCCAACATTTAATTTTAAGTCAAAAATATCAATTAAGCCAAACATTTTATCAGTATTATTGGTCATATGAAACACCCTTAACACTGATTAGCCCCTGAATCAATGATCCAGCCCAAATGATATGAAACACCCTTAACATTGATATTAGAACAAAAAAACTTATAAAAGTGTTGGTTAAAAAAGACATTGCAATTCAAAAAAGAACAAGAACCACTACCTGCCATACTGGCATGAGCAGCAGAACAGGTTTTATCATTCAAAAGATTCATCAACTTCAAAACCTGTTCATTAGTAAAAGAAACAGCACCAGTATTTTTGACATCACCATTGACACTAGGCATACCCTTAACCTCAACATTGTTACTTTTATTATTAAAACCAGTTCCAGGCTTAAGATTAGGACTTTTCTTAAAACCAGGAGGGTAACCAATTAATTCAAAACATCTTTCAATAGTGTGTCCTTTTAAACCACAATTCTTACAAAGCAAACTATCATAATTGCCTCTATTGTTACCATTGTTGCTCAAATTGTTACTAGACTTATTATTATAAAAATTGTTTCTATTATTTCCATTAGGTCTAGACACAAATGCAGATATCTGAGGCTTCTCAGTTTACACCGAAGTGGTAGGAATCCCTCTGTTGGATTCTTCCCTAGAAATAATAACAAAAGAATCTTTGACCTCAGGAAGGGTTTCCCTGGTCAAAATAGTACTTCTAATAGGCTGATAAATGTCATTAAGACCCATTAAGAACTACATCAATTTTAACAACTTAGCATGATCAACTAATTCAGTTCTGGCTTCACAAACACAATCAGGCAGTTTAGAAAGAATATCAGCTTCTCTCCATAGAGAATTCAACTTATGAAAATATTTAGAAACAGGTAAATCACATTATTTAAAGGTATTAATCTTTTGTAACAAGTCAAACACCACAGAACCATCAATCCTATCATAAGTGTCTTTTAAATCTTTCCAGAAAGCAGATACATTATCATAAAAAACATGACCAAGATACTGTAGGACCGATAATATGTACGATTTATGTGGTTCGGGAGGTCTAGGTTGATCAAACATGATGATATGATACATGTTTCTAGTAAGAGAAAGTAAAGAGAGGGTGAAGAAAAACACAAAGTATATTAGCTTGAAAGAATGAATGTTACACAATGATTTTCCCACACCCCTCATGGAGAGTGATGAGGGGTATTTATAGGCTCATTACACTACAAGTTTGCCACTTAAACAATAGTAGTCCCTGCGGGTACTACTTACTATGAATCTAGTCCAATTCACGTATAAGACATTATGTTTATAAAAAAGCGAGGCAAGCAATTGGTATAAGGAGCCAGGTTGTTACTGTTTTGATGATTTTGTGTGGTTCGCATATTTTTTTAAGCTGTTTTACCAATATTTATTTGAATCTGGAAATTTTTTTTCCATTATCTCTTTTGTGGCAATAGTTTACATATGTATCTAAATGGTCAACACAAAGAAAGTCTTATACTTTTATTCATTGTTTCAAAATCTGCTACATTTGCATTTATGTACACGTTATCAGTTTTTTGTAACTCATCATTTCTAGACTTATTTTGTCCTAACCGTGAAACTTGTGGACATTTATACTGGTCGGAAACATGGTTTGGAAAAGCTGGTCGGAATTAATGGTCAAAAAGTCAAAACCTATTTTTATCGAAATTGCTTGTAAAGTATTTCCGACAGACCCTACTTCATCGGAATTGAAATCAATTTCTTGTAAAGAAATTCGATAAGACCCGTCGGAATTGACCCATCGGAATTGGATTTAATTATCGAAATTCGACAGGTCAAATAGTCAATTTCGTCGGAATTGAAAAAAATAAAGGGGAATCAAGATGAAGAAGAGATACGTTGACCACAAAACAAAATACCAAAGTGACCTCAGTTTATAAACGTCATCAGTCCAAGTCAAAGCAAGAAAAAGAAAAGCAATCACAGAAGCAACATCAAATCTCATTCTATCATACACCCTTCGACAACAGTAACCGAAAACAATATCCAACCCAACCTATCCTACACTCTTCACCATCTCACAAACTCCAACAACAACAACCTATACCAAGACTCAAAACTGACGATATAAAAATAATTAGCAGATCTCGGCCTTAATTCTTACGTGCTAATCTAAGATAGATAAAGACCTTCGAAGGTCAAGCATACGAAAGCAAATAATCATCATCGATCTATCAGAAGTTTAACTTCTTTTTTTTCAAATATAAAGAAATAAGAATAACAAGAGTGTTACTTTATTTCTTCGAATCGTTCAAAGACCTAAAACAATTCGAAAAACCACAACATACAACCTACCCGTGACCTCATATGAGATCTTGAAGCCAATCAACGAGTCTTGAACCGCATAAAGAAATTTTACTTCTTGGATTATGGAAGAAATTACACCTTAGAAGAGTGGCTCGTGGTGGATTTAAGGTAGATACATGTTTAGTTTTTCTGATAATGATGATTGTTGAGGATGAGATGAGATCCAGATGGGTTTTCGTGTGAGATGAGAGAGAGGCGGATGAAACAAGAGTAGATGGGGGCGCTCAAGTGTGTTTAGGGTTGAGTGAAATGATACGTAAGATTAGGGTATAATGTTATATCGTTGGGTGATTGGATCAGGTTTCAGGATTGGGTTTTGAGTTGTGATACTCAGTAAATTAAGACTAGTGGACTGGGATTGGGTGTTTATTATCCTAACATGGTTATTAAATGGACTGTGACCTATATGCAATTATGGACTATCAAACTATGTTTTCTGAATTTTTTAGAATACATTAGTTTTGATAATATTTTGGTATAATGAGTGGTATTTTGGTCTCACAAATTTCACGGGGGATACATATTTCACGACTATAATTGTTATGTTTAACAAAATGACTATGGGGTTTTTGTACGGTATTATTGATTTGATTTTGAAGTGACATTTCATGGGCATGTGTACTTATTTATCTCAAAGTCTAGAGATTGGTTGGTTGCATGTCTCAAGATAACTTGTCTGGGCAATTTTTCATCATGATTAAGAATTGACCATCTAGTTATAACTGATGCAAGGAGTTACGTTGTAGTGCTCACAGTGTATAGCTATCATTTTAAGGAGTTACGTTGTAGTACTCAGTGTCACACGAAGTTATGGATTGTTCAAAATGTGCATTAGTACAGGCATTAAGTCACAAAGTTGGGGTGTTTACTTCTTTTTCAAGTTGGTCATATCGGGCTGTCTCCATATGTGGTCATTACTATTAGCCAGTGAATTAAAAGGAGGTTCATTTTCAAGTTGATTTGAGAGAATTTTATGGAGAGTATTTTTTTTCGACATATTCTCACGAAATTATGCTTATACAGGCCGTTATGGCTTTACTATTGCATCAAGTAAAAGGTAATCTACGGCGTGTACACTACAGTATGATGATTCTGATAACTCACAACCATCAGGAGGGAGAAGTAAATGAAGAAAGAAGTAGTGTTTCGCCTTCAGTAATTTGGTTGAGGGTACATCGAGGCTTATTACCAACTTGGATGCAATACTTTGTGAGGTATGTTGTTATGATGCTCCCTGAACGACAACCATGGTGCTACACTTTAGTGTCTACATTTTCCGCTGAGTGGTTGAAGACTAAAGAGAGTTATCGATTCAGGAGGTAGCTTATAAAAGAAAAGGCTCACTAGTTAGGAGGGAGTAATAACCTAACTAGGCCATTACAGTTTGTTAGAAATTAAACTAACGGTTAATATTGTCAGTTATAAGTTAGTACAGCCGATGATTATATTGAAGAATACACTAACAGTACTAAGTCAGTTAGTACTGTCAGCATAAGAAGTTAGTACTGCTTATATTTTTGTAAACGTGTAATAGATAATTATAGAAAGGATTTTGTGTATATCCTACTTATATAGAATTATAGTTATCTTGTATAGGAATCCTTGGTGTATAAAAGGATATCCTACGGTTAGGTTTTTGATATACAGAAGTACAAATTATTCATAGATTCAAGGTTGTAAACCCTAGTACAAGCAAGATTACTCGTATTATTCATCATAATAGTATTGAATCATTGAAAATAAAAACCATTGTCTTCATTGTTCATACATACTGTTTCATTCATTCATCTTACAAACAAATCTTCTAAGTGTTAACTAGTAAATTTCGCATGCTAGTTAATATTACTCAAAGTATATATCTAACACAAGGCGTGTGTTCATATCTGACCGGATCTACACATACTCCTAGTGTTAGATGTATACTTTGAATGATGTCTAGTCTAGCACGCGGAATTTACTAGCTAGCGCTTAGTAGATTTGTTTGCTTGTGTTTTGTATGAACGAATCAACAATGAATGAACAAGGAACACAATATACTTCAACTTCAACGATTCAATATTATTAATGAATAATACGAGTACTCTTAATTAGTACTAGGGTGTACAACCTTGAATCTTAACAAAAACTACATACTAATTCGTACCTAAACTTTAACCTAGGCAATCCTTTTATAGACTAAGGATTCCTTTACAAGATAACTATCAACCTAATCGTATAAGATATACACAATATCTTTTCTATAATTATCTTTTACAAAAACATAATCCGTACTAACTTCTATATTCAACCGTACGAACTGCTCTTTGTCTTCAAAAATCATCAGCAGTACTAACTTCCATCTTCAGCCGTACTAACTGCTTAAGCTTAATTCCTAACAATCCTCCCCTAAACTTATGATTTCTTCCCAAATCACTAAGTTTCTTCAAATTAAGCTTCATCTTCTATATGAGGGGGATTCTTCCAAACATCTTTCATAATTGTCCCTTACTACTTAGCTTTCTTTGTTCTGCAAGGTTGAAAATCTTTGTTACCAACAAATCTGCAATTTCAGAATCTTCTTCAACCCTCAGTTTTGTATACAACATAGATGTTAAAACACTTGATCTGAGTGGATAATCTTTTTCCACTAACATATAGATTTCTATGCCATCTTTAGTATAAACTCTGTGCACTCCACACATATCAAATAATTTCCAAGAGACATCTTCGATTTGTGCTTGAAATCTCCACATTGATTCTCCTCTATCAGGTTCATAAATTCTTTTTAGCTGCACCCATAACTCTTTATCTTTGTCTTCAAGTGGATCTTGAACTCTGAATCTTTCTTTTACTAAGCTCCATAACTGATTAAGATCTTCTCTATCAAAACCTTTTAGTAGATCTTCAAACAACTTATATCTCTCAGTAATACCTCCAAATCTTATGATCTTCCATCCCATCATCCTTCCATCTGTGAAAACTTCCCAGCCAATGATAGGATATTTGACTTCTAATGGTTTGATATTTGTAGACTCTGGAACTATCACCATCATATTCTTGATTTGCTCATTGGTTAAACCTTCTTCACCAGACTTCAACTTCTTTGCACTATCAGATTCCAGAACTTGTGGTTCTCTTTTCTTTTTCCTTGTGATATCCTCCTTGCTTGAAGTATTCAGTCTTGCATATGTTTCATAGAAAGTCTTTTCAATCTCAGCATCTGACCTTCCAGTAAAGTCACTCATCTTGTAATTTGCTTGATTCTTCAAATAATGCTTCATGAAACTAACTTTTTCTTTCTTGGTAGGCAACTTTGTCTTGTATCCTGACTCTTGCCTTTCTCTAATTCTCTTCACTAAGTCATTCCAAGTAACTTCTTTGTTCTTTGACAAGGGAGCGAAGGGGTCGTCAGGATCAGAGTCAGGAGTATAAGGGTCGCCAGGACCAGGGATATGAGCAGCAGAGGCGGTCTAGTAGGAGTTTTGAGCCACGTGATCAGGCGGATCGTGGTCATGATCAGAGAGGTCGGGATTCGAGGTCAGCTTCTAAGCAGGGTAGTGATCGTCACGGGCGCAGCGGTAATGAGAGGCAGTGGAGGGATCAGTCTTCCTGGGATTACCAGCAGAATCAAGTTTCTGGATCGAATACTCAGAAGGGATCAGCTGAGAACCTACCTACTCCATCTAGTTGTGCTTATTGCGGGAAGTATCATTCGGGAGTTTGTCGTAAGGCATCGGGTGCTTGCTATGGATGTGGATCTACTGAACATATGGTGAAGGACTGCCCTAAGAAGCCGTCGGCAATTGGAAAATATCTTGATCCTCCTCCTCCTACTCCTAGTACCGGTCGTGTTTTCATGCTTTCTCGTGACCAGGCAGACAAGACGTCTGGTATGTGATTGTTTCGTTTCCGTTCTATTTCCTTTCCGTTTTCTTGCAAATTTCGAGGACGAAATTTTTTTTAGAGGGGAAGAAGTTGTAATACCTGAAATTTTAAAACTTGCAAAGTGACCAAATTACCCTTGAAATTTAAAATTTTACTTATTAATTATTAAAACACCAAATTAATCCCAAACGCTTGGAAACGAATACCATACGAAGTAAAATAATTTGTACATGAACATTTTAACATTTTATAAGTCACAAAAATAATTGTAATATTTGGATATTATTACTTTGGCCGATTATAATATTTTATATACTTTATATATATTATTTCTTAATTAAAATCATATAATTATAGGATAAATGCTACAAATAATACAAGATAAATTAGAAGCAGAATTTTATTGTTATCTTGAGTTCTAGAACCGGCCTATTATATTCCCCCTCCTCTCATATGTTCGGCCTATATATAATCTCCCATTAAATTCCTTTTTGTCGACGCTAGTAAACCACAAAAAGATCTCTAAAAAGAAAAAAATTCCCTGCGATCGTATAACTCTTTCTGGAGCAGCAAGTATATTTTTCTTGTGTTCTCCAAGTCCAAAGAAGCTTAGAAAATTAGAGGTTCGAATTTAGGAGGCTTGGCTCGTGTGTTTTGGATTGTTCTTGCTCGATAAAGCCCTACCGAGAGGTATAATTTCTGCCGCTTGTTCGACTGTTTTTAATTCCTCCTGATATTTTTCTAAGCTTGTTCATGTCCTATATAATCAGTATAAATTAACTATAACACTCCATGCAAGCTAGGTTGATCGCTAGAAATTGTTCGAACCATATAAACCCTAGATCGTATAAAATTCTTAAATCGCTATGCAGATATCTGTGAGCTCTGGAACTAATTTTAGTTGATCACATATGAACCTAGTAACACTGGAAAATGCTATTCGAATTATTAGAAGCTTATATTGTTAGGAATATAAATATTCATATGAAGGCTCGGTCACCCCGAGCATCTAATTAGCATTTATATAGCTCGTAGGCTTATATATATTAGTTTAGTAGTATTAGTAATATTAGTATTATATTAGTCGTATTTATATTTGTGGAGTGGGTCGGGGCTTTCCCCACTGTCAGCTCACTCCACAGCCCACTAGGGGCACCAATATGTAGTAGTATATAAGCCCCTTCCCACACTTGGGAAGGGTTGGAACTCCTCTCACATTAATCTAATACATTCCAGTTTTCTCTCAAAGGAGTCTCCCTCTCTCTCTAACTTCTCTCTAAAACTTCACCATGGATCTAATCTTCCATGAGCCAAGACCACCCGAATCAACCACACAATCAATATGGTTATTTCCTACAATTGGTATCAAGAGCCATGGTTTCATCTTGGTCAGATCTGTGGTCAATGGTTAGATCCGGTTTGATTGTGTGTTGATATTATCATTTTTGTTGTTCGTACCAATTTTTTTTCTACACAAACTGTGTTACTCATTTTCTTTTGGTTCACTGTTTTACTCATTTGTTTGGTTCGAATCATTAAGTGGGCCTGGTATATATTTCATCCATATTGTTGTTCAGTTTGTGGTCTCAAAAGTTTCAAGAGTGTCTAGCTGTCAATTTTTGTTGTTCCATATGTTCGAATACAAAGTTTCAAGATTGAATAAATGTTGTTAAATTCAAGAGTGAATAAAAACGTGGATGAGTTGTGGTTAAATTTTCTTTGTTGCACGTAATTCATTCTTCTTGGTTGCAACATTTATGGTGGGCTTGTTAAGAGTTTAAGGTATTCAATCATGGGCCTTAACTGGTGTATTTGTAGTTTTACTCGAATATTTTTTTTCTTGATCCGGTTGTTTCCTTATTCAGTTTGGATTGATACGTGTGGTTCGAACACCATTTTCTTGTGTTTGCCTTGGTTCGTACAATAGCTAGCACTCTAAGTATCTCGATTTTTTATTTTTGGTGCACAACTTGAATGTTACTTTGGGCTTCTAACAGTGGTTTCCAGGATATTGCTAAACTCATGGTTTTAATGTTGTGGCTTATTGTGGTTAAATTCATGGTTTTAATGTTGGTGACTTGTGGTGATAGTTGGTTGTTGTTGCATCTGGGTTTTAAGGCATACAGTTAAGTATGCAGCAGCAGATATGATGTTCTTGATAGCAGCTGAGTGTGTAAAATGATGAGTTTCTTGAATGCGGTTTGTATGAAAGAGAAAAACACAGATCCGGTTTTTAAGGAAAAGTACGAAAGTGACAGGTTTGACCGGTCAAATGCGGTTTGTCCTGGACTCGGTTTGTCCTGGACTCGGTTTGTCCTGGACTCGGTTTGTCCTGGACTCGGTTTGTCCCAGACGCGGTTTGTCCCAGACGCGGTTTGTCCATACTGTCACGGACTCGGTTTGTGTACATAAGGTGTACGCGGTTTGTGTGTAATGATGAACTCGGTTTGTCCATCTGTTGTGAACGCGGTTTGTCTAAGACTTGGTTTGTGTACACAAAGTATACTCGGTTTGTCCATGTATCACGAACTCGGTTTGTCGACTCGGTTTGTCTGTGTAACCATAAACTCGGTATGTCTTGAACTCGGTGTGTCTGTGTTACGACTTGTTTCTGCTAGTGCTAATTGACTGGGTTCAACAGACAAACACTATCACATATTAACAACGAAAACAACGGACTATTTGACATCATCAGTGAACAAGAACCAAACCGTCATTAAGTTATACCAAACGGTCATTTAATTAACAAGATCATACATATCCAACAACCTCATATCTCAGACCATCCTAAACCCACAATAACAACAAACTCAAAAACATAACAAAGGAAGTGCTTGATCTCAGTTTGCTCACTAATTGTCACGCATCTTTATAAACTACGTGTGAACAAAAACCCATCATTGATCGATGTGATGTCAAACACCATCTCTATATTCGAAAATTCAAGATAAGACTCTAACAAGACTGTTATCAAGCTCTCTTTCATTTCGTTCAAACAAAAATCAAACAAAAAGGGAAATCAATGATCTCAGTTATCTCATTTGGTATTACAAGATCCATCTACAAATGACACCAAAGAGAGTTTACCATCATTGATCTATATCGAAGCTACACTTCGTTGAATATACGATCATTAAAGAAAAGAACTAAAACAAAAGTGTTTCAGTCTCCTTATTGAATCGGTTACGAATGAATTCATTTACATCACTTACCAGAGTCCTTTGTGGTTTGAAGATTTTGGAGCCTTGTTATGCTATAGGATTCGTTGGTTAAGGATAACAAGAGGATTTAATGATGTATCTGTGCTGGGATTAATTTACGCATCAAAGGGGCAAATTATGTGTTTGATGACCTTGTTTGGAGTGATAAATGATGGTGAAGGGGGCGGATTTGAATGTGATATATTAGGGATTTGATGTAATTAGGGTTTGTTTTTTTTTGTGGCTAATTGAGAGATGAATTGAAGAAGAAGAGGGGCGGATTATTATTTGATTAGGGTTAAAGTTGTGTGTAAAAGGGAGTTAAAATACCGGATGTGTTTAGGGTTAAGAGAGTGATGGACTTGGGGCGAGTGAATTGTTGGTTCCGGGCTTTATCTTCTTTAATCAATGGGCCGAGTAAATTGTGTTGGGCTTTATTATTTTAGCTAACTGACATGCTTTGGTCAACTAAGGGTAAATGTGAAGTTAGTATATGATTATAGTTTGACTTACTCTTCCACAAATTGTTGGACTATAAGGTGAATATAGATCGGGCTGTGGTGTCTTGTGAGTCGTGATCCGAGGTTATTGTTTTTGGCAACCGTATGGTGTTGAATTTGGATTCAAGAGTGAAATGTTTGTGTATATTTGGATCCACAAAGTTTCACGAGGATACACACTTCACGGCTAGTATTTGGGTTTATGAATGTCATCGGGATTACAGAGTTGCGGATTTGGCGGCGTAGTCCAAAGAGAGCCTACCACTTGAGCAAGCATGCAATTTGATTTTTACGATTTGAGTTATAGTTGTCGAATTACAATTTGTTTGATTGCTATTTGTCAAGTTGCGCGTTGACTTGTTGCGACTTGACGGATTGCGATTTGACCTGTTACGATATGACGTTGCGAGCTGACACTTGCGATTTGACTTATTGTGACTTGGTTGATTGCAATCTGACTTGTTGCAATTTGACAATCTGTGACTCGACTTGTTGCGATTTGATCAAGTTGTGATTTGACTTCTGTGACTTGAATTTCGAAAATTGGTATTGCACCTCACTCTTGGGTATTCTGGTTGATTTCACGGTTTCTCTTGTAGATTTTAGAAAATCCCGCGAAAGATTCGATTTCTCGGTTTAAGTCTCAAGAGCTGTAAAATCCCGTGAAATTATGTTTGGACAAGTAGGCTGGACTTGGGTTTAGAAATAATGAAACTTACGGGGTGTGACTAATTTTTCGGGATAAGTTTGTGCTTCAAGATCAGCAGGAATTGGGAAATTATGGTAACTTGGTTGGTTTGTTAATTCACGAGTTGGTGTACTTAGTGTCACAAACATCTCGGGGTGGATGGATGCACGATGTTTGTTGACCCTTGCTCAAGCATATTTAAGGTGATTAGACCTGGATGTTCAAGAAGTAGATATATACATTAAAGGATGGAAGGTTGGGTATATATCACTACCTATATTTAAAGGAGTTACGTTGTTGTGCTCAATATAGGTTCTAAATCACAATTTGCAATTTAAGGTGATTAGACTTGGATGTTCACGAAGTGGATATATACAATTAAGGATGGAAGGTTGGGTATATATCACTACCTATATTTAAAGGAGTTACGTTGTTGTGCTCAATATAGGTTCTAAATCATAATTTAGTGCAAGTTTAAGTCGCGAACTTGTTCTTTATCAAGCTTCATCAAGTGATTGTTGTTTCTCAAGCTTCTAATGAGATTGTTGCTCGAGATCTTCTCAAGAGGTAGTCAGGCTTTAAGACAAGAGGTGATCTGTTTGGAGACATGTGTTAACCTTTTACTCACTTTAAAGTCATATGCATTTCATCAAGCGGTTTTGGCATAATACGAGCTTCAACGAATTGTTAATCTACTTAACCATTGATGATGAGGAAAGCAAGGGGTTACTACAAGAGAGTCTTAATCACCATCTTCGTTGCAGAAGTTTCATGTGTCTCTTTCCATGTTTTGTGCCTGTCAAATTCACAAACATCACGGACTCTCAGTTTTGGCAAAAAGGTCATTCCATGTCCTTTTTGAGGGGGAGAATTATCGCAAGTTTCCTAGAAGTTCCGTCCCCAGCGATGTGAATCTTAGCAGTGTCGGTTACAGCAGGTCAGATCGTAGCGATTCAGGATTCAGTGGTTCAGTCTACAGCAGTTTGATACTTACTGTTGTGCAGTTAGTTCTTGAATTTATTTCTCAGATAAATCTCAAGAACTGTAAAATCCTGTACACAGTACTACTACTATTCCACATCCAAGTAGCTGGATCAGACAGATTTGTTTGATAGAACTGACTATGAGTCATGGGCTCTTCTAAGAATTTGCGCATGTTTCTTTTCCCTTCTGGCTAGTCAACAGCACAAGATGACCACGAAGTTAATCTGGTATTCTTTATTTGTGATTGAAGTTGTAGTTCTCGAAGGCGTCTACTTATTTTATCTTGAAGTCGGGGTTGGTTGGATGCATGACTTTCAATGATAACTTGCTCGTGCGAAAAATTTAGGTTGAAGACTTGGGTTATCTAGTTACCAGCAGTCGGGGTAACTATCACTTAAGAGTTACTGATGTACTCAGTGTCACACGTCATTGACGTTGTCGATAATCGCAAGAGGTGTTAATGTTTCATACTTTGGTTGGGTATTGAGCACTTAGAGATCTACTTGGAGCATTAATTCTATACACCGTTCTTCCAACATTAGTGCAAGCTTAAGTAACAAATTTGGGGTCTCCTACTTCAGTTTTCAGTATTGGTATATCGGATTCTTTTCATCGAGTGGTCTCTAATCTATGTTCAAGGTTGGTTAGTTGGCCAAAAGGTTTTATAAGTTGTGATGAGATCTGTAATTCTCACGAATTATTCTTATCCCAAACTGATGTTCACCATTACCAAATCAGTCACGCCACATTCAATCGGTTACTCTCTCACGGTTTCTTCTTGGTTTTGTAAAATCCCGCGAAAGAACTTATTTCTCGGTTTAAACCATAGATTTGTAAAATTCCGTGATGATGGGCTATGCGCTCTTGACCAGGATCGGGTTAAAACCATTATCGAAGTTCAGTTATAACTTCACAAATGGCTGGATTGAGGCTTTTAATTGACAAGATGTGACTACGGGGTTAGTTCAGTATTGTTTATTTGAGGCTGAAGTGAAATTTCATGGGCGCGTGTACTTAGTATCTGAAGATATCGGGGAGGTTGGATGAAGATTCTTCGAGATCCTTGTTCGAGCTTTCAATATAATGACAAGGACTTGGATATCTAGTTATTTTTTTTTCTTTCTCCCTATTACAAAATAACTATCACTTTAAGGGGTCACGTTGTAGTGCTCAGTGTCACATGAAGTTGTGGATATCCAAGAGGTGATGTATTTCTTATACTTGATGGTTGGTTGGTTGAAGAGTATAGAGTACTTAGGGATTCGATGTTGCACGAAGTCTCTACACCGCTCTTTGTCACGCATTAGTACAAGTTTAAGTCACAAGTTCGGGTTATATTACTTCAGTATCAAGTTCATCATATTGGGTTTTCTCCATCAGTGGTCACGACATCAAGCCGACAGAATGATAATGGGGTTGGTAACGAGTTAGATGAGAGAAGAAGTAAAGAGAGAGAAATGACGTCTGTACAAATCAGTGCAGGCCTCGCTCTTCAACATAATGACGTTTGAACACAGCAGTTCAAGCCTCGTTCTTCATCAGATGACGTCTGTACAAGTCAGTGCAGGCCTCGCTCTTCATCAAATGACGTCTGTACAAGTCAGTGCAGGCCTCGCTCTTCATCAAATGACGTCTGTACACTTCAGTGCAGGCCTCGGTCTTCATCAAAATGACGTCTGAATACCTCAGTTCAGGCCTCGTTCTTCAAAGAAAAGAAAAGTGTACGCTTGAGTGCACTTTATCTTCAAAAGAAGAGGAGTCTTCTTATTTATGGCCACTATCATCAACAAGTTTCATGCTCTTTCCGTGCTTATTCAGTCTTCAAGTGGATCGGCGCACATTGGAGTATATTCTTATTCACTTGTTCAACCAAAAATTGCAGTTGACAGGCATATGCAATTTTTGAGGGGGGGAAAGGGTGAATAAACAGCATGTCAGTCGTCAAGAACCGTCAAGTGGAGCTACTTACCGTTGATGGTATTCATATTCACTAGTTCAATCATCAAAAATTGCAGTTGGAAGGCATATGCAATTTTTGAGGGGGGGAAAGGGTGAATATTAATCTACATGTTAGTTGATGATTGAGATGGTCATACGACTCCTGAATACGTCAGTTCAGGAGTCGTGCAAACCATGTTTCTCCAACACTACTTCTTCCGTCTATCAAGGTGTTGAAGAACATGGTCATGGAATGCTAATCTACATCGTCTCACGGGCTGGTACAATCAGTAACAAAGGGTTTCTAGTCAATGCTTCATGCATACGTCATCAGGCTACATGTACACATCATGATGATGATTCCGATTAATCGTAACCATCATGGGGGAGAGAAATGTGTACACCAAGGACGCACAACAGGTTCACGTGATCAGGGCTTAATATCCAGGATGGATAAATACTGTAGATGATCAGTGGTTCAACTTGTTACCTTGGTATTATCGTTTCACTGCTACGTTATGTGCTGATTAATCGTAACCATCAGGGGAGAGAGAATGTGTACATCAAGGACGCACAACAGGTTCACGTGATCAGGGCTTAATATCCAAATATGGATACATTCTATAGATGATCAGTGGTTCAACTTGTTACTTTGGTGTTATACTAAAGACTGAAGAAGGTCGAGTCGTCAGTCTATTCTTCATTCTCTGTTGGGAGTTATCTTCTCATGTGTATGCTGCGGGCTGATGGGTTACATGTAAGGTTACTGGAAGGCATTTGGTGAGATAAAGATGATTGGTATTCTGTTCCTCCACATTGGGCAATCTTGAAGAAGGTCGAGTCTACAGTCTTCTCCACAGTCAAAAAATGTTGAGCTCTTTTCTTACAACTTGATTTTTAACTTAATCCCATGACAGTTCTTGTCTGATGAGTTGTGGAGTTAAGTTAGGGTCAAGTTGTTCTGTAGTTTAAGGTTTGGTTCAACTTGATTTTAACCTAATCTCATGACAGTTCTTGTTTGATGAGTTGTGAGGTTAAGCTGAAATCAAGTTGTTTCTGGGCTTAAATTTGTGGTTTAGTTTAACCTCATGACAGTTCTTGTTTGATGAGTTGTGAGGTTAAGCTAGATTTCAGTTGAGACTCAACTTAAACTACCGAAAAGTTGCCTAAGGTTTTTGACGGAGTCACTCTAGGACGGGAGTGTTAGAAGATTAAAGACGACATGCATTTGGTTATCAAAAGACTTCTTCATATTTCGGGCGTTCATCCAAAGTCTTCTTCCTATTATGGGTGATCGTCAGAGGTTGTCAGATTGGGGGAGAGCACTAATTAGGGGAGAGCGTTGAGCCAGAATCATTCCCTGATTGAAAGTGCTCACATTGCTCTTCAGCAAGTCAAGTGATGAATGCGAAGATGATTCAGAATGCTGAGGAGTAATGGTTTCTGGTTCGTATCCTTGTATATATTTTGCTTCTTACATTCTTTTTCATACTTTATACCATTTTTTGTAAATAGATACATAGAAATCATGCTAATTGTAAATAGAGAAACGTAAAACCAGAAAAACCATAAAAAATTGAAAAATTAGAAAATACCAAAAATAGTTTCACCTAGGCATGTCTTCTGTTTATCGATAACATTTACGGACTTAGAAATGTCATTCAATAATGGCACGGGTCTTTAAATGAAGCTCGAGCAGAAGTTAAAATGGAGGATCAAAACATGTCTAAATGGCTTGCTATTACTTTAGATAGCAACCCGCGCTTCAAAATGGGGAAAGCACGTCGCCTTAAAGACGGCTGTTCCTCCAACTGGGTGATGTTCACCTGGGCATGGATTACTTTATATCCATGTTTCTTCGATCTGATGTACGTTTCAGTGCATCATTTCTTGAAAAAGAAGAGAAGTCTTCTTTGCATACAAATAGTTTTCATTCTATGATTCTTCTGAAAATTATTTGTGAGACACTTGGTGAATATGTGTTGTATGAAATTTGTTTATACTTGGATTATGCATAAAATTTGTCACTCAATCAACGACTACACAACCTCATGACAGTTCTTGTTTGATGAGTTGTGGGGTTGAGCGTGATTTTAGTTGAGGTTCAACTAGAATACGGGTCATTGATTGAGGGGGAGAGTGAATTCAAATTTTATATCATCAAACGGATTTATTGGTTGAAACATACTTGTTAGAAAAGGTTTTGTAGTTAATGGGGAATTAGTTGAAGAGGATCTTGCTTAAATATTTCAAATGACCAAGTGTGTTAGTTGCTAGAAAGTTTAGGACATTATGTGCAATTTGCTTGTAGTATCCTAGCTTCATATAACTAGAAGGTTCATTTGTATCTCTTTGGAATCCTCGTATAATCCCCAAAATGCTTTAAGACTCAAAACCTAAAAGAAGTTAGAAAACCAGTTGTGTTTGATGTTTTTGAATACTCCTATGACATTTGTATGAACTAAGTGAATGAGTTTCAAATGTTGTTTGTCTCTGCTGCTTAATTGTTGTTGATATTGTGCATATGTTCTCAGGATTCGCTTAGGTAGATTGCTATTATGTTAGAATCATGTTCCTAAGATCCTGAATGAAATACTGAAATCTGTGTGAATTGCCATGTTCATGATTGCTATTTGCTGTTCATGCTAGATAGTAGTTTGACGTAGTTCCTGATTGGGGTTTGATTATAAGATGAACTTGGTATTATAATGTGGCAAGCTGCTGAAGGGTAGCTATCTAGGAATAGTGTATCTGTATGTATGTATATCTGTGTTGATATTCTTATGCAGATTCCATAGCCAAAATGAATGTACCAGTTCCCATTCTAACCATTTGATCAGACGATCAAACTCTATTGATTGGCTCGAAATTCACCTCAACAACAACTTCGGCAGCAACAACAACAACAACAACACCTTCACCTCCACCACCATCATTTCAACAAAGAAGTACTTACTCAGATCTCGCCAAGAGGGGATCGACAATACTTGAGAAGATTTGTTGGTGGATGGATAATCGATGTTGACCTCTGACTCACTCAGTAAAGTGGGTGATTACATTATCTGCGCAAAAAGGTCAATATCACTTGTGTCATAATAATCACTTTGTGCTAAATAAGCAGTGAATCTCCCTCTTAGATTAAGGGGGAGCAATGTAGGTTTCATCATCAGAACATGTTAAACCTGACCACATTTTCTCCCATGTTTTTCTAAATTATTTAAATCAATTGGGATCACAAATCTCAAAAGGTTTGAAATTTTTGATCGGGGGAGAGAATGTGATTTAAATATGAAACCTGATGAAAATGTGATGTTTTGGATTTAAGTGAAAGCTCTCCCGTATGTGCTAAACTCTTTTGTATACCAAGGCACATATTGAGGGGGAGCAAAATGTTTTGGACATGAAAGTAAGCTCTCCAGTAAGTGCTAAACTCTTTTGTATACCAATGCACTTATTGAGGGGGAGCAAAGGATTTGGCATGCATCTTGTGAGCAAGGCTCAGACTTCACCAATGAATTGACGATAGCTAAAGTCAGTAGTCGAAAGGACATGTCCTGGACGGGTAATAATATCAAGCCAGTTTATCTGGTGATGTAAGCGTGTCTCGCAAAGGACGTGTCTGAGTAGAATGTACCGATTTCGAGCGATCTTCCTTGAATGTGATCTGGACGGGTAATAATTTCAAGCTAGTTTACTAGTGATGTAAGCGTGTCTCGCGATGATCATGTTCTTGGAAAATCAATCAATTCAAAAGTGCGAGCTTCACCTGACATGTGCAAATTTATAAAACAATCATTTGAGCACATGTTGAGGGGGAGCATTTGAAAAATATAAAACTCTCAAGTGTTTGCAAAAATGTGTTTCAGAATCATGAACACTTTGAGAGATTTTTCAAAGATTTGGTTTATGGCAATCGTGGAAGTACACCAAAGACCGACCATTTTAATGAATGTATGGAGTTATAAGGATGGTTAGGTTAGGCTCAAGTTCCCACGATCCCGCCAGAGCCGGAGGGATCTACCCAGGGACAATCCACTAGTTAGTGTAGAAGTCCTTAGGTATGATTAAAAAGGAGAAAAGTGAATAAGGGAAAAGTGCCGACTGAGATGGAGCTAGTACTGGAACAAACCCAACAAGGTACTAGTAAGGAAGTCTCGGTAAGCACTGAAGGGGTTGAAGAATGAAAAAGAATTGTAAAGATAAAGGGTGAAAAGAAATAGCCCTCCTTACAACTTAGGCAGAAACCGGGTCAATACATATTCTGTCAGAATCACTTAGTTGATTGCTGGCATTGAAGACAAAGTATCATGGACCCAGTGATACGCTGCACAACCCTCCTTAGCCACTCAAGGTCCCTCAAAGGATTCTTGTTTCAATTGTCACGGAGTTCAATACATTCCTATCGTCTCTCTCACTCCGAGTTAGATGATATTGAATAGGTGGCAGTTCTCTCCAGCCTCCGCTCACTAAATCAAAACGCACTATAGAGTCTAGAGCCACGAGATGCATAAAAAGATCTCATAGGAACACGAATTATTTCTACACTGGGTGTTCATCATTAAGGACACCAGTTGTAAACTTATGAGTCCTACGCAGATCTTTGCAATCTGCCAGAACATTTATGAGAGAATCTACTAATGTAATTCTCAATGATTGAATGGAAATTCCTGCCAGGGTCAACATCAAGCAGCCCTGAAAGCAGGTCACTTCGGTAATTCCCTGAGGATTACGCTTAGTGATCGCGGCGGTTTCAAACGATCTACAGTCGTGGAGTGATCTCCAGCGACTCACCTAATCGTTGATGTGCTACGGTTCGATCTTAAAAAGCCCTCTGTGGGTTTTCGATTAGGAACGGTCTTGGTAAGGATTAGAGAGAGTTTTCACACTATGCTGTTAACAATCTCAAAGTCCGAACCTGTAAGTACCGGACGTTTTATTGCTAACTGTCGTATGCAGGAACATCTGGCGGTTGATGCTGATTGCTGTTGCAGCTGTTTGCAGTTGTAGCTGATTGATGCTGTAGCTGGTTGCAGTTGTAGCTGGTTGCAGTAAAGATGCCAATCCTCTACCACATGTTCACACTACATCATCATTGAAATTCAAGAATGTCATGATCAACCTAAAAGACCTTTTACACGGCTTCTGCAAACTCTGATGCTAAAGATCATGACACCAAATAGTGTGAGCATGTCGGCTCAAAGATTTACACATCACATGGAAACATACTCCTGAAAGATGACTTGGAAACAAATGTTGGATGATAAAGTCGAAGAATACTCAAAGATCATCCAAGACAAAGAAAGGTCATCTAATGTACACTGCTGAATGCACAAAGTTTCAAGACAATGAAGAATCAAAGACTACGAGCTATGAAGACATGATCAGAAGACAAAATGCTAGAATTCAAGTTATTATTTCCGGGGTGACCTCCCTTAGGGGGAGATTGTTAGGAATATAAATATTCATATGAAGGCTCGGTCACCCCGAGCATCTAATTAGCATTTATATAGCTCGTAGGCTTATATATATTAGTTTAGTAGTATTAGTAATATTAGTATTATATTAGTCGTATTTATATTTGTGGAGTGGGTCGGGGCTTTCCCCACTGTCAGCTCACTCCACAGCCCACTAGGGGCACCAATATGTAGTAGTATATAAGCCCCTTCCCACACTTGGGAAGGGTTGGAACTCCTCTCACATTAATCTAATACATTCCAGTTTTCTCTCAAAGGAGTCTCCCTCTCTCTCTAACTTCTCTCTAAAACTTCACCATGGATCTAATCTTCCATGAGCCAAGACCACCCGAATCAACCACACAATCAATATGGTTATTTCCTACATATATTAACCTGGGTCGAATTTTGTTCAAACCGTATGAAAAATAAAAAGGGGTTTTTAAAACCATAAATAGAAGGCGTGTGTTAGGGTTAGGGTTTGGGTGAATAATATGGGTAATTAATGCATGTTTAAGGAGTAATTAATGCTTAGTATGATTGGATAAATTTAGGGTAAAGATTTGCATGATTTTGGTTAAACCGATTGGTTTCATAAAAACTATAGGGGGTGTTTTGTAAATTATTAAACTTGTGGGATATTTTGTAACATGGTTTAGGTCAGGGGCTGTTTGTATAAAATATAATATAGGGGTCTTATGTGTAATATTTGGGACTAGAAGGTTTAAATTGTAATTTACTTAAAGTATATATACGATTTGTAAAAATTATATAATTGAGGGACTTGTTTTGTAATTTGTATAAATAAAAGGTCCATTCGTATAAACTTTTATTTGAGGGGTCTAAAGTGTAACTTTTGATAATAAAGGTCTTAAGGTGTAACTATAAACATTGTAAGGGTTAAATTGTACTTGAATAAACTATAGGGTTTAAATTGTAAATTAAATTATATTAAGGGTCTAATTTGTAAATTGTTAACATTAAAGGACTAGAGTTGTAATTATGGATAACTTATGGGCTAAAAGAGTAACTTATGATATTTTCACTTTAAACCTTATTCTTTTACGTATCTACATTTAAAACCCTAAACTATGGAAGTTGTCATAATTAACCCTAAAATATCATAAGATGATAAAGGAAACCCTAATTCCATAATAATATTAAAGTAATGACTTGACCTAAAGTTATAATATTAAAATCCTTCTAATTATGGAAACCTGCTAAATAAGGAAACTTTCTAAAAAAGGAACTTACTTAAAATGGAAAGATAACTAAAAACCCCTTGTCATTCTGTCTTCTACTCCTTTAGGTTCGAGGAAGGAGTAACTTGATCTCTGTCAGCTTTTATCTTTGTTCTTGCTTGCTAATAAGGTACAGATATTCTGCCCTTCTTACTAAGGTGCCTTCGTTTTCTTTTGATTCGTTGATATTGATTTCGGTTAGGATTCCCCAAAGCCATTGCTATGTTCCCTTGTATTGTGAACCTTTTGTTTGAACCTTGCCTTGAACCTTTGTCATGAACCTTGATATGAACCTTGCCTTTGAACCTTGACTTAAATATGGATATGACCTACTTGAACTAAAGCTCGAATTGAACCCATTGATATGTAAACCTGAACTTGAACTTGACTTGTACACTTGACCTTGACCTTGACCCACAGTTTGAGACTACGAGCCATACTAGGCATGAGGGTTTCATGTCCTTGTCATTGATGCACTAATGACTTGACTTTTGGGTAGGAAAGTGAATGACCTATCCCGTCCCTGCCATGACTTGATAATTGACTTGTACACGTAGAGGAAGACATTGTGGCAGCCTACAGGGGGCGTATGGATGCATCCTAGATTTGTATTATACATGACTTGACTTACTTGTATTGTTTAGTGACATGATGGGTGTGTGCGATACACGTCATTCACTCTTGGGAGCTTGCAACTCCAACCCTTGGAGGTATACCCTCATATTATACTTGGCATACCGAGGTCACCCGTCCATATACATGTATACTTGTTTACTTGATATGATTTGTTTTGGGCTCGTAGAGGATTGCTGTTTTACCTTTGCCTTTTTCATTTAGTTTACATTTATCCATTTCCTTATTCCTATGCCTTTACTCTTGATAACCTCTACTACATTTACATTTCGTTACCCATGATTACTGCTTTGTTATTGTTATATCTGTTCACTGAGCTCTCGTAGCTCAGCCGCATTTTCTTTTCCTGCGGCAGGTATTTAAGCTAGGAAGCTGGGTTTTGCTTTGGGATGAGAGCAACTTTGAGTGAAGCATGGACCTTAGTATCTTAGTTCTACCATTTGAATTTTAGACTTGTTATGCCTTGTTTGGCACTTGGATTATTTAGTACATCATTTATTTCTTTTCATTTGTCTTGTTGAACTTGATATAAGTCTTGTTGGCTTATTATCTTTGGTTTAATGTTAAGACTTCCGCTATTTTATTATTGCTTGTTCTGATGTGAAACCATATTGTTGTGATATCTTTACCCTTGTCGGGTCGGGGTGTTACACATCTCCCTTACCTTTATCTAATTTCCTCCCTGTTTGGGAGAATCACCATCAAAATCATCTGAGTCATCATCAGAAGAAGAATCCAAAACTACCTTTGCCTTTTTCTTCTTTAACTGCTCTTCAAGTTTCTTCACCCTAAGAGTCAATTTGGTGTAGACCTTGGCAAAATTCCTTTTGTGAGCTTTGAGTTCCTCATTGTTCTTTTTTAATTCTTCCTCCAAAGTTTCTACCTTCTCAACTAGTTTGGTACACATTTCCATCAATTCAGTATGTGAAGTACTACCCTCATCACGTCTAGCTGTGTTACCTGCTAGGAGAGGTGAATCATGGGGAAAGGATCTAGGAATCACTCTGGGTGTTTCCCTTCTCCTATAAGTGATGTGAATATGGGATGTTTGGGTTCTTTCAGTAGCTGAAGTAGATGTGTGATGGCGATCAGTTGGTGGTACTGAACCTTCACCCATTTCAGTTTGAAGCATTTCAGGAAACAATGGAACTATTTCACCTTGAAAAAGCCTACTAGCCATAGCCATATTTTGAAAAACTTTTGATTGAAGGCTAGGAGTAGCAAAATTTTCTGTTGGTTAAGTAAGCAGATATGTCTTTTTATTCAAAAGAGTTTGAACAAACCTTGGATACATTAGAAACTTGGTTTTGCTGTTTACATTAGATGCCATACCCTCAAAAATAAATTTTGAAAAGTTAAAAACCTTGTTTGTAGACAAACAAATGAGAGCAATAGCAATATTGCTACTGAACTGCTCCCAAGCAGTCTTTTTAGGACTTAAACAATGTAAAAGGGTATGTATCAAAAATCTCCATTGAGGTGAGAAACATCCTTTTTGAAAAGTTAATTTGTGTTCGGATGTATCATACCCCATTTTGGTAAGTTCTTGCCATATTTCAGTGTTGTACATAGTGTTGATACCATCTGAGTCTTTTAATTTAAGATATCTCCTAAGTATAGACTTGGTAACAACAAAAGATACACCATCCACTTCAGAATGAATTTCTAAGTCCCCATCTTCACTAGTCAAGGCTTTAGCATTCTACCAGAACTATGTGATGTGCAAGACATAAAGAGTAGGAGAAACAGTTAGAGCATACCTTATGTGAGAGTGGTTTAGAAAGTCCACAATCTCATAAAATTTTGGTCCATCTCCTTCCTCTGTTTTCTCAAGAAACGCAACCTGATTGTGACGCTTAACAAATTCCAAATTAGCCATTTGTATTGATGAAAAGTGAAAGATTATAGCAATAAAATGATCGTATAAAGTGGACTTGAGGTTTTATGTAGCCTATTGCAGTTTATAGGTACGGTTTAGGGTTTTGCAAAATATGCGTATGAGATAAATTATCTTGAGAAATAGAATAAATAAATTTATGGTAAAAAGATAATTATCTTCTAGAAAAATCCCTATAAGTACCTTAAGAATAACGGTTTTACCTCAACGGCTAGAAATTAATTACTGACAGATTTTTACAATGGCTAGTTGAGCCGTACTAACTTTGTACAAACCGTACCAACTGTTGGAAAAATTTTGTTGAGCCATATGAACATATTGAAAAGGATTTTAAAATACCATGGCTCAAACATAGTTTTTAGCAAACTATCAGCTATCAACGGATTTGATATGTCTTTCCCAATAGCCGTTTGCTTTGGACTAGCCAACTCTTCACAGTTAGATATGGTGAGCTGATAACCATACAATTTTTAGTAAATTGTCAACCATTAACGGATTTGATTAGTCTTTACCAGAAACCGTTTGCTTTGGACTAGTTGGTTCTTATGTGGGTTAGACATGGTGAACCAATAACCATTGGTTGTGTGCAAAGATCACACACTCAGCTCTAAATCACCGTATAGTCCAAAACATAAAGCATTTCATTCCTTGGTGCTTATCATCCAAAACCTGCAAGTGTTAGTCCAAAAATAAAGAAACAATCCACAAAGAACTTATCTCACAATATAAAAGTATATGACTAACATTGCACTCAAAAAGAAAAATTAATTTCTTTGTGGAACCCAAGCCAAAACAGACTTAGGCTTTCCTCTTGCATCAACATAATTCATTCATTTCAAAACAATTTTAGCACCATTGGGTTTGATGGGTCTCCAAACCCAACATGCTGATGCATTCACTCCAGTACCCATATTTCCCTTAGCAGTGTTTTTATTAACACCAGTATCAATTACTCTGCTAGCAGTTGGAACTGCTGGCTTGGTAGTTGTTACCTTGGGTTTCCAAACTTGGTTTTTCACTACTTGTCTGTTTTGAAATGGTCTCTTAACAATTGTTGGTGCTGATTTGGAAAACAATTTTGCACCTTGAACTGTTGGCCTTGAGTGAATAGGTCTAATTGGTCTGACAGGCTCAACTGCTGATCCAACAGTTTGAATTGGTCTTTGGCCAGACTTTAATAGAACTGATCTGGGTATCATTCTATCATTCCCAGGAAGAGTTTGAAGTCTTGCTATGCCCAACCTATGGTTTGAATATCCACTCAACCATTTATCACAGAAATATGCAAGATGGTCAAAACTACCACACGAGTAACAAGCTTTCCTATAGCAGACAAAATCATCCCCTAATTGGTGAGATTTGAGGCCATTCCAATTCCTTTGGTTACCTCTTGGCTTGTTTGTGGTTCTATACATTTCTCCATACCTAACTGTTGGTCTAAAAGGTTTGGCATTTGATCTAGGCCTAACAGTCTCAGGTTTAACCATCTTTGGAAATTTTGATTCCTCTACTTTAACACTAACAGGCTTAACCACAGCCTGATCACCCTCATTATCAGAAGTCCATTCCACTATAGTTGGAGAATCTGATTCCTTACTTGAGAACCTATCAGAGGACACCTTGTCCTCAGATAGTGATTTATCACTAGCACTCTCATACACAAGTTTATCAACTATATTCTCTTTAGGTTGAGGACCATATTTAAGCTCAGGTAGTTGAAATTCAGGTAGTCCTGTATGTTCTAAGTTTATGCCTGAGGGTGTTGGAATTCCTCTATAGGGAGGTGGAACTGACTTATAACCTAGGCCTGACTTAGCTTTATTGAGGATCTGACACTCAACAATCTTACTAACACCCTGAGTTGCAAATTCTAGTGTACAGTCATTTGAATGTTCTCCTTTGCTTTCTTAACCTGTTCTAGCTCATGTTTCAACACACTAATTTCATTCTCTCTAAACATTAAGTCTCTCTTAACAATAATCATATTATCAGAAAACTTTGACTCATTACTTTTATAATGAACAATTTGTTATTCTAACACAGCTAAAGCCCTCTTATGATTTGCTAAGTTAAAAGCAGTTTGAGTTAGCTCTTTTCTCTGATCCTCATATCTTTTCTTAAGAGTTTCTAGATCTTTTAAAGCTTCACAAGATTTAGAACATTTAGAAACTTGTACCTCAGAGTCTGAAAATGCCATGAGAGCAATCTTTGTAGATGCTTCTGCTTCCTCCTCTGCAATGTAACTCCAGTCAAACCCTAAGCCATCAATGGTAACCAAGGCTTTTGAGCTTGAGTCAGTAACTTCCACCACTCTTGACTTGCTTCCAAATCCTCTACTCTTGCCATCCTGTTGTCTTGGCAATCTGCACTCCCTTGAATAATGACCTTTCTTGTGGCAATTGAAGCACTCAATCTTGGACTTGTCATACCCTGCAACATCATTGCTGTTTATGACAATCTTCTTGCCAGTCTTCTTCAAAAATCTCTTAGCTCTCAAGCTGAGAAGAGAGAGCTGCCACTTGATATCCATCTCTTCAATATCATCTTCATCAATCTCTTAAAGATCTGCATGAGTCAACATACTTCCATTGTGCTGAGTAGTCAAGAAAGCAAAATAAGTATTCTCATCCAAGAGTCCATTAGTACTGCTTGAAGTACTAGCAGTACCAATATTGGAACTAGTAGTACCAACTGCTCCAGTCACTTGAACTTCTTCATCAGGACTTGAGGTACTGGGAGTTGATACAAAGTCCAAATTCCATGAGCTTGAGCTTGAGCTTGATCCAGCAGACTTCTTAATATCATGTTCAACTATCTTGAAGTGTCCATAGAGATCCATTAAGCTCATGGAATCTATATCAGGCTTGTTTTTCCATACAACCACATGCATAGCCCATTGAGTTAGTAGACTCCTCAGAAATTTGGAGTTGAGATCTTCCTGAGGCATCTCAATTCCTAGAACAGCCAGTTGACTCACTAGTTTTTGAAGTCTATTAAACATATGGTCTAGTGACTCGTTGCTTGTTGCTGAAAAATTCTTAAACTGTTGCTTGAGAAGGGTCTTCTGAGTTTTCTTGGTGGCTTCGTTCCCACCATATCTTGCAACAATAGCTTCAAAAAGGGTTTTAGCACACTTAAACTTGCTAAAATTCAACAACTGATCATTGGGAATAGTCATCAGAAGCAAACTTCTCGCCTTAACATCATTCTTGTGTTGTGCCTTCTCTTCAGTAGTGGTTGGCTTAGTTTGCACCTTAGTTTCAGTGACACCCTCAACAACGGTTGTTGTAGTTGTAGGTTTGAACGAATTCCCATCCTCAATAATCTCCCAAAGAGTATAATCTTGAACTTGGAAGAACTGCTCAATTCTTAATCGCCACATATCGAACTCATTGGGTTTAAGCATTGGAAGCTTAGCAGCAATATTAGTCTGACTTGTTGTTGTCTCCATGTCCATATTCTTCTTAAACAAATTCGTTTGGATCTTCTAAACCAAAGTATCAGTAACCTGGCTCTGATACCACTTGACCGGATCTACACACACTCCTTGTGTTAGATGTATACTTTGAATGATGTCTAGTCTAGCACGCGGAATTTAATAGCTAGCACTTAGAAGATTTGTTTGTTTGCGTTTTGTATGAACGAATCAACAATGAATGAACAAGGAACACAATATACTTCAACTTCAACGATTCAATATTATTAATGAATAATACGAGTACTCTTAATTAGTACTAGGGTTTACAACCTTGAATCTTAACAAAAACTCCATACTAATTCGTACCTAAACTTTAACCTAGGCAATCCTTTTATAGACTAAGGATTCCTTTACAAGATAACTATCAACCTAATCGTATAAGATATACACAATATCTTTTCTATAATTATCTTTTACAAAAACATAATCCGTACTAACTTCTATATTCAACTGTACGAACTGCTCTTTGTCTTCAAAAATCATCAGCAGTACTAACTTCCATCTTCAGCCGTACTAACTGCTTAAGCTTAATTCCTAACAAGATCCTCTCAAGTGGTATTAGAGATAGGTTTTGTTACTTTGAATTAGAAAATCCAAGACGAAATTATTCTTAACGAAAGATGGACATAGAGACAACAACCCAAACAAATGTTGCTGCAAAATTGCCTATACTCAAGCCTAATGAGTTCGATATGTGGACACTAAGAATTGAACAATTCTTCCAAGTGCAGGACTATGCACTCTGGGAGATAATAGAAGATGGGAACACATTCAAGCCTACAACCACTACAACCGTAGTTGAGGGTAAGACAGAAACAAAAGTGCAGACAAAGCCAATAACTACTAAAGAGAAGGCCCGGTACAAGAATGATCTAAAGGCAAGAAGCATGCTGCTGATGACAATCCTTAATGATCAACTCCTGAACTTCAGCAAGTTTAAGTGTGCAAAGACACTTTTTGAAGCTATTGTTGCCAGATATAGTGGGAATGATGCCACCACAAAAACACAGAAGACCCTTCTCAAGCAACAATTTGAGAACTTCTCAGCAACAAGCAATGAATCACTAGACCATATGTTCAACAGGCTACAGAAACTAGTAAGTCAGCTTACTATTCTTGGAATTGAGATACCTCAGGAAGATCTCATCTCCAAATTCCTAAGGAGTTTGCCATCAGAATGGGCTATGCATGTAGTTGTGTGGAAGAATAAGCCAGATATAGATTCCATGAGCTTAATGGATCTTTATAGCAACTTTAAAATAGTGGAGCATGATATTAAGAAGACCACTGGAACAAGCTCAAGCTCTGGGAATTTGGCCTTTGTGTCAACTCCCAGTACCTCAATCCAAGTGGAAGAAGTGCAAGTTGCTAGAGCAGTTGGTACTGCTAGTTCTAATATTGGTACTGCTAGTACCTCAAGCAGTGCTATTGGACTATTGGATGAGAATACTTATTGTGCTTTCCTGACTACTCGGCACAATGGAAGTATGTTGACTCATACAGACCTTCAAGAGATTGATGAAGATGACATTGAAGAAATGGACATCAAGTGGCAGCTCTCTTCTTAGCATGAGGTCTAAGAGATTCTTGAAGAAGACTGGCAAGAAGATAATCATAAACAGCAATGATGTTGCTGGGTATGACAAGTCAAAGATTGAGTGCTACAATTGCCACAAGATGGGTCACTTCTCAAGGGAATGCAGGAAGCCCAGACAGCAGGACTCAAGGAATAAGTGCAATGAAGGCAAGTCAACAGGATCAAGGTTTGTGGAGATTACAGACTCAAGCTCAAAGGCTATGGTTGCCATTGATGGCTTAGGGTTTGACTGGAGCTACATTGCTGAAGAGGAAGCAGCAAATACAGAGGTGGCTCTTATGGCTTTTTCAGACTCTGAGGTACAAGTTTCTAAATGTTCTAAATCATGTGATGATTTAAAAGAACTAGAAGCACTTAGGAAACACTATGATAATCAGAGAATAGAACTTAATCAGACCAGTTTTAATCTAGCAAATCATAAAAGGGGTTTAGCTGTGTTAGAGGAAAAGATAGTTCACTATAAAAAGAATGAAATCAGTTTTAGTGATACTATAGCTGTACTTAAGAGAGATTTGATGTTTAGAGATGATGAGATTAGTGTGTTAAAACATGAATTGGATAAGGTTAAGAAAGCTAATGAAAACATCCAATTGAGTGTAAACACATTAGAGTATGTATCTAAAGGAGTAAGCAAGATAATTAAGCGTCAAATACTCAATAAGGCTAAGTCAGGTTTAGGGTACAACACTTGTCCACCTCCTCGCAGAGGAATACCTACACCTCCAGGTATTGACCTTGAACATACAGGTTTGGAAGAATTTCAACTACCTAAAATGGAATATGGACCTAAACCTAAGGAAAAAGAAGTAGTTGAAAAACATGTAGATGTAAGATATGAGAGTGCAAGTGATAAATCACTCTCTGAGGACAAGGTGTCCTCTGATAGGTCATCTGCTAGAGACTCAGATGCTCCAACCATAGAGGATTGGACTTCTGATGGTGATGAGAGTAATCAGGCTGTGGTTAAGCCTGTTAGTGTTAAGGTTGAGGAACCAAAAGGTCCAAACGTGGTCAGAAATACTACTGTTAGGCCTAAAACAAATGCTAGACATGCTAGGCAACCAGTAAGATATGCTGAAATGTATAGAACCACAAACAAGCCCAGAGGTAACCAAAGGAATTGGAATAACCTCAAGTCTCACCTATTAGGTGATGACTTTGTCTGTGTTAGGAAAGCTTGTTTTACATGTGGTAGCTTTGACCATCTTGCTGCTTATTGTGACAATGGAGTAACTAGGTGTTCAAATCATAGGGTGAACTCAGTAAGACCTCCCACTCACCCTACAAATGCTAGAATGATACCTAGATCAGTTCTTTTATGGTCTGGACCAAGAGCAGTTCATCCTGCTAGACCAGCAGTTCATACTGCTAGACCAGAAATTCATACTGCCAGACCAAATAAGACTTATTACCCAAGACAAACAGTTTTAGCTTCAAAAACAACTTTTAAATCAGCACCAAAAACTGTTCAAAGACCATTTCAAAACAAAGCAGTAATTAACAAACAAGTTTGGAAGCCTAAAGTTGCAATTGCAAACCCAGCAGTTCATACTGCTAGGCAAGCAGTTAATACTGGTTGTTTTAAAAACATTGCTAAGGGAAATTTGGGTAATAGTACTAATGCATCTACATCATGGGTTTGGAGACCACTTCAAACAAATGGTACTCCAACTGTGCTAGAAAGGTTTAATTATATTGATGCTAGAGGAAAACCAAAGTCAGTAATGGCTTGGGTTCCACAAGGAAATTAATTCCTTGTTGATATGCAATGTTAGTCATATGCTTATGTATTATGAAACAAGTGTTTTGCACTTTGTTTCTTTGTTTTTGGACTAACAATTGCAGGAATGGATGAAAAGCACCAAGGAATTACAAGTGCTTTCTGTTTTTGACTGAATGGTGATTTAGAGCTCAGTGTGTGATCTATGCACACAACAAATGGTTATTGGTTCACCATGTCTAACCCACATAAGAACCAGCTAGTCCAGAGCAAACGGTTTCTGGTAAAGACTAATCAAATCCGTTTATGGTTGACAATTTACCAAAAATTGTATGGTTATCAACTCACCATATCTAACAGTAAAGAGTTGGCTAGTCCAAAGCAAACGGCTATTGGTAAAGACATATCAAATCCATTGATAGCTGATAGTTTGCTAAAAACTATATGTGAGTTATAATGTTTGAAATTTATAAGTTCATACTGTTCGTTGAAAAATTTTGAAAATGGATTGTACTGCTAGTGCAAAGTTTGTACTGCTCAACTAGCCGTTGTAACTGTTGTGTCAGTAATTAATTTTTGATTAGAAACTAGACGTTGGAAGTTCATTGCGATTTTTACTGAGTAAATTATGGTTTTTAAGGGATCCTCTTCAAGATATTTTAACTTTTATTCTATTATAATCTTATCCTAAAATAAAAGTTAACATATTCTTTAAGCCGGTCAATAGAAACCCTAATACTCTCAACAATATCTCATCTCACTTTCATCTTCTACTTTCTAACCTAAATTTTAACTATTCACCACAGTCAAATCAATTTTTACTGAGAATATTATGGCTAATTTGGATTTTATCAAGACTCACAACCTAGTTGCTTTTATTGAGAAAACAGAGGAAGGGGATGGACCGAAATTTTATGAGATTGTGGATTTTCTCAACCACTCTCACATAAGGTATGCTCTAACTGTTTCTCCTACTCTTATTGTCTCTCATATCACACAGTTTTGGCAAACTGCCATTGTCAAAATTAGTGAAGAGGAAGACATAGAAATTCACTCTAAAGTGGATGGCATATCTTTTATTGTTACCAAATCTACACTTAGGAGACATCTTAAGTTGCAAGATTCAGATGGTATCAACAATATGCTAAACAGTGAAATTTGGGAAGAACTTACCAGAATGGGGTATGATACATCCAATCAAAAACTAACTTTTCAAAAGGGATGTTTCTCCCCACAATGGAGATTTCTAATACATACTCTCTTACATTGTTTAAGTCCCAAAAGAACATCATGGGAGCAATTCAGTAGCAATATTGTTATTGCCCTCATATGTCTGTCAACAAACAAGGTGTTTAATTTTTCAAAATTCATATTTGAGAGTATGGTTGCAAATGTAAATAGTAAAACAAAATTTCTTATGTATCCAAGATTTGTTCAATGCTTTCTGAATAAGAAAAAGAATTTACTTAAGAAACATAAAGAAGTTTTTCCTACTTCTAGCCTACAACAAAAGGTTTTTCAAAATATGGCTATGGCTAGTAGACTTTTCAATGGGGTAGAAATACCTCTATTTCCTGAGATGCTACAACATGATGAGGATGAAAGGTCAGTAAACCCAACTGATCCCCAACACACATCCATTGTCATTCTTGAAAGAACTCATACACCCCCAGTTACTGTAACTTATCAAAGAAGAAACAGAAAGGAGACTATGATTGCTCAGTCTAGTCCTCCTACTCCAACTTTTGAAGCAGATGAGCATCTTGATTTAGGAGTACATACTAGTTCAACTAGGATGGAAACTCAATATATGCCCCTTGATTAACCTCTCCAAGCAGGTAACACATCTAGAAGTGATGAGGGCAGTAGTAAACTTTATGAATTGACGAATCTTTGTACCAAGTTATCTGAAAAGGTGGAATCTTTGGAAGCAGATCTCAAAAGCCACAAGAATCATTTTGCCAAAGTTTACACTAAGTTGACTCTCAGTGTAACACCCCAACCCGACAAGGGTAAAGATATCACAATAATGGTTTCATATCAGATCAAAACAAAGCATACATCTATAGTAATACAAGAATTCTCAAAGGTTATAAATGAAATACAGATACTACAAGATTACAAATGAACTTCCAATAAATAGTAATTCCGAAATAATGATAACTTCTAGTCATTTCTAAATCCAGAATAGCTATCAAGTCTTCTAAGTCCAAAGGTACTCTCCACTCATTCCTAGCTTCCTACTAAAACCTACCGCAGGAAAAGAAATGCGGCTGAGCTACGAGAGCTCAGTGAACAGATATAACGATAACAACAGTAGTAGAGAATAGTACAGAGTAACAGAAATAAAGGTCATGCAGATATAATATGGATTAAGGGATAAGTAAATGAAAAAGAATAAAGGAAAAGAAAAAGGAACAGTAATCTACCACGAGCCCAGAACAGATAATATAATAACCATGTAGCCATATCAGTAATCCAGAGGGGATGCCTCTCAAGTAACCAGATAATATGAGGGGTGTCCTCATGTATCAAATGGAGTAGCTAGCTCCCAGATATGTGAAAGACGTGTATCGCACACACCATCAGTCACCAGATATATATAACAGATAAACAGATACAGATAACAGAAACAGATCAGATCTAGGATGCATCCATACGCCCCAGGTGGCCAGAGTCTACCAATACACACCAAATCAGATAAAGTCAGGGACGGGACAGGTCATCACTCTCCTGCCCTAGAGTCATGCCATCGGTGCATCAATGACATGGACATGAAACCCTCATGCCTAGTGAGTGGCTCGGGTATCAAACCGTGGGTCAAGGTCAGATACCATGTCATAATCAGAATGTCATATCAAAAGGTTCAATATCATAGGGTTCAATATCAGAGGGTCAATGTCAGAAGGTCAATATCAGAGTTTCATAGCAATAGTTCATTTAAAAAGGTTTCTATTAAAAGTCCATTTGAAGCAATCTTTCAATAATGGTGCTCATAAAAATGATCTTACAAAATAGTCTTCATAAAAATGGTTTTTCAAAACGGTTTTCATAAAGATAGTCTTAAAATAGTTTTCTTAAAAATTGGTAGAATTTCATATAAAAGTAGTATCGTATCGTACTCAAAACATCATTTTAAACTATTAAGTTTTCTCAAAACATTTCCAGGTCATAATTAAAAGGTTTTTACAACATAGATTCATATCAGAGATTATAACAAAGGGGATCAATAGAAAAGGTTCAAAGCAAAGGGAGTCATAGAAATGGCATCAAATCAGAAGCTAAACAGATCAGAATATGAAAGGGATCATAGCAGAGTTCACAGAACAGGGGAAACATAGCAAGGTTCAAGGGAAAACAAGATACAAAAAGAAAGAGTTCATGAGAAACCTGTGAGAAGGTCAGAATATCTGTTCCTTAAACCGCCAGGGAAACTCACACTAGAAACATAAGGATCGGAATAAACTCCTTCTTCAGCGAATCTACACGAATTATAAGTTTACTTATAAGTTTCATAGCTTTCTTAATCATAAAGGTTTCATTTTAGTTTTCTTTCCATTTTAGGTAACTTTCCATATATTTAGTAACTTTCCTGAATTAGTACGTGCTCATAATTAGTAGGTTAGGGTTGCATTCATAATTAATCAAACTTAGGTCTTCCAAAAGATAAATAATTAACTTAAAGGTTTAATTTGATAAGTATTCGTAGTTTAGGGTAATCTCCATTAATTTGCCAACTTAGGGGTTTAAAGTGATAATAGGTTGACCTAAAGGTTTAATGTGACAAATATCAAGGATTAGGGCTTAAAGTGTAAATTTAGATTTTAAGACTCATTTAACCGAATTAAGAGATATTGAAACAGTATTCAATCTTCAACAAAATTGGAGTGCACGTGTAGTATTCCAAGACTCACATGACAATGGCACACAAATCTTTTCTTTACAAGACCTATCATAAGACACGATATATACACACATACATATCTCGACATATATCGACTTTTTCACGTGCGAAATCAGACACGAGGCACGACATCACCAAACTTCTTAGCCACGAAATTAACCATGTATGTCCCATTCTTTTATCTCTTGCATTATGGAAGTTCAAAGGTTAAATTTAGTATGTATGTCAAAGGCTTAGGGTTCTACTTGTGTAAGTTCATTAGGAGGTCAATTCACATATTATTTAGGGTGCTTTTCAAAAGCTACTTAGGGTCGACATATGGGTTGATAACACACGACCACACAACAGCCTCAACTCACACTAACGACCCAGATTCGACACATACGTAACGCACACTTTAATCACAAGTCGACACCAAAACTTTACACACAAGGATTAAAGCGAGGCAAACCAAGGGCAAAAGCAACCTTGGCGAGGCAGTTTGGCGAGACCAAAAACAAAAGGTGCGAGGGGTTACAAATGAGCAGCAAACAATAACGAATCAAACACCATGCGACCATGATTTGTAACATGTGAAAACCTGGTCTTTACCCACTCGTATGACACACAAGATCAGCCCACAATCCTTACCATTTTACGAGTCAAAACAAGGCCCAAGCTCCTTACATAAAATCATAACTCTCTTGTTAATAAGTAGCCTAGGTTTCATATTTTAAACGTCACATTAAAGTATATATATATATATATATATATATATATATATATATATATATATATATATATATATATATATATATATATATATATATATATATATATAGCAGATTTTAAGGCTTGTATCAGGTGTGAAATAGGTCGACATAAGCTGGGATAAAGACACAGAACCACAATATTCAAATGACACAGAATCGAGGAAAGATGTGGCGCATGACCTTTGTTTACGTTACATGTTATATTTTTCGTATAACGCTTATTAATGAACCATAACATGTTAGTGATCGCGGTTACGAGACGAGTCTATGTATTTGCGAGACATGTTAACTTGACATGGTAGTATCCAGTTTCATCATATCAGAATATTTTCTGCTTATATTAATGAAGTAAGATTAGGTTCTATTTAACATGTTCATATTCAGTTACTATAGATTGTACGTGTACATATAGGTGTTAGTCAAAAGTTCATGTATGAAAACAAAGGAGGTCGAATACCTATGAGACTGAACCCAACGAAACAGGAAGAAGATTGCGACTCAACTTCTTTAGCACACGATACCCTTCTTCGAAAAGAACACATCCACGATCAGACCTGTCGAGTCCAAGCCAAAAAACCACACTAGCACTCCTCAAACCAGTAGCACCCTTCGACTAGACCTCCAAGTAGCAGCCACCAAAGAGTCTTTTTGTTTTGCTACCTTTGTGAATCGAACAGGAAAGGAGGAAAAGAAAAGTAGCAGCCGACAATTGTGTGGTGTAATTGTATTTAGGGTTTTCAACGAATTTCGGTATATGTGGTTGGAATAGAACCGTATATTTTTGCCTAGGTTTAATAAGGAAGGGCCTAAATTAGTGGGATTATAGTATCATTCAAATTAATTGCATGTTTATCCCTTCTCTTATACTTAACCGAATTTTATGTGCACTAAAATATTATGTCGCCTACTTTAGGCTTGTAGTATAGGATTATTTATTTTGTGGTTTTTAGTTCATATTGTAAAGTTTTTATTTACTAAATTTCATTAGTTAACTCTAGGATATAAATCATCTTAGTACAATAATATATCTCTTGTATGATTTTATAAATTCTTAAAATTTCAAAATTAGAGGGTATTTTGGTCATTTCAGATTGTGATAAATTTCGGGGTTTTACACTCAGGGTGAAGAAGTTGGAAGATCAGCTAAAGAGGAAAAGATCTAAGGTGGTGTTAGATGATGATTATTCAAATGATGGTTCCGACAGTTCAGATGATGATGATGGTGGTGATTCTCCTAAACAGAGGAGGATAATGAGGAAATCTGGGAAAGAACAAAGTGAAGAGAGATCTGAAACTCAGGGGAGGAATGAAGAAGGAACAAGCAGATTGTTTAAGCAAGGTACTAGTGGAAATGAAAATGAGGAAGAAGGTACTGATGAGAAAGAACAAGGTACTGCTAAAGCAGTAGAAGCAGTACAAACTGATGAAGTGCCAAAGGAAGCAATACAAACTGCTACTCAAAAAGAAAAGGGCAAAGGAATTTTAATTGAAGAAGATGAGCCTCAGAAGAAGGTAGTTAAGCCAAGAACTCAGATGCAAATAGATCATGATGTTGAAGTAGCAAAGAAAATTCAAGAGGATGAACAAGCAAAAGAACAAGCACAAATAGATCTTGATGCACAGTTAGCTAAGAAGATGTCTGAAGATGATATAGCTGATTTGATTGAGTTTATGGAAGCAAAAAGATTAGAAAAGATGGATTCAAATGCTCTGTTGGATCAAGAATAATTCAATGAACAACTACAATACTTGATAGACTCAGATCCAATTATGAGAGCACAAGGAGTGCAGCTTCTTAAAGATGAAAGTTTGAGCACAGAAGAGAAATCAGCAAAGCTTACTGAGTTCATTCTATCTAATAATAAAGAAGTTGCTTGGAGTGATCTTATGCAGAAAATAAGGGATAGGCAAAAGAAAGGAAACAAGAACAAGATGCCTACTAGGAAAGAATAGATAAGCTTTATGAAGAACTATTTGAAGAACCAAGCTTTTTGGAAGATGAGTTACTTCAAAGGGAGATAAGATGATGAGATTGAGAAAGCATACTATGAAGCTTATGCAAGACTTAACAGGCCAATTACAAAGGATTTCATAATAGATACTGGAAAAGGTAAAGGAAAGAAAAGAGATCCAGAGGTGTTAAAATCTGATACAGCAAAGAAACAAAAGACTGAAGCTAAGGGATTAACTGATGAGCAAATCAGGAACATGATTGTGGTGGTTCCTGAATCCACAAACATCAAACCATTACAAACAAAACACCCTATTATTGAATGGGAAGTGTTCACTGAAGGAAGAATGAAAGGGTGAAAGATCATAAGAATTGGTGGAATTACTGAGAAATACAAGTTATTTGAGGATTTGCTTAAGGGATTTGATAGGGAAGATCTCAATCAATTGTGAAACTTAGTACAAGACAGATTCAGAATTGCAGATCCTATTGAAGATAAAGATAAAGAATTGTGGGTGCAGCGGAAGAGAATTTATGATCCAGATGGTGGAGAAGCTATATGGAGGTTTCAAGCTCAAATCAAGGATGTCTCTTGGAAACTTTTTGACACATGTGGTGTACACAGAATTTCAACCAAGGATGGGATAGAAATATATATGCTGGTTGAAAAAGACTACCCACTCAGAACTGCAATTTTATTAACTCTAGTATGTTCAAAGTTGGAGATTGAAGTTGAATCAGATATGGCAAATGTTTGATATTGCTGAACAGAGGAAAGCCCAGACAAAGAGAATAACATGGTAGTGTTTGGAAGAATCCCCCTATCATGATGATGAAGTTTAATTCGAAGAAAACTTAGTGATTTGGAGAGAAATCATAAGTTTAGGGGAGGATTGTTAGGAATTAAACTAATAGTTAATACTGTCAGTTATAAGTTAGTACTGCTAATGATTATATTGAAGAATACACTAACAGTACTAAGTCAGTTAGTACTGTCAGCATAAGAAGTTAGTACTCCTTATATTTTTGTAAACGTTTAATAGATAATTATAGAAAGGATTTTGTGTATATCCTACTTATATAGAATTATAGTTATCTTGTACAGGAATCCTTGGTGTATAAAAGGATATCCTATGGTTAGGTTTTTGATATACAGAAGTATGAATTATTCATAGATTCAAGGTTGTAAACCCTAGTAGTAGCAAGAGTACTTGTATTATTTATCATAATAATATTGAATCGTTGAAAAGAAAAACCATTGTCTTCATTGTTCATACATATTGTTTCATTCATTCATCATACAAACAAATCTTCTAAGTGTTAACTAGTAAATTCCACGTGCTAGTTAATATTACTCAAAGTATCTATCTAACACAAGGCATGTCTTCAGATCCTCTCACAGTTGAAGTTCAGAGCTACAAGGATTAGTTCCATCAGTGCCAAAGATCAAATGCCGAGATCGTCGAAAGAGAGAACTTCAAGTCTGCCTCAGTATCTAGTCTATAGAGACTCTGCGCTTCAAGAACGTCAACATGGTTTATTATTATTGTAATTTACTTTGTTTATAGGTCTCATTGTAACTATTCACGTGTAACGATATCTTGGAGGGAGATTATTAGCCTCGCTTTTTTATAACGATAACGTCACACAAGTGAATTGGACTAGATATGTAGTAAGTAGTGCCCGCAGAGACTACTATTTTTTAAGTGGCAAACATGTAATTTAAAGGGCCTATAAATACCCCTCATGACTCTCCATGAGGGGTGTGGGAAATCATTGTGTATCTTTTATTTTATCAAGCTAATAAACATTGTGTTTTTCTCCACCCTCTCTCTACTATTTCTCTCACTAGAAATATGAAGACATTCATCTTCTTTAATCAACCTAGACCTCCCAAACCACATAAATCATGTATATTTTCGATCCTACAGATACACATCCTGAGATAAAGAGCTTAAGACCCAGTTTAACACAACTGCATTACACCTATCCCATTGAGCCTCTAACAAAGGACTAGCAGCATAAGCAGTTCTAAGACAACTACCATCAAGAAACCTTATCTTATTCTTAATTTGCATAGCCAATTTCATGGCACTAGACCAAACCCTATAATTTTCAACACCGGACAATTTAATAGTCACAATAGATGCACAATTAGAGTCATTAGGATGAAGATACAGAGGATTACTCTAATCCAAACTACTAATCATAATAGCCATAATGAACAGTTAAGAAAACAAACAGTAGCAACCCGTAAAATTTTCTAGTCATTAGTAAACGCTAATCTAGTATTAACACATCGTTATTGTTCACTAAACCATTTTTGCGAGCAAATTTGAATTTTTTTTATTGCAATTCTATTTAGAAATGTTGTTACGTAATACACGATACGTTGGAACAAGCTCACACGAGCACCACGACAATCTAAAACACAATTAATAACCAAACGGACACTTAATTATACTTTGGCCTGTTACTATTCATGGCCCAACACAAAATCTGTAATACACTGTAAAATTCCATTGTAATCCTAATCGTTAATCAATATTAACCTCAGTTACTGTAAAATTACTGTTTATCTGGAAATTTGAAATTTTCCTTATTATATTATTTTAACGTGATCACGTTATCACATAATTCACCAAATGACGAGATGAGCTCACACGCATATCACAAAAAATAAATATACACAATTAACACTAATCGGGCCAAGATAAAAACTCAGCCCATCACCATCTCCAGTCCACTGTTCATCAGCCCACCAGCCCAACATGATTTCTATTATTTCATGTGAAGAACTCCATCAAACCCTCTCCAAAACACCTCAGTTTCTCTCAAATTCTAAACGCGACTTGTATATGTTTTTACATCATCTCATTCACCTCCCACCATATTATTAGAATGTCGATTTCCATATTTTTATGTCATAGTTTGATGTGTTTTTAAGGACCAAAGTGATTGTCCTTGGAACACCCAAGTCGACATATCCAAAAATCCAATACTTACCCGTTTTGACTCCAACTTGATTCCACTCACTCCTAATATTTTTCCTAGCCTAAAGGCATGTTATTGAATCAGTTTTAATCAACCAAGATCAAATATCACACGTTAAAACAAATCGTGTACTCATTTTAATGCTAGTCGACATATTAAAAATACACAAAACAAATTATAGCTTTCCTACTCACTCATATTCCTTCCTAAAGTCTTCCTATGTCAGAAATATATCTTGGAAACCTCTCATTCACTGACAAGAACTGTGGAAGCAAGTAGAACATGTTTCTTTCATCATTACAATCCATATGTGTACATATTATTTGTATAAATCTTCGCTAGCTCATCACCTTCTATCACTCATTCAATACCTTCATTCTAACTCTCATTCACTTTCAAAAACACCTCTGGAAGACCAGAAGATCTAGATAGCTCGGTTGGAAGCTTTTTAAAAGAAATAAGGGTTTAATATATAACGTATTTTGGGTTATAACGATCGTGGGATTATTTTCTTGCGTTCTATTCACTCTCATACGTTTCTCTACCACCCTAGAGGTGTAGTAAGACATTACAATCTCTTTTGATTCCATTTCATATGTATTTCTTTCACCATGCATCGTATAACCATATCATTCGAACGTATATATTTTGGCATATTTATTTACGCATTCATTCACATATAGAACACTAAAAGTGACTAGCTTCCCTTGCGGAAGGCCTAGGAGTCACGATACACACTCGTCTTACTTTTATATTAACGTTACATGCATCTTTCGAAGTCATTTTGTACCATGTTGAAAACGTATAAAACTGAAACACTTAGAAAATTTTCTAAGTCTTTAACTCAGAATACATGTCCCAAGTCGCCCTAAAAACGACCCCGTATAATAGAATTGGACTTAACGACTACCCTATATTTTTACATGACCTATTAGACCACGTTGCTAGCTACAAGTTTCGTATATATAACTTATAAATATAAGCACATCTAGACCCTCTAATTTGATTAAAGTGAAGCGACAGACTCGTTTCACAAACTGATAATAAAATCCGAAAATGAGCTGTTAAGCCCATTAAGCAACTTTAAGCAAATGCAATAAGCTGGCTTATTTAGAATTTTTGATAGGAAAATAGAACATTAAAAAGGAGCCTAGGGATGAGCCCAACTCGTCTCAAAGTTCACGGTTTTTAAAATGTTAATGGGCTTTAAAATGGCTCGTTAAAAGCCCAATAGGAGAAAAATATGCTCTTTTGCCATATAAGCTGTTGAAATAAGCTTTAATAATCTTAAATAAGTCTCAGAAAAATTCACATAATTTTTCCCACATTTTTTTTGCACATTTGGACTAAAAATACAAAGTAATTTCACTTACAAGGACCAAAACTGTCAACTATTAAAAATAGGAACTGAAACTGTAAAAACAAAAAGTTTAAGGTAGAAATTGACATATTATTAAATTCCAAGCTCAGAATATTATTTTGGACAAGTAGTGGAGTATAAATGCAACTTATACTTAACTAAGGACTAACGGTGCAACGCTAACGCCGTTAAGGTAAAAAGTGTAAAAATAGTAAAAGGACAAGGACCAACAGAATATATTTTTCATTCTTATTTCTATTTTCCATTTTACGATTTCCATTCACGTCACGTACATTTTTGTATATTTCATTTACTTATTATTTAACGTTACGTTATGTTTATATAACGAGATTTTGAACGATTTAACTTCACGTTTCATTTCAGCACTTTCAAGGAAATGTTATTATTGAATTAAATGACATAAAAACAAGATAATATTATATGTAATACTATTTTTAAACTTTAGGCATTTTAAGCATATCACACTCTCACTTCAGCGATCAAATTGTTATTCGTTACTCGTTTCACATCCACCATTCGTATTTAGTAAAATTCTCAGACTTTCCTATTTACCAGGTTTTGTTTTGAAGCCATTACCATAATCTCACCTGAACTTACTTTTCACCATCACCAGTATCACATAAGGTGAGTCGTAGCCCCACTTTTAATTGTTTACAAGTTTTATACTTTTAGGGGAGATACATGCTCAGCTGTTTACATTTACTTTCATACTTTGAAAACTCTCATGACTTACCGTGAGTCATAGCCCCACTTTTACTTATTTAACAACTTTATACTCCGTGGGGGAGATACATGCTATAAACTGATCACAAGTATTTTCTGTATACTATACCTGATTTATATTGCCTAAGTTACTAGTTTATTTCATGTTGTTTGTGCGGTATATTTCATGCTGTTTGTGCGGTATATTTCATGCTGTTTGTCCGGTACATTGTTAACGTTTGCGTATCATGAGACTTAGGGCAATATATATATATATATATATATATATATTATATATATATATATATATATATATATATATATATATATATATATATATATATATATATATATATATAGGATCCGGTTCCATTGAGAAGGTTTTTATTTTGAGAAGATTGAGAAATCTTCGTTTAAACAAACTGATTCATGTTTTTGATTTGATTCACAAGTAAAACATCATTTTATGGTGAATCGAATCTATAAATTACAAATTTGATTCACAAATAATTGTTAAAATCGAGTTATGATGATGATTCATTAAATTTGTACAGATGATTCAGTATTCTACATATATCGCAAAATCGAGAGATTTTTAACATTGATTCAAATTTTTTTTACACATTTTGAATTTTAATCACATTAAAATGAGTTTTACGTTTGAAAAACATGAATCAAAGTTAAAAATCTATCGTTTTTGAAAACCTTCTCAATCTTCTCAAAATAAAAACCTTCTCAATCGATCCAGATTCTATATATATATATATATATATATATATATATATATATATATATATATATATATATATATATATATATATATGGGCAAATGCTAAAATAATACATTGAACTTGCCATTTTTTGTCATTGTATGGTCCCACCTTTTCCGTTAGTAAATGTATGACTAAACACTTTTCCGTTAGTAAATGTATGACTAAACTTATGAAATCGGGTCATTGTGGGTATAAATGTCACATTGTTAGTCCTTCATACTAACGGCCGTTAGTAAATAACTTACAATTCCGTTTTCGTCCGTTTTCTTACGTTTTCGTCTGTTTTGACACGTTTTCGTCTGATTTTTTACGTTTTCATCTGTTTTGACACGTTTTCGTCTTATTTTTTACGTTTTCGTCTGTTTTGACACGTTTTCGTCCAGTTTTTTACGCTTTCGTCTGTTTTGACACGTTTTCAAAATGTTTTTTACGTTTTCGTCTGTTTTGACATGTTTTCGTTCAGTTTTTTACGTTTTCGTCTGTTTTGACACGTTTTCAAAATGTTTTTTACGTTTTCGTCTGTTTTCACACGTTTTCGTCTGATGTTTTACGTTTTCGTCTGTTTTGACACGTTTTCAAAATGTTTTTTACGTTTTCGTATGTTTTGACACGTTTTCCTTCGTTTTTTTAAGTTTTCATCCGTTTTCTTACGTTTTCGTCTGTTTTCACACGTTTTCGTCCGTTTTCTTACGTTTTCGTCTGTTTTCACACGTTTTCGTCTGATTTTTTATGTTTTCGTCTGTTTTGACACGTTTTCCTTTGTTTTTTTACGTTTTCGTCCGTTTTCTTACGTTTTTGTCTGTTTTGACACGTTTTCGTCTGATTTTTTACGTTTTCATCTGTTTTGACACGTTTTCGTCTAATGTTTTACGTTTTCGTCTTTTTTGACACGTTTTCAAAATGTTTTTTTACGTTTTCGTTAGTTTTGACACGTTTTTTTAAGTTTTCGTCCGTTTTCTTACGTTTTCGTCTGTTTTCACACGTTTTCCTTTGATTTTTTACGTTTTCATCTGTTTTGACACGTTTTCCTTTGTTTTTTTAAGTTTTCATCTGTTTTGACACGTTTTCCTTTGTTTTTTTAAGTTTTCGTCCTTTTTCTTACGTTTTCGTCTGTTTTGACACGTTTTCGTCTTATTTTTTACGTCTTCATCTGTTTTGACACGTTTTCGTTTGATTTTTTTACGTTTTCGTCTGTTTTGACGCGTTTTCCTTTTTTTTTTAAGTTTCGTCGTTTTCTTCGTTTTCGTTGTTGACACGTTTTGTTGATTTTCTTAGTTTTCGTCGTTTTCTTCGTTTTTTTCGTCTGTTTTTTTCCGTTTTCATCCATTTTCATTTACGTTTTGTTGTTTTCACAAAGTTTTTTGTCTTTTTTTTGAAGTGTCAAAACTGACGAAAACATAGAAAATCAGACGAAAACGTGTGAAAACAGACGAAAACGTAAGAAAATGGACGAAAACGTGTGAAAACAGACGAAAACGTAAGAAAACAGACTAAAACTTAAAAAAACGAAGGAAAACGTGTCAAAACAGACGAAAACGTAAAAAACATTTTGAAAACGTGTCAAACAGACGAAAACGTGTCAAAACAGATGAAAACGTAAAAAATCAGACGAAAACGTGTCAAAACAGACGAAAACGTAAGAAAACGGACGAAAACGTGTGAAAACAGACGAAAACGTAAGAAAACGGACGAAAACTTAAAAAACGTGTGAAAACAGACGAAAACGTAAAAAATCAGACGAAAACGTGTCAAAACAGATGAAAACGTAAAAAATCAGACGAAAACGTGTCAAAACAGACGAAAACGGACGAAAACGTAAAAAAAACAAAGGAAAACGTGTCAAAACAGACGAAAACATAAAAAATCAGACGAAAACGTGTGAAAACAGACTAAAACTTAAGAAAACGGACGAAAACGTGTGAAAACAGACGAAAACGTAAGAAAACGGACAAAAACTTAAAAAAACGATGGAAAACGTGTCAAAACAGACGAAAACGTAAAAAAACATTTTGAAAACGTGTCAAAACAGACGAAAACGTAAAAAACTGGACGAAAACGTGTCAAAACAGACGGAAAACGTAAAAAAACTTAACGAAAACGTGTCAAAACAGACGAAAACGTAAAAAACTGGACGAAAATGTGTCAAAACAGACGAAAACGTAAAAACATCAGACGAAAACGTGTGAAAACAGACGAAAACGTAAAAAACATTTTGAAAACGTGTCAAAACAGACAAAAACGTAAAAAACTGAACGAAAACATGTCAAAATAGACGAAAACGTAAAAAACATTTTGAAAACGTGTCAAAACAGACGAAAACGTAAAAAACTGGACGAAAACGTGTCAAAACAGACGAAAACGTAAAAAATCAGACGAAAACGTGTCAAAACAGATGAAAACGTAAAAAATCAGACGAAAACGTGTCAAAACAGACGAAAACGTAAGAAAACGGAATTGTAAGTTATTTACTAACGGCCGTTAGTATGAAGGACTAACAATGTGACATTTATACCCACAATGACCCGATTTCATAAGTTTAGTCATACATTTACTAACGGAAAAGGTGGGACCATACAATGGCAAAAAATGGCAAGTTCAATATATTATTTTAGCATTTGCCCTATATATATATATATATATATATATTATATATATATATATATATATATATATATATATATAATATATATATATATATATATATATATATATATGACTGCGATATTACTTTTTCAACTGATTATATTTCTAATACTATCTTACTTGTGTTTCAAACTGATTACAAATTACAAACTCTATGATTTCACTCAACATTTTTTAGTTGACTTTTAAGCATGTTTATCTCAGGTAATTAGCAGAGCAGCAAGGGCATGGAGCGGGCAATAACTTGTCTTCTATTATGGTGTAAAATAAAACATGTAATTCAGTTCAAAATACTATTTCCTTTAAGGATTTTCACCAACTCTGATATGAAACTTTTGTAACTGAATTAATATAAAGGACCTAGATTTTCAAAACGTCTCTTTCGAGCCATTTTCTATGATTATGACTTCGATCCTCATAGTAATACCCCGATTAGTCTTCCGTTGTCATTTCATAATTTAGGGGGTGTTACAGATTGGTATCAGAGATATAGTTATAGTGAACCAAATATTTTCAAACATTGGACTATAACTACACTTTCAAATGAATAAATTTTACACCATATTACTTTACGCCCTCCGTGCCTACTTGCTGCCGAGCTCAGTACATTACTTATTAAGATTATTTTACCCTAATCTTCGCACAATAGATTTTTACTCACTTGATGTTAATGATTACTTACAATTACAATTTACCGGGTTGTTACAGAGTCAAGACTTCACCTACCTACTCTATCACTCTCTTATCGGACTCGGATATCAAGAATATCGCGACAGTACCTGACATCACTTCAGCACCTAGACACGCTACGGAGTCATACCCATCGGAAGACATTTCCATGGTACCTGATGCCTCTCTAGCATTTGGGCACGATTCAGAGTCAGAACCTTTAGAGGAACCACCGGAGGACACTCCAATGCCTGATGTCGTTCCATTTCCCGATGATCCGTATATGCTAGCCAGAAAGAGGTCTCGCACTTTTGCAGATGCAGAGCCGTCTGAGCCAGACTCTCATTCATCTACGGAGTCACTACCACCCTTATCATCACCGGAGATTCCACCAGTTCCTCCTATGAGAATCCGTAGGACAACACGGATAAGGACACTTCCCATGCCTCCATCACCACCACCATGTCCACATCCTTACATGTTACCTACTTATGAACCACCATCAGTCTCAACACCCTCACCACCACCTCCACCATCAACTACGGGTTTCATTCCCCCATCTATACCATTTCAGCTCAGTAAGGAAGCTAGGGCCATTATTGCCCAATATCACGCATTACCACAATCACCCACTCCTGACTTCCCTACTCACCGCGAGTCTTTGAAGTAGGTGAAAGCTCACAGACAGCGTTGGATCGACAGCCTACCGTTTCCACCCTTTTAACAAGATTAGAGCGCCAGGAAGAACAGATCGAGACTGCCTTAGGTTACCTAGATGAGTTACCTCTTGAGCGCATCGAATCTATTGAGTATAGAGCTAAAGACCTAGCTACTAGCCAAGAAACCATGCCGCAGAAGTTGGACACTCTGGACGAGACTCATGAAAGGGCAAAGGATCTAGAGAAAAGTCATGAGCAGCTTAGACAGGAGATACCTTTGATTTACGATAACAAAATAAAGTTGATACGTGAGATGATGAAGAGGAGTGAAGATCTGATGACAGCTCAGACTAGGATCACCGGCCTAGAAACAATAGTGGGAAATATGCAAGTTCGATACCAGGAGTATATACAGATCCTCATCAGCATGATCATTGAGCTCGAGAGTCGACTCGAAGGTGCATCTGGTAGCCACTAGATTAGACCCTTATCTATTAGCTTTTATACTATGTCTCAGCCATGGGATGTATAGTATAGATATGATGCTAGTATTTAGTTTATATCTACCAGCTTTTGTAATTTATCCTAGCCACGGGGTGTGTGGCATAAATATGACGCTTGTATATGTTTTGTTATATATATAACAAATTTTCAAGTTATTTATGACTATATGTGGTTGTGATTTTGTTGTATATCGCTGCGTTACGATATTAATTGATGTGGTCTAGTATTGATCATTTTGCATACATGTACTTGGATATGTTGTGATTTTATAATCCTCATAGACTCGGATTGTTGTAATCCTATGATGAAAAAAAAATCAGAATAAACTTGATGAATGTAGAGAAAGTGCTGAAATTCAGCTTTTGTAGATGAATCAGTTTGTTCTTTAGCAATCCTATACCAAAAATTGATCACTTACTTACGATAGTACCCAAACATGTCGTAATTGTTGTGATTTTCAATTTAATCATAACTTCGCCTTTTGACAAGATTGTTAGAACTCATATACTCGCTTCCCCATTACTCAAATCGTTCTAACAAAATCATTATGTAAATTCTAAATCTGTGTTTCTTGTGGCATTAATAGAAATATGGTTCATACCAGAAACAAAACTGCCAACCATACAGCAGCAATGACGCCTGCGGATGTTCAAAGAATGATTGCTGAAGGCATCGCTGCGGCTCGCGAAGCTGATACTCCAAACCGCTCAAGTAACAACATAGGGGCAACGATTGAAGGCGAGGCATCTACACCTCGTAAATGTACTTATAAGGACTTCATAAGTTGCCAGCCAACCACCTTCAATGGTATAGAAGGGGTGACAGAGTTAGCTCAGTGGTTCGAATGTACCAAAACGGTATTTATGAGAAGCAACTGTGCAGAGAACAACAAAGTCACCTTTGCTACCGGAACCCTATGGGGAGATACATTGTCTTGGTGGAATGCTACCGTCCAAACCATGGGTACTGTAGTAGCATTTCAAATCTCCTGGGATGAGTTGAAAAATAAGATGTTGAATAAATACTGTCCCCGGACGGAGATAAGGAAACTAGAGGATGAATTTCATCAACTAGTAGTAAAAGGCAATGATCTGAAAACCTACAACTGGAAGCTCCAGGATTTGTCAGTGTTATGTCCAGCTATGGTGCCGGACATGGAGAAGACATTAGAATGGTACGTGGAGGGACTACCCTAGAGCATTAAGGGGAACGTCACCTCATCAAACCCAAAAACTCTTAAAGACGCAATCACACTTACACAGCAATTATTGGATCCAGAAATCAAACGGAGTTCTACCTCCAACAACAATGATCATAAGAGAAAGCTAAATGATCATAGAACCACCACTCACAACAACAACGACCACAACAACTATCAGCAAAACCAAAATAACCACCGCCACCAGCAGAAACGCAGTCAGGAAACCGCCAGGGCTTATGTGGCTGTGCCCACCGAAGGAAAGGGCTATGCCGGGACACTAACCCAGTGTAACCGATGCAGGATGCATCACACTGGGCCTTGTCCTTCCCGATGCGGAAAGTGCCGAAAAATGGGCCATAAAACTAATGACTGCAGAGCCACGGATGCGAACTTATAGCCAGTAAAAATAGTGTGCTACGGTTGTGGCGAGAAGGGGCACTACAAGAACCGATGCCCAAAACAGAATACCAATTAGAACAGCAAGGCCAGTAGAAGAGTATGGGAGCTCATTAGAACCTCAACAACGTCAAAGGATGACATCAATGTTTAAACAGAAGAATAAATTCCTATTGTAATAAATAAAACCATAAGTTCGAAACTTTCTAAGTTGTATTTCCTTTTGTACTTTACCTTAGGTACGATGGATGTAACCTAAGTGTAACAACTACATTTCTACCGTATGAAATCTCTATCTTGTAATATTTCCGTAATAATCACAGCCTACGTCTATTTTCAGCTTCTATTTCATTTACCCTATTCATAGTCATTACATAACAATACACTGATATCACCTTAGAAAGTTGGTTAACATCATTCCTGACCGAACGGTAGACTATTACCATCTTGTAAGATTCTCACACGAACCCTAAGATTTAGTTCAAGGATATCCTATTATCACCCTAGAAATTCCCATCACAGTAGTGTGAACCAAAAAAATTTCTTATTCTTTTGAAAAATAATTATGTTGTTATTTTACAAAAACAACACGTTGAACACCATCTAAAACCTCTTGAAAAACATAACACTACTTTGACTGAGCCAAGCATCACATCATTGGTCCTCAATTTTACATAGCCTAGCTACCTATGTCAAATTTGGGAAGAATCATGTCATGAATGAAACGGTCATCTTTTCAAAAAATTTAATAACAATCTTCATTCAAAAGCGAATCTTATGACAAGATAAAATGCTCCTATTGAAAACCTACTATAGATATCTACACCTAGTACCCATCATCCCAATGAAAGAAACCCGACATAAGTATGAATTCGAGGATCACAACAATTCACAAGGATATATGGAAAACACAAATAGCGTAAATTTTATTAGAATCTACGAAGATTAATACATAGCGATATAATTAGCATCGGTAGTGCTAAATTTACAATAATTTATTTCAACCCTCCTACTATCTATTTCCCCCATGTCTGATCCACGACAATGGCTAGGACCACTAGTGGAACGACAAACATTAAGATCACGACCAAGAATGCGAAATCTTCTTCCGGAGCATAAGCCAAATAAATGGCAACAACAACAACATACACGATCGCGAGAGTAGTAATAAGGTACGGCATTTTGGAAGTAATAAATGAGAGGGATGTGGTTGGTGGAAGAATGGAAATTAAATTGGGGCATATATAAGGAAAAACTAGCCGTTATTTTACTATTCATGACCGTTAGATTCCACTGTTCATAGTCATTAGATTTTACTATTCTTGATCGTTGGAAATCATTATTCACAGCCATTGGACCAGTTAGGTGGCAAGAAATTCAAATTATTTCATCTAGTATTAGTAAATCTAACGAAGTTACGTTTTCTTGAATACCTAATGGAAACTCTTAGACGACCCTTTTTCCATAATCTCTTACCTTAACAACCACTTTAAACTTGAATTCCGGGACAAAATTCAGAATGACAAGTGGGTACTGTAATACACTATAAAATTCCATTGTAATCCTAATCGTTAATCAATATTAACCTCAGTTACTGTTTACTGATTTCCATTTTTACGGAGAAATTTGAAATTTTCCTTATTATACTATTTTAACGTGATCACGTTATCACATAATTCACCAAATGACGAGACGAGCTCACACGCGTATCACAAAAATTAAATATACACAATTAACACTAATCAGGCCAAGATAAAAACTCAGCCCATCACCATCTCCCGTCCACTGTTCATCAGCCCACCAGCCCAACATGATTTCTATTATTTCATGTGAAGAACTCGATCAAACCCTCTCCAAAACGCCTCAGTTTCTCTCAAATTCTAAATGCGACATGTATACGTTTTTACATCATCTCATTCACCTCCCACCATATTATTAGAATGTCGATTTCTGGATTTTTATGTCATAGTTTGATGTGTTTTTAAGGACCAAAGGGATTGTCCTTGGAACACCCAACTCGACATATCCAAAAATCCAATACTTACCTGTTTTGACTCCAACTTGATTCCACTCACTCCTAATATTTTTCCTAGCCTAAAGGCATGTTATAGAATCAGTTTTAATTAACCAAGATCAAATATCACACGTTAAATCAAATCGTGTATTCATTTTAATGCTAGTCGACATATTAAAAATACACAAAACAAATTATAGCTTTCCTACTCACACACATTCCTTCCTAAAGTCTTCCTATGTCAGAAATATATCTTGGAAACCTCTCATTCACAGACAAGAACTATAGAAGCAAGTAGAACATGTTTCTTTCATCATTACAATCCATACGTGTACATATAATTTGTATAAATCTTCCCTAGCTCATCACCTTCTATCACTCATTCAATACCTTCATTCTAACTCTCATTCACTTTCAAAAACTCCTCTGGAAGACCAGAAGATCTCACTAGCTTGGTTGGAAGCTTTTTGACAGAAATAAAGGTTTAATATATAATGTATTTTGGGTTATAACGATCGTGGGATTATTTTCTTGTGTTCTATTCACTCTCATACGTTTCTCTACCACCCTAGAGGTGTAGTAACTTATTACAATCTCTTTTGATTCCATTTCATACGTATTTATTTCACCATGCATCGTATAACCATATCACTCGAACGAATATATTTTGGCTTATTTATTTACGTATTCATTCACATATAGAACACTAAAAGTGACTAGCCTCCCTTGTGGAAGGCTTAGGAGTCACGATACACACTCATCTCACTTTTATATTAACGTTACATGCATAATAGAATTGGACTTAACCTACCCTATATTTTTACAAGACCTATTTGACCACGTTGCTAGCTACAAGTTTCGTATATATGACTTATAAATATAAGTACATCTAGACCCACTAATTTGATCAAAGTGAAGCAACAGACTCGTTTCATAAACTGTTAATAAAATCTAAAAATGGGCTGTTAAGCCCATTAAGCAACTTTAAGCAAATGGAATAAGCTTGCTTATTTAGATTTTTTTATATATGAAAATAGAAAATTAAAAAGGAGCCTAGGGATGAGCCCAAATCGCCTCAAAGCTCACAGTTTTTAAAATGTTAATAGGCTTTAAAATGGCTCGTTAAAAGCCCAATAGGAGAAAAATAAGCTCTTTTGCCTTATAAGCTATTGAAATAAGCTTTAATAAGCTTAAATAAGTCTCAGAAAAACTCGCATAATTTTTCCCACATTTTTTTTGCACATTTGGACTAAAAATACAAAGTAATTTCACTTACAAGGACCAAAACTGTCAACTATTAAAAATAGGAACTGAAACTGTAAAAACAAAAAGTTTAAGGTAGAAATTGACATATTATTAAATTCCAAGCTCAGAATGTTATTTTGGACAAGTAGTGGACTATAAATGCAACTTATACTTAACTAAGGACTAACGGTGCAACGCTAACGCCGTTAAGGTAAAAATTGTAAAAATAGTAAAAGGACAAGGACTAACAGAATATATTTTTCATTCTTATTTCTATTTTCCATTTTATGATTTCCATTCACGTCACGTGCATTTTTGTATATTTCATTTACTTATTATTTAATGTTACGTTATGTTTATATAACGAGATTTTGAACGATTTAACTTCACGTTTCATTTCACCACTTTCAAGGAAATGTTATTATTGAATTAAATGACATAAAAACAAGATAATAGTATATGTAATATTATTTTTAAACTTTAGGCATTTTAAGCATATCACACTCTCACTTCAGCGATCAAATTGTTATTCGTTACTCGTTTCACATACACATTTAGTCAGATTCTCAGACTTTCCTATTTACCAGGTTTTGTTTGAATTCGTTACCATAATCTCACCTGAACTTACTTTTCACCATCACCAGTATCACATAAGGTGAGTCGTAGCCCCACTTTTAATTGTTTATAAGTTTTATACTTTTAGGGGAGATACATGCTCAGCTGTTTACATTTACTTTCATACTTTGAAAACTCTCATGACTTATCGTGAGTCATAGCCCCACTTTTACTTATTTAACAACTTTATACTCCGTGGGGGAGATACATGCTATAAACTGATCACAAGTATTTTCTGTATACTATACCTGATTTATATTGCCTAAGTTACTAGTTTATTTCATGCTGTTTGTGCGGTATATTTCATGCTATTTGTGCGGTACATTGTTAACGTTTGCATATCATGAGATTTAGGGCAATATATATATATGACTGCGATATTACATTTTGAACTGATTATATTTCTAATACAATCTTACTTGTGTTTCAAACTGATTACAAATTACAAACTCTATGATTTCACTCAACATTTTTTAGTTGACTTTTAAGCATGTTTATCTCAAGTAATTAGCAGAGCAGCAAGGGCATGCAGCGGGCAATAACTTGTCTTCTATTATGGTGTAAAATAAAACATTTAATTCAGTTCAAAATACTATTTCCTTTAAGGATTTTCACCAACTCTGATATGAAACTTTTGTAACTGAATTAATATAAAGGACCTTGATTTTCAAAACGTCTCTTTCGAGCTATTTTCTATGATTATGACTTCAATCCTCACAGTAATACCCCGATTAGTCTTCCGCTGTCATTTCATAATTTAGGAAGTGTTATAAAATCAGCCCAACTCTTCATGATTTCTTTTAGTCTCATACGAACCAAACTCAATCATTTGGCCTCGATATCCTTGCATTTTGACACATAACCTACTTATTATTTTGCATGACTCGATTCTCTACATTCCCAATATTCAGGAATGATAAACCATTTCACTTAATTCGTAAAATTTGCTATGAAAACGAGGCTCAAAGTAATCAATAGTTGACACCAACGCAAGTCCATCCAAGATTAGCCAAACTCGACTAAACTTTTTTTTCCTCTAATGCATTTCATTTTCCCAGTCGAATATCAGTTTACAAACTCATTTGCACCATCTCTAAATCGTTTGGTTACGTTAGAAGTCACTTGGACCTTTTAATACATGTCGAAAACCACATTTAACCACATACATATATACCATTCGACCTTGCTAGCCTTAAACCGAAACATGCATATTCACATCACTCAAGTTGACGAAAGATATTCTTTTCAAATCCTATCCAAAACCTGCTACCAATCGAACAAGATCTCAACTTGTCCCTTAAATAAATAAATGTCGACACACATATATTGTATTCCCACTTGCTTTCTCTTAACCGAATACACCCTTCTTTATGTCCTAGCAATTGGGTGTTATCTAAATCCTATATCCTCTATATCTTAACTTACTGCCATATTCGAATATATTGTCCCCTTATCTTGCCAATCAATCATCAACTCGCACCAATTGTATACTATATATCGAAACAAATGCATGCACATACACACGTAAAACTACATTCTCTCATTCACGCACTCAAAATTCATTTCACATAATTATCTAAGTCATCCCTCTACTTCCGAATACCTTCCAAGACTACGAGACAATTTTCCAACACGTTGAAGCTTTACTCGAACCTTTATTGATCATTCGAACATTCTACGTACCACTTCTCCGAGTTCTAGCCCTCTTACTTGAGTTCTTCACCACCTCAAGGGTGTTGTAAGTCTTTTACAACCCTTTCCTACTCGTTATACTAATTTTCTTTGCACCATGCATCGTATTACATTACTACTCGATCGTATATTCATTTTAATGCATTATTACGAGTTGTTATTATTTATTTTATGTTTATACGCAATGACCTCGTTCATGGATGGCTAGTAACTCGTGTTTTATCTCTACTCGACACTTACTTACTTGTTATAGTACTTATCAAACTCATTTTAATTATATCGTATCGCATATTTCATTTATCTTAACATATATGTCATTTTCTACATTTATTGACCATGTTAAACTCGACTAAGAAATGGACTAATAAATTCAAAATCATATACACACTGTTGGGAATTAAATGTTCTGAAGATTAGTATTGCTGGTTCATAAAGGAAAATACTCTAAGTGTCGATACTACTGCTAGTGTATTCAATACTACTTCTAGTGTTGGAGATTCTACTATCGGAAGAATACTACTGCTAGTGTATCAGATACTGCTGTTGGAGTGACACATACTACTGCTGAATGGATAAGTGTCGCGTATTCTACTGCTGAATGGATAAGTATAAAAAAGATATTTTGTGTATAAAAGTCAAATATATACGGTTGATAATATCTTAGATATGTGTTCAGTCAACAAGTTGAATACACAGAACAAGTGGTGTCTTAGCTACTGACACACATAACTAGCAAGTAGTTGACAAGACTTATCCATATTGTAAAGATCTCCTTTGGACTATAAAGAGGAGATCTTAGCCTAGATATTGTGTGAGAGAATATGCATGTGCTTAGAAAATATATATCTGTTAAGAACAAGAAGAAACTCAAATATAGCAATCATTCATCAGTCATAGAAACAATGAGATTCAAGGTTTTGTAACCCTAGTGATAGTGAAGATCACTCGTATTATTTCCAATAATATTGAATCGTTTGGTGTTATACTTTCTGTGTTCATTCTCCAATAACAAGCATCACTGTTCCATTATCCACAAACCAATGCTCTTCTAAGTATGGTTAAGTAGATTCCACATACTTAATCATATTCACTCAAAGTATCATATACACAAGTTATAAAAGGACTAACATCCTAAGTGTATTATTAATCAATCCTCACAAGTGGTAAAGGGCTGATTGATCCTCTCAATTGGTATCAGAGCAAGGTTTGATACTTTTGATTTAGAAGAAGAAATGGACATGGAGACATCTCAAACAAATGTTGCTGCTAAGTTGCCAATGCTTAAGCAGAATGAGTTTAATATGTGGAGGTTAAGGATAGAACAGTATTTCCAAGTGCAAGACTATACACTTTGGGAAATAATTGAAGAAAGAAACTCCTTCAAGCTTACAACTTCTACAACAGTTGATGATAAGATAGTGACAACTGTGCAGATCAACCCAACAACTGGAGAAGATAGAGTAAAGAAGAAGAATGACCTCAAGGCCAGAAGTATGTTGATGATGACCATACCAAATGATCAACTTTTAAATTTCAACAAGTTCAAAGATGCTAAGTCATTATTTGAGGCCATTGTTGCAAGGTATGGTGGGAATGAAGCCACCAAGAAGACCCAGAAGACTCTTCTTAAGCAGAACTTTGAAAACTTCTCTTCAACAAGCAATGAATCATTAGACCACATGTTTAACAGGCTTCAGAAGATTGCGAGCCAACTTGCTATTCTTGGGGTGGATATACCTCAAGAAGATCTAAACTCCAAATTTCTGAGAAGCTTACCTATAGAGTGGGCTATGCATGTTGTTGTCTGGAAGAACAAGCCAGACATTGACACCATGAACCTAATGGACTTCCATAGCAACTTCAAAATTGTGGAACAAGATGTAAAGAAAAATGGAGGATATAGTTCAAGCACAGGGAACATGGCCTTTGTGTCATCTCCCAGTAACTCAAATCTAGTTGAAGATGTGAAGGTTGATGTGGGAGTTAGTACTGCTAGTTCAGCAAGCAGTACTATTGGTATTCTGGATGAGAAAACATGTTGTGCCTTCCTAACAAGCCAGAATGATGGGTCTATGCTTACTCATGAAGACCTCCAGGAAATCAATGATGTTGATTTGGAGGAGATGGACCTTAAATGGTAAATTTCTCTTCTTAGCATGAGGGCTAAGAAATTCTATCAAAGAACATGGAAGAAGATCACTATCAGCAGCAATGATACTGCTGGTTTTGACAAATCAAAGATAGAATGCTACAACTGCCACATGATAGGGCACTTCTCAAGGGAATGTAGAAGACCAAGGTATCAAGATGGCAAGAGCAAAGGTTTTGGAAGCAAGTCCAAGGCTGTGAAGACCACTGAGCCAAATTCAAAAGCTATGGTAGCTATTAATGGATTAAGATTTGATTGGAGTTTCATGGCAGATGAAGAAGAAGCTTCTACTCAGTTGGTACTCATGGCCTTCTCTACTGAGGTAAAATCTGATAAAGTTTGTTCAAATACTTGCTCTACTCTTAAAGAACTAGAAACTTTAAGAAAACATTATGATGAACTAAGGATAGAACTAAACAAAACTCATCTTAATTTATCAGATCATAAGAGAGGTTTAGCTACCCTAGAGGAGCAGATCATACACTATAAGAACAATGAATTTGCTTTTTCTGATGACAAAGCTCTTCTTAAAAGGGACTTATTTTTTAAAGATGCTGAAATTAGCTTTTTAAGAACTGAGTATGCTAGACTTAAAAAAGAAAAAGAAAACATTCAATTAAGTGTAGAAACATTAGACTATACCTCTAAAGGTGTGAACAAAATAATTGAATGTCAAGTGATCAACAAAGCCAAGTCTGGATTAGGATATAAGAATGTCCCACCTCCCTACAGAGGAATCCCTGCACCTCCAGGGATAGACCTAGAGCACACAGGCTTGTCTGAATTACAACAACCTAAATTAGAATATGGTGTTAAGCCAAAAGAAGATATAGTTGTTGATAAACCTATAAAAGTAAGTGAGACTTCAAGTGATACTTCACTTCCTGAGGATAAGGTGTCCTCTGGTAGGAAATCAGATGGTCCAATCATTGAGGACTGGACATCTGATGATGATGAGGAAGATCAGGTTGTGGTTAAACCTGATGTTGTTAAGGTAAAAGGAACAAGTGTTCTTAAAGTGGTCAAAAATCATACTGTTAGGCCTAAAACAAATGTTAAACATGTTAGGCAACCAGTAAGATATTGTGAACAATATAGAACCACAAACAAGCCTAAAGGTAACCAAAGAAATTGGAATGACCTCAAGTCTCACCAACTAGGTGATGACTTTGACTTCTATAACAAAGCTTGTTTCGTTTGTGGAAATTTTGACCATCTTGCAGCCTTCTGCAACCTAAGGTTATCTGGGTATTCAACCCATAGGGTGAACTTAGAAAGGCCTAAATCTCACTCTAATTCTGCTAGAATGCCACCCAGAGCAAGTTTCTTAAAGTCTGGCCCAAAACAAGTTTCTACTGCTAGACAAGCAGTTACTACTGCCAGACCAATTAACTCTGTTTACCCAAAACCATCAGTCAAAGGTGCAAAAACAACTTACAAACATACACCAATAACTGCTAAAAGGCCTTTTCCAACAAGAGCAGTGGTTCAAAAATGAATTTGGATGCCAAAGGGTACTGGCAACATTAAATATACTACTAGAGAAAAGAGGGATAATGCTGTTAAGGCCTTAGCATAATGGATTTGGAGACCTCTTAAATCCAATGGTGCATCAACTGTTCTCAAAAGATTTAATTACATTGATGCACGAGGCAAACTCAAGTCAGTAATGGCTTGGGTTCCCCAAGGAAACTAATTTCCTTATTTATGTGCAGGGACATTCACAAGAAGATAATGAAGATCAAGGATATTCAGATAGTGGGTGTTCCAGATACATGACAGGCAACATGTCTTATCTTTCAGACTTTCAATCATTGGATGGAGGATATGTTACCTTTGGTGGAGAAATAGGAGGCAGAATTACTGGTAAAGGTACTCTTAAAACCGGTAAATTGGATTTTGAAGATGTGTACTATGTGCAAGAGCTTAAGTATAACATGTTTAGCGTCTCACAAATGTGTAACAAAAAGAACAAAGTTCTTTTTACTGACACTGAATGTCTTGTGCTTTCTTCTGATTTTAAGCTACCTGATGAAAGTCAAGTATTGCTTAAAATTCCAAGAAAGGGCAACATGTGTAGTGTTGATATGAAGAAGATTATTCCTAAAGAGGCCCTTACTTGTCTTGTTGCAAAGGCCACATTGGATGAATCTACGAAATGGCATAGGAGGCTTGGTCACATTAATTTTAAAACCATAAATAAAATTATCAAAAATGGTTTGGTAAGAGGCTTGCCTCAGAAAAGATTTGAAAATGACCAAACATGTGTTTCTTGTCTCAAAGGCAAACAACATAAAGCCACTTGTAAGCCCAAGCTTTTTAACTCTATTGATCAATCATTGTTTATGCTTCATATGGACTTATTTGGTCCTACTTCTGTGAGTAGTATTAAGCATAAAAGATTTTGTCTAGTTGTTACTGATGACTATAGCAGGTTTACATCGGTTTTCTTTTTAAGTTCTAAGGATGAGACACCTAACATTCTTAAAACATTCATTACAGAGATATAAAACTTAGTAGACAAGAAAGTAAAAGTCATTAGATGTGATAATGGGACAGAATTTAAGAATAGAGTTATGGATGATTTCTGCAAAGAAAAGGGTATTAGAAGAGAATTTAGTATTGCTAGAACTCCTCAGCAGAATGAAGTTGCTGAGAGGTGAAATAGGACACTTATAGAAGCTGCTAGAACCATGTTAGCTGACTCTAAGTTGCCTATCACTTTTTGGGCTGAAGCAGTTAATACTGCTTGCTATGTCCAGAACAGGGTTTTGGCTGTTAAGTTTCACAATAAGACATCTTATGAGCTTTTTAGAGGTAGAACTTCTGCAATAGGATTTCTTAGACCTTTTAGATGTCATGTGACAATTCTGAATACCTTAGACCATCTAGGAAAATTTGATGGTAAAGCAGATGAAGGATTCTTGGTTGGATATTCTCTCAATAGCAAACATATAGAGTATACAATTCAAGAACTAGGAGAGTAGAGGAAAACCTGCATGTAGAATTTCTAGAAAACAAATATAATGTAGCAGGTGAAGGTCCAAAATGGCTATTTGATCTTGAGTCTCTAACCCAATCAATGAACTATGTGCCTGTTGTTGTAGAAACTAATGATTTTTCAGGTTCAAAAGCTGATGATGCAACAAATGAGGCAGGGTTAGGAAAAGAGAAAGATCAAGATTATTTGTTGATGCCAATATGGACAAGTGATGAACTCAAATAAGTACATTTTATTACTATCATTTATCCTAATTATTTGACTTGTTTTATTATATTATGTATGAGGATTGATACTTAATCGTTTACTTTTGTAATTCTCAGGTAAAAACAAGTATTTGGTGAAACTTGGCGATTTTGGACTTATTATGGAGCAAAACATGCAAGAAGTTAAGAGTCTACTGAAATGTACAAGATCAAGACAAATCTGCTCCAGATGCGCCGCATCTCACTTATTACATACGGCGCATCACTATCCAGATTTCACCAGATACGATCCAAGATACAAGAGGACATGCGCCGCATCTATTTATGGAGTTACGCCGCATCTTCTGGCGGTGTACGAATATTCCTGAATATATTAATCTTGGACCCCACGCGAAGTTAAGCCAATGCGCCCCATCTACTTACTAGATGCGCCGCATCTTACCCTCAGACAGAAACTATAAATACCCCAAAGACCAGACGAATAGAGAGTTCCGAAGTTCCGAAGTTCCGAAGTTCTGAAGTTCGACAGAAGACCGAAGTACAGAAACCCTAGGATGAATTCAGACGAATAGGCAGCACAAGACACACCCAAACGAAGATACAAGAGCTGTAAGAAGGTGCTGCATGTGTTTAATTCATTAAGTAGTTTTGTTTTATTGTGTTAGTAAACTTTAATTCATCAAGATTGGTGGCTTGTGTAATGTGACAACGGAAAGATTGCACTCCTTTAAAACTGCTTTCTCATTAATTAAAGTTTATATGTTGATGTCTTTGGTGACTTTTATTGGTGCATTGATAACCTCTGTGCCTAGCTGAGCGTTGATCGGGTCGCCATGCCTCTGCCCTCGCCTATTTATTAGATCGCCTATGCATTCTATCGTCTGTAGAAAACTAGGAAGAAAGATAAATAGGATAGTCATAAGTAATCATTAAGGGTTTACTCGCCGATAAGATTAGAACCAACGAGAAAGGACTTAATCTCGGTGCGTTGCATCGAACTATACACTTCATATAAAACTAGCAATAAAACAAGTGACAATCTACTTAATCATAAGGACAGATCTTCTTATTGTCTCGAGTATTTATCTGTGTACATGTGTGCTATTCGCTGATTCGTGCCTATTGGTTTAGTTTATTATTTAATTGCAACCAAATCGTGCCAGTCTCTCAGGCTGAACCCCCTTGCGTTAGAATAGGTTGTATAGCTAACTTAATTTATTAAAATACTGATTAGAATAACTAGATAATACGTTCCACTCTTAGTGATCGACACTCTACTTACCATTATATTCATACTGACCGGGTACACTGCTCGTTAAGTGTGTGTGTTATTGATAAGTCGGCTAAATATAAATTTAAAACTTGAGTAGGCATTAATACTGCTAAACCGCAACGACACATCGCACGCATCAAGTTTTTGGCGCCGCTGCCGGGGAGTGAATTGTTATTATCTGTTAATTTGATTAGTATTTTAATTAGGCTTTTAATTTTTTTTATCTAACCGCTAATTCTGTGTTGTGTATTAGATTAATTTGCATTCATTGTATTATTTTGCATATTTTCTGTTTTTGTGTGCTATTTGTTTTCTTTGAGTTTATTTTCGTTTGTGTTTTTATTTGTTTTTATTTTTCGTATTTTTTGTGTTCTGCTATCGTTGTACTGAGCTAAATCGAACGATACGGCGCATCTGATCTCTCAGATACGGCGTATTGCGTTTAATTTTTATAAAAATACAACGCGTTTAATTAATTCGATACGACGCATCTTTTCCCCAAGATACGGCGTATCTGTTTTTGATAAAAAAAATTTCTAAACGTTAACGCGATACGACGCATCTGCTTTAGTAGATACGGCGTATCTATTATTTTAATTAAAAACAGTTTTCGAATTATTAAACAGATACGGCGCATCGATTTCTGTCGATACGGCGTATCTTCTGAATCAAAAATCTTATATTTTGAAACGTAACGAAAATACGGCGCATTAACTTTTGTTAATGCGACGCATTTAATTTTAATAAATAAATATCGATTTTTGATAATTAAAATTGATATGGCGCATTCTAATTTTTAAGCGGCGTATCTATTTTCTGAATAAAGTCTGATTTAATTTTAACGATTATAAGATACGGCGTATCCAACTTTTTGGATACGGCGCATCGTCTGCAGATATCAGTAACTTTAATTTTTTTGTATTCCGTTTTCGTTGTTAATTTTCTGATATATTACTTTCTTGAGCATACCCTACTGATATTTTTGTGTTGATTTCAGGAAGTGCATGACCAGGAGTTCTACGAAGAACTTGGTTCAACCTTTCGAAGATCCTGAACGAGTCTTTCATTCGCTTAAAAGGCTTTTCAACACAAAAAGCTTTGATACTTCAAGTTCATTCGAGCTTGATTATTTTTCTGAAGAGAAAGAGGAAGAAGAAACAGAAACAATGGGCGAAAACACAACTGTGGAGGAATACATGAACAAAACCCGTGCTGATTACACTTCAGGAGTTGCTAGACCAAAGTTTGATGATAAGTCAAAATTTGAATTGAAGGGTCAGTTTCTCAAGGAGCTAAGAGAGAATGCTTTCAGTGGATCGGAACATGAGGATGCTAATGAGCATGTTGAAAAGGTCCTCGAGATTGCGGATTTGTTTACTTCAGAAGGAGTAACTGACGATCAAATCATGCTAAGAATCTTTCCACTCTCACTAAAAGGAGCTGCTAACAAGTGGCTAAGGAATGAACCTGCTAGTTCAATCACTACATGGGAAGATTTGAAGAGCAAATTCCTGAAGATATATTGTCCACCTGCTAGGACTGCTAAAAGGATAGAGGCTATCAACAGTTTCAAGCAAGAGCCTGATGAAACTCTTTATCAAGCTTGGGAAAGATTTAAAGATTTACTGGTAAAATGTCCTCAACACTATCTAACCCCTATGCAGGAGATAATATTGTTTTATCAAGGATTGGACGTGCCTACTAGACAAATCTTGGACGCTAAGGGAGCTGTGCCCCAAATGAGTGCAACCAATGCTAGGAAAGCAATCCAAGAAGCTGTTGATCATTCTCAAAAATGGCACGATCGGACCTCTACTAGATCTAAGAGCAGCAATAATTTTGACGGGATTGCTGCTATTCAAGCTCAATTGGATAAAATTAGTAGAGAGATGAAGAAGCGTGATGAAAGAGTGTATGCTGCCCAAGTTGGATGTGAAAAGTGCGAAGGACCTCACTACACTAAGGATTGCCCGAATAAGAATGAAAGTGAGACGTTTGAAGAAGCATATTACACCCAATTTGGACAACCATTCCGACCTTCAGGAAGATTTAGGGAAGCTACCCCGGGATTCTATCAAAAGAACAACTTCAATCCCGCTTATCAAGAAAGGAGGCAGACTTTAGATGACACTCTAAAGCAAATTATGGCCGATGCTGCTAAAAGACATGAAGAGAATACTGCTATGATCAAAGAAATCCGAGCTTCAACGGACACTACTACAAGAAATCAAGGAGCTTCGATCAAAGCATTGGAACAACAAATTGGTCAAATGAGCAAAGTTCTTCAAGAAAGGGGATATGGAAGTTTACCTAGCTCAACCGAAACCAACCCAAGAGATCATATCAAGGCCATAAGCACCACTGAAGAAGTCACTCCTTACTTACCTAGAAGATCGATGAATGGTAATGATGGTGCAAGACCCGAATTTTTCTTTAATTCTTCAATCAGTTTAAGAAGACTACTAAAAGAAAAGACAAAGATTGAAGAGGAGATCAAGGCTACAATGAAAGAAGAGAGCTCTGCAACCGACTTACATGCCTTGCCTCATAAAGAAAAGGACCCAGGAAGTTTTACTTTACCTTGTTCAATTAACAATATATCTTTCAATAATGTGTTAGCTGACTTAGGAGCTAGTGTTAGTGTTATGCCTCTTAATACATTCGCTACCCTAGGACTAGGAAAATTAGCACCAACTAAATTGCTTATTGAATTGGCTGATAAAACGGTAAAACGACCTAAAGGGATTGCTAATAATGTGCTAGTTAAGATTGAGAAGTTTATTTTCCCTGTAGACTTTGTTATATTAGATATGCCCGAGGATGTTAAGGTTCCTTTAATCCTTGGAAGACCTTTCTTGCCTACTGCCCATGCTAAGATTGATGTGTTTAAAAGAAAAATCTCGTTAAGGGTAGGGAATAATAAACTGGTCTATAAGTGCCAAGATCCTGTTAAAAGCATAATTAGAGGTGTCTATGTGCTAGGATTAAGAGAGCGTATGGACCTCGATCTTGAAGCTAGGCTTATGGGGGAAACATTGATTCAAAACAACTCAACTAATCCTAATCATGAGAACTTTGAGGAATTTATTGACCTTAATGTACCTACCGAACTTAGACGCGATGTTGTCAATGATTCTGATGATGAGTGGTATGATTGCGTAGTAATTAACAAACGTAGGAGAAATAGGTGAGAAAACGAATTTGAATAATGATGTGTTTATTGAACTACCACCCCACCTTGCTTATTTATGCCTATATGATAATAAGAATTTCCCGTCTATTTTGTCATCTCTACCCGAAAGGGACAGAACTTTGTTTATACAGATATTGAAGAAGAACGGTGTGGAAATTAAGGAAGAGCAAGGAGTGTTCAATATTACTGAATTGGCAATGAGGGAGCGCGATGTTTCCGACTCCTTCAATGATCGATATTAAAGAGCTGAACGTGAGTCTAACTTGAAGACTCTGGAATAAAGACAAGTGCTGACCGGGAGACAACCCGGAGAAATTTTTATTATTCTGTTATGTGTCGAGTCAGTCAGGCCGCAGAGGATACGGCGCATCTCAATCCTGAGATGCGACGCATCCCCTGCACAGGGCATATCTTACTTTATTTTTTCTGCATTTTTTATTTTCGACTTTAAAACTTTTTATCAGTTTATTTCAATGCGGCGCATCCTTTGTTAAGGATGCGGCGCATCTTCTATTCTGATCCGTAATTATTCCAGGCTCGATACGGCGTATCTTCTTCCATAAGATACGGCGCATCGATTGACCTGATGATTTTCATTTTAATTTTTATGTTTTATTTTAACTAACTACTAATGTATTATGCAAGTTTGAACCTTTCTTAATTTAGGTGTGTTTTTAAGCCTTGGTGGTATTATAGATTCCTGCATTTCCTGTGGATACATCTATTATGAAGCTTAAACGTTCTAATCCACAAGAAAGATGATTTTTGCTCTTATACAAATGGAGGATCATACCGAGCAAATCTCAGGGGAGTTTTTCTGTTCTAATTCTTTTATTTTCCAGTTTTTAACCTTTTATACAAACAACGAGGACGTTGTTTAACTTAAGTGGGGGGATTGGAGAATTAGAACACTTAACACTTACTTGTCCTAAACTTTTCAAAATATGCTTAAAATGTGCTTAATAAATCAAAATTTAAATTTTTTTTAGCATGTTTTTGTTTAAAGTCTAAGTTGCATAGCTGCACACATGACGTTATTTTCAAAAAATTGTGATTTTTCAAAATTCACAAATCTATGAGTGTGCCGGTGACTTGTAAACTTTAGAACTTGGCTTGTATACTATTCGAGACCACCATAATAAGTATTATTTATATAATTAGAATGACTTGTCTAAATTGGTAAATTTCTAGGATTACACCCAAATAGCCTTTATATGTTTTGTGTTATTAACTAACTACACTGGTTAGTTAACCCCCGTATAAACCCTTTTGTTACTCTCATTTTTAGAGTAAGATACCCCTAGAAAAACACTCAGAGCCATTCCTTTCGTTTCTTACACCTTTGTTTTAAATGTTTCGTTACACCCTTACACCTTAGCCTACCCTATAGATTAAGATCCGTGGTTGGTTAATTGCTTTAGGCAAAGTGTGTTTCCTTACATTACCTGTGTTCGCGTGCGTAATTCATTATCTATGGTTAGGTCGGGAAATTGCACAATGCAATTGGAGTGAAAGTAAATATTGTATATCTTTGAGTTTATTTTTCGTGTGTTTACTACTTTCACTATTACCGTTATTTCTGAAGTCATGAAAAGTATGGAAAAATTATCCAGAATTATCATTTTAGTGATGTGGTGAAATTTTACACATCTATGTTTATGTTAATAGTTAAAAAAAAAAAAAAAAAAAAAAAAAAAAAAAAAATTGAAAAGAAAAAGAAAAAAAAGAAGAGTTGGATGTTTGTTTTAACCAACTTATGTAAAGTTTTGTATTAAGTGGTCGATATCACCACTATTTGTTGTATATTATATTTATGGATTGAATGGGAGTTGGCAGTTATGGGAACGCCAATTAAGGTTTATTCTTTGATTAAGATCTTGTTGAGTATAATTCGTGTCTACCTAAAAGCGTGTGTTTCAAGTGTTAAAGCGTGAGTTATTCAGTGATATGAGTCTTATTCATGGGATGGTTGGGATAGTGATTAACCACACTTAGGATTTTAATTTATCTGTTTTGTTTATTTTTTATTTTACACCAATTTGTATCCCAAATATTATCCATACCCTTTATTATTCTTTATCCAACCAAACCTTTGATTTATTGAGATTAGGGATTTGAGCAATCTTAAGTATCGTAGTCGTGGATTCGGCTATGTATTTATGATTTTGTCGCCCTTTTTGATATATTATTATTGGTGAAGTTTGGACCTATCTTTAGCCTATTCGAGTTAAGGATTTGAGCAATTGCAAGTATCGTGTTCGTGGATTCGATCATGTATTTGTGATTTTGTCGCCTTTTCTGGAATTTGAGATCGATAGAGATTAAAGAGAATAATTAACCCTTAAACCTCAAAACCCTTTTTACCGTTTTAGACTTGTTATTCCTTGGCTTTAGTGGGGGAGATGTGTATACTTGCCAAGCTTATGATAGAATATTCGTCACGACTGGACAGTTAAACGATTAGATTTGCTTTTATCAAATTATTTTATTTTACTTCTAATTCGTTAAGTGTTTGGTTGTGTGATTATGGCAAAAATGAATACATGCTTAAATATAAAAATAAATCCTAATATTCTTTAGGATACATTTTCATAAGATTAATTCTAAGGTTTACTTGGGGACAAGTAAAGTTCAAGTGGGGGGATATTTGATGAACTCAAATAAATACATTTTATTACTATCATTTATCCTAATTATTTGACTTGTTTTATTATATTATGAATGAGGATTGATACTTAATCGTTTACTTTTGTAATTCTCAGGTAAAAACAAGTATTTGGTGAAACTTGGCGATTTTGGACTTATTATGGAGCAAAACATGCAAGAAGTTAAGAGTCTACTGAAATGTACAAGATCAAGACAAATCTGCTCCAGATGCGCCGCATCTCACTTATTACATACGGCGCATCACTATCCAGATTTCACCAGATACGATCCAAGATACAAGAGGACATGCGCCGCATCTATTTATGGAGTTACGCCGCATCTTCTGGCGGTGTACGAATATTCCTGAATATATTAATCTTGGACCCCACGCGAAGTTAAGCCAATGCGCCCCATCTACTTACTAGATGCGCCGCATCTTACCCTCAGACAGAAACTATAAATACCCCAAAGACCAGACGAATAGAGAGTTCCGAAGTTCCGAAGTTCCGAAGTTCTGAAGTTCGACAGAAGACCGAAGTACAGAAACCCTAGGATGAATTCAGACGAATAGGCAGCACAAGACACACCCAAACGAAGATACAAGAGCTGTAAGAAGGTGCTGCATGTGTTTAATTCATTAAGTAGTTTTGTTTTATTGTGTTAGTAAACTTTAATTCATCAAGATTGGTGGCTTGTGTAATGTGACAACGGAAAGATTGCACTCCCTTAAAACTGCTTTCTCATTAATTAAAGTTTATATGTTGATGTCTTTAGTGACTTTTATTAGTGCATTCATAACCTCTGTGTCTAGCTGAGCGTTGATCGGGTCGCCATGCCTCTGCCCTCGCCTATTTATTAGATCGCCTATGCATTCTATCGTCTATAGAAAAGTAGGAAGAAAGATAAATAGGATAGTCATAAGTAATCATTAAGGGTTTACTCGCCGATAAGATTAGAACCAACGAGAAAGGACTTAATCTCGGTGCGTTGCATCGAACTATACACTTCATATAAAACTAGCAATAAAACAAGTGACAATCTACTTAATCATAAGGACAGATCTTCTTATTGTCTCGAGTATTTATCTGTGTACGTGTGTGCTATTCGCTGATTCGTGCCTATTGGTTTAGTTTATTATTTAATTGCAACCAAATCGTGCCAGTCTCTCAGGCTGAACCCCCTTGCGTTAGAATAGGTTGTATAGCTAACTTAATTTATTAAAATACTGATTAGAATAACTAGATAATACGTTCCACTCTTAGTGATCGACACTCTACTTACCATTATATTCATACTGACCGGGTACACTGCTCGTTAAGTGTGTGTGTTATTGATAAGTCGGCTAAATATAAATTTAAAACTTGAGTAGGCATTAATACTGCTAAACCGCAACGACACATCGCACACATCAACAAGTATGGATTCAACTTCAATGAATGGTGAACCTTCTTCTAATAAAGCTAAAGAAGGGATTGAATGTAAAAATAAGGAAGATGAAACTAAGGAACAAGAGAATCAAGTTAGCAGTACCAATGATGATAGTACTGCTGAGACACAACTTGATACTGCTAGGCCAAATGTTTCTACTGCTAGGCCAAATGTTTCTACTGCTGGCCCATCAGACTCAAATGAAGCATATTTCTCATAAGATGAGGTGGATTTCAGCAATCTCCCACCTCTTTATCAAGTTCCTACTACACCACGCACAAGGATTCACAAAGTCCACTCCCTGGACAATGTGATTGGTGATGTACAATCTGGTGTGAAGACAAGGCAGCAACTTATGTCTTTAGACCAACAAGGGCTTCTTGATGCTCTTTATGCATCAAAGTAGCATGAGTATGCAAACTCTTGCTTATTTGTATGTTTCCTCTCATAAGCAGAACCCAAGAATGTTCTTAAAGCCTTAGATGATTCAAGTTAGGTAGAAGCTATGCAAGAGGAGCTTCTCCAATTTAAAATTCAGAAGGTTTGGGTGCTAGTTGATTTACCCAAGGGTGTGAGTGTAATTGGCACTAAATGAGTTTTCAGGAATAAAAGGGATGAAAGGGGCATAGTGATAAGAAATAAGGCTAGACTTGTAGCCCAAGGGTACACACAAGAGGAAGGAATAGACTATGAAGAGGTTTTTGCTCCTGTAGCAAGAATTGAAGCAATTAGACTATTCTTAGCTTATGCTTCATTTATGGGCTTCACAGTTTATCAAATGGATGTCAAGAGTGCCTTCTTATATGGTACTATTGAAGAGGAGGTTTATGTCTCACAACCTCCAGGTTTTATTGATCCAGAACATCCAGAAAAGGTGTACAAAGTTGTCAAGGCTCTTTATGGCCTTCATCAGGCACCAAGAGCATGGTATGAAACACTGGCTTCCTATTTAATAGAAAATGGATTCCAAAGAGGCAAGATTGATCAGACATTATTCATCAAGAAGCACAAGAAGGATCTTTTGCTAGTTCAGGTGTATGTGGATTATATCATCTTTGGATCAACAAGGAAGGAGATGTGTTTAGAGTTTGAGAAACTTATGCATGATAAGTTTCAGATGAGTTCCATGGGGGAACTTACTTTCTTTTTGGGTTTGCAAGTTAAGCAATCAAATGAAGGCATATTTATTAGCCAAGATAAATATGTTGCAGAGATTCTAAGGAAATTTCAATTTGCTGATTCAAAAGTGGCAAGCACACCAATGGATCCTAAGAAGCCTCTTCTTAAAGATATAGATGGAGAAGATGTTGATGTTCACACATACAGATCATTGATAGGTTCTTTGATGTATCTCACATCATCAAGACCTGATATCATGTTCTCTGTTTGTGCTTGTGCAAGATTTCAAGTAACTCCTAAGGTTTCTCACTTAACAGCAGTCAAGAGGATCTTTAGATATCTAAAGGGTCAACGTAGGTTGGGACTATGGTATTCTAGGGAATCACCTTTTGGCCTGGTAGCATATTCAGACAGTGATTATGCTGGTGCAAGCTTGGACATAAAGTCAACAACTGGAGGATATCAATTCCTTGGATGTAGACTCATTTCATGGCAGTGTAAGAAGCAAACAATTGTGGCTACTTCAACAACTGAAGCTAAGTATGTAGCTGCTGTAAGTTGCTGTGGTCAAGTGCTTTGGCTTCAAAATCAACTTCTAGACTATGGGTACAATTTCATGAACACTGTCATTTATATTGATAATAGTAGTACAATTTACATAATTAAAAATCCAGTGCAACACTTTAAAACAAAACACATTGAAATTAGACATCATTTTATTAGAGACTGCAATGAGAAAAAGTTGATTCAAGTTGTTAAAATTGATTCTGATCACAACTTTGCAGATCTTCTCACAAAAGCTTTTGATGTTGGAAGGTTTCAATACTTGGTAGTAGGTATTGGGATGCTCAATCCTTAATTATTTAAAACTGTGTGATTTTGTATATAAATTAAAAAGTTTGTACTGCTAGCATTATCAATTGGTACTGTTATTGAAAAGTTTGTACTGCTAGTACAAATTTGGATTGTTTTGTTCATACTGTTAGTCAAATGATTATACTGCTATGAGACAAGTGCTTTGCATTTTGTTTTCTTGGTTTTGGACTAACAATTACAGGTATGAAAATTGAGCACAAAGGAAGTTACAAGTGCAAAGTGTGAACAAACAAAAGTTAGTGATTCAAGTTGCTGACATAATAGGTTAATGATGGTCAGAGTTTGGGAATTCATTCACAAAGGTTTATACCTAAGTTAATAAATTCTTTAAAACTTCTCTCTTGAAACTTATTATGATATTTCATATTGAATTAATGGCTTAGTTGATCAGATAGTAACTGACTCAACTCACTTTCTATCATTTTATACTTTAATTAGTATAATGAGCACGTCTAAGGACATCTGATAGAAAGAACAGCGAGCAAATGTGAATCTAACACTTGTGTTAGAGGCAACAACTACCACGAGCTGGAAACCCTGTCAAGAAAGCCCTTTTAATGGGTTTATCTGTACACAGGCAGTTATATATAACTGAAAATATTGATTCTCACACAACCAGAGGTTAATTTAAACCAAAATCTTGATTAAGTGTCTGTTATTACACTTAATCCCTTCAAAATGGTTGTTAGCAGTATGGTTTTTCATTAAAAATCAAGTTCATACTGCTAAGTCAAAAGTTTCTAAAAAACCTTTGGGATTCAGAATGGCTCAGAAAACCATCTTATGATGGATTATGAGTCAATGTCCCATGATTCACCTCTCACAGGAGGTTACACACCTGGAAGTGATGAGGGCAGATTGAAATTTAAGGAATTGATGGCTTCATGTACAAAATTATCTGATAAGGTGTCCAAATTGGAGTCAAGCTCAGATGATGGTGAGAGATCTTCCAAATAGGGGAGGAAGATTAACCAAATAGGGGAGGATGAAAGATTGTGGATATGTATGCTCACAATCAGGGGAGGAAATTTAAATTGATCAAACAGGAGAGAAAGATTAGGGAGGAAAATTGCCCAAATTAATCAGGTTCAAGAAGTGCATGAGTCTAGTAAAAGCATCATCATCTTGTATGCTCTTGTATTTTTCCACACCTGGCTCAGCAGCAGTTGTTATATCTCCTGCTACAATGGAAGCTTCGCCTTCAGAATCATCTCCCTCCCAACATGTCTTATTATTCAGCTAATAATAAGAACAAGCTCCAGTTTCAGTTGATGGATTCTAGGAATAAGCTCCTTCAGTTTCAATTTCAGTTCACTACGTTTGTTCATCACTTGCATGGCTTGCTGAGAGATGACTTGACTTCTTAGACTTCTTGGAGCAATTACAGGGAACATAATATCAGGCTCTAAGCATCCAAGATACACAGCACCAATGCCTCTTATAATTCCTCCATCCAAGGAAATTGCACCATATTTTAGGAAATAAATGAAGCCAAAGAAGGTATTGCTAGTGTTTAAAACAAAGAAAATGGCCGAAGAAGTTTCAAACTGATAGCAGTTGAGTTAGTCAAAAAGATATTTAATCTTGCAGAACAAAGGAAAGCTCAGATCAAGAGTCTGACTATGTAGTGTTTGGGAGATCCTCACAATCCTTATTTAATTCAGAAGAAACTTGATGATTTGATGATTTGGGATAAATCACAAGTTTAGGGGAGGATTGTTGGGGATTAAATGTTCTGAAGATTAGTATTGCTGGTTCATAAAGGAAAATACTCTAAGTGTCGATACTACTGCTAGTGTATTCAATACTACTACTAGTGTTGGAGATTCTACTATCGAAAGAATACTACTGCTAGTGTATCAGATACTGCTGTTGGAGTGGCTCATACTACTGTTGAATGGATAAGTGTCGCATATTCTACTGCTGAATGGATAAGTATGAAAAAGATATTTTGTGTATAAAAGTCAAATATATACGGTAGATAATATCTTAGATATGTGTTCAGTCAACAAGTTGAATACACAGAACAAGTGGTGTCTTAGCTACTGACACACATAACTAGCAAGTAGTTGACAAGACTTATCCATATTGTAAAGATCTCCTTTGGAGTATAAAGAGGAAATCTTAGCCTAGATATTGTGTGAGAGAATGTGCATGTGCTTAGAAAGTATATATTTGTTAAAAACAAGAAGAAACACAAATATAGCAATCATTCACCTGTCATAGAAACAAAGAGATTCAAGGTTTTGTAACACTAGTGATAGTGAAGATCACTCGTATTATTTTCAATAATATTGAATCGTTTGGTGTTATACTTTCTGTGTTCATTCTCCAATAACAAGCATCACTGTTCCATTATCTACAAACCAATACTCTTCTAAGTGTGGTTAAGTAGATTCCACATACTTAATCATATTCACTCAAAGTATCATATACACAAGTTATAAAATGACTAGCATCCTAAGTGTATTATTAATCAATCCTCACAAGTGGTAAAGGGTTGATTGATCCTCTCACACACCATGTCATTTTTATTTTTCATACTGATTCTTCATAATCTCATTGATCAAGTTTATGTTTTAAGTTTCCTCTCATAAGCTCATATAAGCGCTCTAAAAATCACAAACCTATCGCCACTTGGAACTTGTCAAAACTCTTTACTTTTATCCGATTGGACTTTAAGGCCCAATAAGCACTTACGATTAAGCTGTCTAATAAGCACTTTGAAAATGTTTGTAGGATCATAAAATAAGCCCAAGATTAAGCCCAAACTCCATTTAAACTCATTGGATCATAAATCGTTATTGGGCTTTGGTTAATTCGAATTAAAGCCCAAAAATGCAAAAATAAGCACTTTTATAAAATAAGCAGTTTCTACAAGATCAAATAAGCTTTATAAAGTTATTGTAACTTTTGTAAATTTTATTGTATAAGTTTTGTACATTTTGGACTAAAAATGCACAAACATTTTACTATTAGGGTTGAAATTGTAACTTTCAGAAAAATTGTGTATAAACTATCATTTCTGTATATTATGGGTATAAAAGGTTAAAACATTAACTAGAAACCATAAAATGTTCATCTAGAAACCATAAAATGACATAATTGAACCTTTTTGGACTTATAATATAAATATTATTTAACCGAGGACTAACGGTGCAAATATTACACCGTTAGTGTTAAATGTGGAAATTTCATTAAACAACAAGGACCATACAGTATCTTGATTTTACTTATAATCTCATTTATGTTTTATACAATCTCATTCCTAAAAATCCATTTTTACAATTCGTACGATTATTATAACTAACGTTACGTTTATAATTATTTAACGTAATAAACTTAACATTTTGTTCAAACCACTTTCGAGAAAACGATATTATTCATTCAATAAACATAAAAACATGATAATATTATATATAATATTATTTTTGAACTTTAAGCAATTTAAGCATATCAAATCATTCTCAGCACAATTCAATTCGTTATCCGATATTCTTTCACAATCATCATTCACATCCTGTCAATCGTAAACCATTGAAATCTCAGATTTCCCTATTATTCAGGTCGTGTGTTGAGCCGCTCCCGTGATACTTTTGATTTAACGTTACTTTGACCTTTACAGCTAAGGTGAGTCATAGCCCCACTTTTACTCTTATATTCATTTTAAACTACTTGGGGGAGATAAATGTTTAAATTACTTTACTCATTTATAAAATACATGATTTGCTTTTTGATGCAATTACTCGAACATTTATACTCTTATGATACGCTACGCTTTTATTCATTTTGGACATGATGTGTAGTTTTATTACGATATGTGCCTTAATGGGTCAAACTTATTCTGTTATTCATTATTCTTAGCAACTGTTTAACTCCTGGATAGCAGCTGTTGGAGAGATATTGATAGTAACTATCGGGCCGATGCCCCCCACCATTGTGTCCCTCAAATTCTTGACCTTGGGTGAATATAATCCAATTTATATACATGTTATATTATTCGCAGTTAGGAGGTTCAGTTTGTTGGTATTCATTACATTAAGTGTTCATATATTCGTATACACATATGTCCTAATCTTACTTTGAGAGTGGGTTGTAAACACACAGGTTGCAAGTCTTGTATGGGCGGGACTTGGGACTAAGTGGATTTACAATGCCTTTGCAGTGGAAATCTTTATTCATACTATGTTAGCAGTGGGTTGTAAACACACAGGTTGCAAGTCTTGTATGGGCGGGGCTTGGGACTGAGTGGATTTACAATACCTTTGCTATGAAATGTTTATTCAAATGCTTTACATTTTAAACTGAACTCTATGAACTCACCAACCGTTGGTTGACACTTTTTAGCATGTTTATCTCAGGTTATAAGGGCGATAGTGGATGCATGGATTCTAGAGTCATTTGCACACTTGAAGACTTATATCTTTATCTTTAACATTCGATACATCTTGAAAACATCTATGTAACTTTACTTTGGAACTTATTGTCATAACTCTGATTTTAATAATTCGAATGGTAACATTTTAAAAATGTCTCATTTAGAGGTCGTTTTCTATACCTTGATCTATATTATGAAGTAATACCCCCTTGACACTACTGTTCTGCTGCGGTAATTTGGGGGTGTTACAGATTGGTATCAGAGCCTTGGTTATAGAGAACTAGGTTGCATTTAGTTGCCTAGACTATAACTACTATATATATTGAGAATCTCATCCCTATCGGCTTGCATACGTAGAAATTTTCCCGTTATTATCCACGCTGTTGGATGTTAGAGTATTGGTACTGATAGGGAAAATCTAAGAATTAGTCGAGACATCAAAAGTGTGGAGCTCAGTGATAACTGCCTATTTAACTTGATCTTGTGACAGTTCTTGTTTGATGAGACATGGGATTAAGTTAAATAAAGGTTATCACTCGGCCGCAGAAATTTGATGAGTTCACTCGAGGATTTTTTTGAGTGATAATCACCCTACTTTTTCACCATTTAAGTAAATGTCGATCGCTGAGATATGTGTGTTTGGTGATATGTACACATGTGAAAGGAGGCAAGTATAATTATGGTGTACAACATAATTATAAGTGCATCACGACTCACGTGGACATATGTAACCATGCTTACGTTAATTGGCATTGATACCCCTTTAGGATAACAGCTAGTGATGGGGGTTTTATGAGAACTTTAAGTATAGATTGGATAGTCAACAGTTTTCCCTCATCTATGACGTTCGCTAAATGTCCTTCCATATAGAGACAATGGAATTAAGGAGATCAACCCACGACACTAACCGAGGAGGTACAACACTAAGGGGTGGGAGGACTAGTGAACGTGGAGGTAGAGGAGGTGGTCGCGGCCTTAGTAACAACGACAACAATGACGGTGGAAATCCTGATTTTTCCGCCATCATCGCTCAACAGCTTCAAAACTTACTACCTACAATTATCACTCAAATTAGCAATAACATCAACAACTCGGGAACCCACGGAAGCAGAAATGACGACACCAATAGGGTAGGTGGGAATGATACTAACAACAACACAGCTGGATGCACGTATAAGGAATTTACGGCCTACAAGTCAATGGAGTTTGACGGTAAAGGAGATGTATTGGAGTATACTCGATGGATTGAAAGGACGGAGATTCATGGAACTATGAAAGCAGCTGAGCCGTCTACAATTCAAAGTGCGATATTGAGAGCAGAGACTCTAACAGATGAGATGATTGGGACTGGAATGACGAGGAACGGTGATAAAAGGAAAGGAAAGAATGTGTCAGGCGAGCAAACGGTCCCCATGACTGACAGCAAAAAGGCAAGAACCTTTATGGCCACAGGTTCTGGTAAGAAAGGATATAAGGGTCCATTCCCTATGTGTGTTAGGTGTACTTATCATCACTTGTAATATGTGCCCTGCCGTGAGTGTACAAACTGCAATCAGTTGGCTCATTTTACAAGTCAGTGTAGAGCACCAAGGAAGACAGACAACATAAGGAATAATCGAAAAGCATGCTATGAGTGTAAAAGCACAGATCACCTCATGCATATGTGTTCTAGGTTGAATGGAACACCTAGACAAAGACAGGATAATCTAGCTTTAGCCAACGAAGGGAATAATCCAAACCCTGAAGTCCATATCAGTCCACCTCGTGGTCAAGCATCCTATTTGGGTCATTTGGATGCTGCTAACAAATAATGGGTACGTTTTCCCTAGACACTTAGAATTCTACCCTAGATACGCAAGTTTCTGCCGAATTACTTTAAGCTTTACACATCGACTATTCGTTAGCATCTTTTAACAGATAACTCAGACTGAATTTCGGGACGAGATTCAAAAATAAGGGGTAGGTACTGTAGCAACCCGTAAAATTTCCTAGTCATTAGTAAACGTTAATCTAGTATTAACACATCATTACTGTTCACTAATGAATTTTTGTGATCAAATTTGGAATTTTGTTTATTATAATTCTATATAGAAAATTTGTTACGTAATACACGATATGTTGGAATGAGCTCACACGCGCACCACGACAATCTAAAACACAAATAATAACCATACGGACCCTTAATTATATTTTGGCCTGTTACTATTCATGGCCCCACACAAAATCAGCCCAACTCTTCATGATATCTTTTAGTCTCATAGGAACCTAACTCAATCACTTGGCCTTGATATCCTTGCATTTCGACACATAACCTACTTATTATTTTGCATGATTCGATTCTCTACATTCCCAATATTCAGGAATGATAAACCATTTCACTTAATTCGAACATTTGCTATGAAAAAGAGGCTCAAAGTAATCAATAGTTGACAACATCGCAAGTCCATCCAAGATTAGCCAAACTCGACTAAATTTTGTTTTCCTCTAATGCATTTCATTTTCCCAGTCGAATATCAGTTTACAAACTCATTTGCACCATCTCTAAATCGTTTTGTCACATTAGAAGTTACTTGGACCTTTTAATACATGTCGAAAACCACATTTAACCACATACATATATACCATTCGACCTTGCAAGCCTTAAACCGAAACATGCACCTTCACATCACTCAAGTTGGCTAAAGATATTCTTTTCAAATCCTATCCTAAACCTGCTACCAATCGAACAAGATCTCAACTTGTCCCTTAAATAAATACATGTCGACACACATATATTGTATTCCCACTTGCTTTCTCTTAACCGAAAAACCCCTTCTTTATGTCCTAGCAATTGGGTGTTATCTAAATCCTATATCCTCTATATCTTAACTCACTGCCATATTCGAATATATTGTCCCCTTATCTTTCCAATCAATCATCAACTCGCACCAATTGTATACTATATGTTGAAACAAATGCATGCACGTATACACGAAAAACTACATACTCTCATTCACACACTCAAAATTCATTTCACAAAATTATCTAAGTCATCCCTCTACTGCCGAATACCTTCCAAGACACAAGGAGCAAAGTCTAGCCATTACGAGACCATTTCCCAACACGTTGAAGCTTTACTCGAACCTTTAGTGATCATTCGAACGTTCTACGTACCACTTCTCCAAGTTCTGGTCCTCTTACTCGAGTTCTTCACCACCTCAAGGGTGTTGTAAGTCTTTTACAACCCTTTCCTACTCGTTATACTAATTTTCATTGCACCATGCATCGTATTACATTACTACTCGATCGTATATTCATTTTAATGCATTATTACGAGTTCTTATTATTTATTTTATGTTTATACGCAATGACCTCCTTCATGGATTGCTAGTAACTCGTGTTTTATCTCTACTCGACACTTACTTACTTGTTTTATTACTTATCAAACTCATTTTAATTATATCGTATCGCATATTTCATTTATCTCAACATATATGTCATTTTCTACATTTATTGACCATGTTAAACTCGACTAAGAAATGGACTAATAAATTCGAAATCATATACACACCATGTCATTTTTATTGTTCATACCGATTCTTCATAAGCTCATTGATCAAATTTATGTTTTAAGTTTCATCTCATAAGCTCATATAAGCACTCTAAAAATCACAAACCTATCGCTACTTGGAACCAGTCGAAACTCTTTATTTTTATCCGACTGGACTTTAAGACCCAATAAGAACTTATGATTGAGCTGTCTAATAAGTAATTTGAAAACATTTTTAGGATCATAAAATGAGCCCAAAATTAAGCCCAAACTCCCTTTAAACTCATTGGATCATAAATCGTTCTTGGGCTTTGGTTAATTCGAATTAAAGCCCAATAATGCAAAAATAAGCACTTTTATAAAATAAGCAGTTTCTATAAGTTGAAATAAGCTTTATAAATTTATTGTAACTTTTGGAAATTTTATTGCATAAGTTTTGTACATTTTGGACTAAAAATGCAAAAACATTTTACTATTAGGGTTGAAATTGTAACTTTCATAAAAATTGTGTATAAACTGTCATTTCGGTAAATTATGGGTAGAAAAGGTTAAAACATTAACTAGAGACCATAAAATGTCATAATTGAACCTTTTTTGACTTATATTATAAATATTATTTAACCGAGGACTAACGGTGCAAATATTACACCGTTAGGGCTAACTGTGCAAATTTCATGAAACTACAAGGACCATACAGTATCTTGATTTTACTTATAATCTCATTTATGTTTTATACAATCTCATTCCTAAAAATCCATTTTAACAATTCGTACGATTATTATAACTAACGTTACGTTTATAATTATTTAACGTAATAAACTTAACGTTTTGTTCAAACCACTTTCGAGGAAACGATATTATTGATTCAATAAACATAAAAACATGATAATATTATATATAATATTATTTTTGAACTTTAAGCATTTTAAGCATATCAAATCATTCTCAGCACAATTCAATTTGTTATCCGATATTTTTTCACAATCATCATTCACATCCTATCAATCGTCAACCATTGAAATCTCATACTTCCCTATTATTCAGGTCGTATGTTGGAGCCGTTCCCGTGATACTTTTGATTTTACGTTACTTTGACCTTTACAGCTAAGGTGAGTCATAGCCCCACTTTTACTCTTATATTCATTTTAAACTACTTAGGGGAGATACATGTTTAAATTACTTTACTCGTTTATCAAATAGATGATTTGCTTTCTGATGCAATTACTCGAACATTTATACTCTTATGATACACTACGCTTTTATTCTTTTTGGACATGATGTGTAGTTTTATTACGATATGTGCCTTAATGGGTCAAACTTATTCTATTATTCATTATTCTTAGCAACTGTTTAACTCTTGGATAGGAGCCGTTGGAGAGATATTGATAGTAACTATCGGGCCGATGCCCCCCACCCTTTTGTCCCTTAAATTCTTGACCTTGGGTGAATATAATCCAGTTTATATACATCTTATATTATTTGTAGTCAGGAGGTTCGGTTTGCTGTTATTCATTACATTAAATGTTCATATATTCGTATACACATATGTCCTAATCTTACTTTGGCAGTGGGTTGTAAACACACAGGTTGCAAGTCTTGTATGGGCGGGACTTGGGACTGAGTGGATTTACAATGCCTTTGCAGTGGAAATCTTTATTCATACTATGTTAGCAGTGGGTTGTAAACACACAGGTTGCAGGTCTTGTATGGGCGGGGCTTGGGACTGAGTGGATTTACAATGCCTTTGCCGTGAAATCTTTATTCAAATGCTTTAAATTTTAAACTAAACTCTATGAACTCACCAACCGTTGGTTGACACTTTTTAGCATGTTTATCTCAGGTTATAAGGGCAATAGTGGATGCATGGATTCTAGAGTCATTTGCATACTTGAAGACTTATATCTTTATCTTTACCATTCGATACATCTTGAAAACATCTATGTAACTTTACTTTGGAACTTATTGTCATAACTCTTATTTTAATAATTTGAATGGTAACATTTTAAAAACATCTCATTTAGAGGTCGTTTTCTATACCTTGATCTATATTATGAAGTAATACCCCCTTGACACTATTGTTCCGCTGCGGTTATTTGGGGGTGTTTCACAAACAGATAACAAAAAGAACAATTAAGAACCAAACTGCTAAACAAAACAAGAAACAGATAAACAATCAAGAACCAACCAATTAAACTACCAAATAACAGAAATACCAAACCACCAACAAACCAACAACTCAACTTCCAAGACTGCGCAATACTTAAACTCCTGCGACCTAGACACAAAAACAACTGAAAAATAAAACTCACGCCTAAGAACAACCAAAAATCCAGCATAGCAGACTGAGACAGACCAGAGCAGGTTTTCGTACAAATCAATGTTGGCAATATCAAAAGAAACCAATTAGAACCTAAAGCTCTTATACCATGTAAAATGGTATCAAAACTACTAACAAAAGATATAATCACCCAACTAACCACTCCTTTGGTGATCTATTCTTTTATTATAACAATATACACAGCAGACATGTCCCCAACACAGGTTTAAGCCAATACAATACAAGAAGAAATATAGTAGTCCCTTCTATTAGGTGCTACTTACAAGAACACACAATCTAAACCAAACCTGAATCTAAACAAGAACTAAAACCAAACTGACAATCAAGATCAAGAGGATCTTGATATAAACTAATCACTACACAACTTGGACTAAAACCCAGATGATGATGATCAACCTTGAGAGAGAGAGAACTTTGTGTGTGTAAAATTGTGAGAATGAATGAATGCCAAAACCCTAGCTCGTATCAATCAATATATAGCCCAAAATTGCACATTACACCCTGCACTATCACAAACTAAACAAACATAGCTGAAAGTTACATTAGAAGAGAATACACTAAGAAAAGTTACATATTAACCCTCTGAGTTTCAGAAGTTTGCTAAAGTGTATAATTTAATAAAAACAAATTCCGAAGAAACACTTAACTCCTAGATCAAACAGATTACTAGTTAACACTTAAACTGAATCATAAAATGAAACAATTTAGAGACCTATGTTCAACTTTAATTTGATGTTAGCAACTCCCGTTATGGCTATCATAGGATGCACTTGAAAGTTGTATAAGTAATTGGCATGATTTTTTTAATGCAGGAAAAGGCATATTCAGACAAATTCAAATAGAATGGACTTCCAAACATCTGAGAATTAAAGGATAAATCAGGTCTGAGGTTGTACTTTCCCTCATTTCTTTGCTATGCTTTGTACAATTCATCATGCTACGAAACATTCATACTTTCTAATATATACACCTCTTTTGTATCATTTGCTGATAGCAAGCCCAAATCAGTTTCATTCATATTTATGTCATTTTATGCTTAATAAAAAAAGTTGACATTTGATCATGAATTGAAGCTATTTATCGCCAACAGAATACATCTTTATTTGAATAATACACATTACATGGAGCTATTAACATTGATTTACCAAAATTGGTATCAATCCTAATTATTATACTACGGAGTATTATCTTGTAGCACTTGTTTAATTTTGGATCAGTGAGATAGAAATATCCACTTTCACCGTTCTTTGTATACCAACAGCCCCATTAAGCCCTACGAGAAACCATGCCTCAAAAACGTGCCCAGACAACGGCATTATTCAAAATAAAGTTTATACTTATCGTGATTATAAACATTATGACAGTTGTACTATTTATTCTCATGCATTCTTGGCACAAGAAGTTCCAAGTATAGAAAGTTTACCAATCTTTGGTGGGAATTATCAGCGAGAAAAGACTTTACACTCCTTTGTGAGATGTTTTTTTTTCTATATAGTCTGCAAGTTTGAAACAAGGGCCAAGATATCAGTACAAAATACGAAAACTGAGAAAACGTGTTAAATGTTTATATACGAAATAATTGACTAATTTGTACAGCTGTCCTGTTCAAGACAAGTCTGGAAAAACCACTTAAGCAGCAACATCCCCACACTTGACTATGTAATATGGAAACAAAGCAGTACATGCAATAATATGACCCTCTCTCTTCAGAACAAAAAGTGAATCCAATGCATTACTGGCCATTGTGCAGTTAAATCTAACGGCCTTATGACGTGCGGCGTAAGAAAATAACAACCACAAAAAAGAGCAATGTAATTTCATGTAGGGAAGGAAAAAAATGAATCGGAGAAAATCACATTGAACAACATTTGTGTAATTTACTGTCTCTGTATAATAAGATAGACTATGAACCTAATCAGGGATAAAGGAATTGTGGTATCATAACGGAATAGCATAATCAACCTATAATGGACTATATATAGTCTCTGTTTTTTATTTCTTATAATTAAGATCAATTTGGATATTCATTGTGCTGAGAGTACAGATTTATGAAAATGCATAACATACTGCATTGGGGATTGCGTGAACATCTGGCCGAGGCTTGCGTGTACAATATCGTTTTTGAGTAAACTTGAAGCAACCAACTCATTGCACTATCTAATCAAAGTTGGAGCATGTTGCAGCAATATGACGTAGTAAAGCCATTCGAACTACTGTAGTTAAATGAGCTAACCTCATATATACATTACAAATGAAGAATTAATGATTAATAATTAAGTATAAAATGTTATATATAATTATTATATGCACAAAACATTTAACAGACGTTAAGTATTTAACGGATAATGACTAACGACCGTTAAATGATAAAAGGAAACAATTAAAGAGTGAATAAAAAGGAAAGTCGAGAAGGATCCGGAATACCCTCTGGGTATGCCGATCGGCCAAAAGGATTAGGAATCCTAATCCATGCCAAACTTGTCCTCTAAGTTTACTCTCTATAAATACAAGGCCTATGTTTCATTATTGGGTACTCTTGTACACTCTAATACCAAAACCTTGTGTGTTTTTTCCTCTTCTTGTCTAAAAGTCGATCACCTATATCCCTATAGGGTCGATTAAATTTTTGATTGTCAAGAAATTTTTGTTTTGTGTTATTACTTGCATAACATTAATTCGGTATTAGTTTGTGTGTACAAGAACGTGATTCTTACACACTATTGTAAGAATCTTGGATTGAATTGCAAAAGGGTAAGGGGCAATTCTTATAATCTTATTAACCCTAATTAGGGTTCATTATTCATATTGCTCAAGTTTTATTCTTGTTCTTGCTAGAATCATCAAGGTACGTTCACTTTAATATTAGGTTAATTATTTATGTGTTATATGTATCCTATGCTTCCGCTTTATGTGTTCTTTGATGTTTTGGTTTATATATATATGATAGTCATGGTAATATAATTCCAACATTGGCATCACGAGCCGTTATAACATGTAATTAATTACCGAAATCACATAAAAAACGAATCTTTATTGCATTTATACATGTTTTAGTCAATTTAGGGTTTGTTCAAATCGAAACCCTAATTTAATTTTTTTTTTTGGGCCGATTGCCCTATAATATTTAGGGTTTTGGATTTGTAATTAATTTGATTAGAAACCCTAGGTTTTAACATGTTTATGTGTCTGAAAGTGATCATGTGGCAATATGCTAATTGTTAGGTAGAATCCATGCAAACGTGCATGTTTGGCATGGATTCATTGATAATTTATTTGTTTTCACATGTAAGTTAATTAATAGATTTCGAATTTGGGAAGACTCCAATTAATTAAGTAATCAATTATGTGCAACTTGGTATATATTTGTTAGGACTTACGCAATCAAATTGTTTGGTGTATGTGGTCCATTGGTACCATTTGCTCGAAAACCAATGGGAGTCTTAGTTAAATATATGCATATTAAAAACATAGATTGATTATTAATAGGTTATTGAATTAATTTGCATGTGGCTACATGTTTACATATTTAATTGTTAAGTTATGTGTATTATTTAGTTGTTTTATTTTAAAATTACTTGTTTTTTGTTTAATTGTTCGACATGTTTTAAGCAAAAAGGGTATTTTTTTTTTTTTTTAATAAAAATTAAACAGACTAGATAATGGTGAAACATAGGTAATAAATTATGAATCTTGCTAAGTCTTATGTGCCAATAATGGTTCGCTTCGCATGGTAATTTGCTCCCAGGCGAGACTAGCAAGATTATACTTTATTACATAATTTTTAAGACTAAAGTCATAAACTTCTAATTGATTGTTGAGTTTTGTACCAATAGTACGAAAGGCTCACCCAGTTCTGACAAACTATAAGAGGGGTATAAGGAGGATTGACATTAAATTGTCGAACCAAAAGAGACGCGTTTTTAATTAGCACTTGTGCAAACATTTGTCTCTCCGCTCCTTTGTGCGTCAAATTGGAGCTACCAAGTAAGACTATTTTATGTACAAAATCACCTTAAGGGTGAATTGACCTCAATTCCACGCGCCACTTTTGTGGTAATTATCCGAATAACTTGGGTCTTTTAACTCATGCAGTAGTAGGATATAGTGGGCGATAATTGTAGGTAATTCTTTGATTGGTGAACCCAATACCTCAATTAAAACTTTGTTGATTGAAATCTTAGCTTAAAATTTGATAAAAAGGTTTTGAAAAACTTATGATACGAAGATGTATGTATGCTTATTCGTACATATTTTGATTGACACATCAAAATTTAGTACCCTTTAAAATTAAGTCAATGCCATCTAGTTAACGAACACTTGAAGTTGTTATTTAGTCATGTGGTAGCTTGGACTAAATTTCAATGGAAAGGTAAATTTCATACTCTCATTACTAGCAGATCAACTGATGTAATGGGATTATGGTGATTTACAGTTTTTTAACTAGCGACTTAAATTGAGTTATATGTGAGCTCGGACTCAAGGCATAAGATGGGGATAAAACATGCTTATATTGGAAATTGTTTGCCAATATAAATCCCATTGATCTAGGAATTGGAAAATTGTTTGCCAATTATTATTCGACATATTACCTTATTATATACTTTCATTACTAGCACATCAACTAATGTAATGAAACTATGATAATTTAGATCCTAGTTTTCAAGAAAATACTATGGTTATATGAATATTTCCAAGCGTATTTTTTAATCTTGAAAAATTGTATTATCGAAAATACTAATTTGAACTTTCTTTATCTGTAGAATGGCTCAAAACAATAACACCACAATGAGTTCTGCGTTCAAATCCTTTTTTGAATAGGAAAAATTGACTGGCACACAGAACTTCAATGATTGGTTTTGTTCACTCAGGATTGTCCTGCAAGTGCTTGATCAACTTGAATATCTGTCCAAGCCTTGTTCTGCTGAACCACCTGCAAATGAAACTGATGAAGTAAAAGCAGCGTGGAAAACTGAGTATAAGACGCATAATGATGTGGCCTGTTTGATGTTGGGGGCGATGACACCTGCTCTTCAAAAGCAGTTTGAGAATTACTTCCCCTTGGACATGCTAAACGAACTCAGGAAGATGTTTGAAAAACCACAAAATGTTGAGGTCTATGATTAATGGAATCGCTACATGGTTGCAAACAGGCAGAAGGTGAACCCGTTGGTGCTCGTATGTTGAAAATGAAAGGTTACATGGATCAACTACAAGCAGTGGGAAAATTCTATGAACAAGACATTGCCATCAACTTAATCAATAGATCCCTGACAAAGGAATTTAGTGGTTTTGTTCATAACTTCAATATGCATTGCGTGAGGAAGACAGTTTCTAATTTACACGCATTGCTTATTGATTACGAGAAGGGTTTACCACCAAGGACTTCTCCTATGCCCCAGGTTCTTACCATTCAAAGGGGTAAGATTAACAAGCCAAGTACGAACAAGAAGGGCAAAGGTAAGGGTAAGGCTGATAAGGGTAAGCAAGTTATGGCTTATCAACCTCCACCCCCACCCAAGAAAAACCCTCCTAAGCAGAAGGATAATTCTAAGAAGGATCAGGCTTGCCACTACTGTAATGTAGTGGGTCACTAGAAGAGGAACTGCCCTCTTTATATCCTAGAGTTGCGGGAAAGTAAGAGCAAGAAGACTAGGCACTCGGGCGCCAGTACTTCAGGTAACTTACTTATGATTGAATTATTTACTCTAAATCATAAAATTAATTCTTGGGTATATGATACTGGATGTGGTATTCACATTTGTAATACGCTGCAGGGATTTAGAGTGGAAAGGAAACTTGCCTATGGGGAGCAATATCTGCATGTGGGAAATGGAGCACCTGTAGCTATTGAAGCCATAGGAGTGATTAATTTAGTTTTGCCTTCGGGCTTAGTATTGTTATTAAACAATTGTCATTAGGCACCTTCAATTTTTAGGGGTGTAGTTTCCTTTTCATGTTTATTGGATCTTGGTTTTAATCGCATTATCAGTAGTAATGGAATTTCAGTTTCTTTAAATAATATTTTTTATTTTAATTTTATTGCTGTTAATGATTGATATGAATGATTGTATGTCCAATAACAATAATTCAATGTATAGCATTAGTAAGAGAATTAAGTCTGACTTGAATTCTTCTTACCTTTGGCACTGTAGACTTGCTCATATAGGTAAGACTCGCATGAAAAAGCTACAACACGATGGGCTTTTAAATAGTATCAATGATGAATCATATGATAAATGTGAGTCATGTATATCTGGGAAGATGACGAAGAAACCTTTCATAGTAATATGGAAAGGGCTTCTGATCTACTTGGTTTAATACATACTGATGTGTGCGGACCACTTAGACATGTGTCAAGGAAAAGTGCTAGCTACTTCTTAACATTTACTGGTGATTTCAGCCGTTATGGTTATGTTTATTTAATTAAACATAAACATGAGGTGTTTGAAACATTTAAGGTTTTCAAAGCAGAAGTAGAATTGCAACTAGGAAAGAAGATTAAAGCTCTTCGGTCCGATAGAGGCGGTGAATATTTAAGCCAAGAGTTTAAATATTATTTAGCTGAGAATGGAATTGTCCAGAATCTCACATCTGCATATACACCACAACAAAATGGTGTATCTAAGAGAAGAAATCATACATTGTTAGATATGGTACGATCAATGATTAATGGTACGACTCTTGTACGATCAATGTTTAATCTTACAACTCTTCCTTTATCCTTTCAGGATTATGCCTTAGAATCTGCGGTTCGTAATTTGAATATGGTTCCCATTAAGAAGGTTGATAAGACACCATATGAAATATGGAATGGAAAGGTTCCGAACTTGTCTTATTTAAAGGTCTGGGGTTGCGAGGCGTATATAAGATGTTGTTAGGAACACGTTTTAATCATATTACAAGTCTTGTTCATTTAGTTTACATGTTGCACGATTTAGGACTTTATGTTAGCTTTAAGGACCGGTCCATAAGGAGTCCATGGGCTGGCCCTCCTATCATTTTCTTTCTAGAATCATGTAAGGAAATGTTGCCCTAGTGTTATGCCTATAAATAGAGGTGTTGAGGCAACATTTCTCTTGTTGGTTTTTCATGTAAGTTGCGTAAGCCTTGTCCTTGAATCATTCGAATATTGAAAGCCTTCCTTTCTATCTTATTCTCATCTTATTCTCTTTAGCTTATTGCTTATTTACTTATCTTCTCTAGTCGTAGCTTAGTTTAGTAGTAGTACGAGTTTTATAGTTCATTATACGAGTGTGTATTTGAGATATTAGTGACCTACAAGTGGTATCAAAGCCAAAGGTAGTTAAGTTTAGTGTTTTAGAGTAGATTTAATCGTTATTTCATTTGGTTTAATTGGAATACGTAAGTTTTTGTGGTTCGTTGCTTTAAAAGTGTGAAAAACGCGAGTTTGGCAAATCGTTGCTTATTCCTTTTCATCAAATCTTCGTGTTTTAAGGATAAAGTTGTAAACTTTGGTGCAAATTCGTTGTGTTAATCGCTAATATTCATTAGTTTTACGATTTTCATCATCCTACAACGTTTTGGGTTGAAATTCGAAGGAAAAGGGTTTCTCGCAATTGGTCTGCAAAAATTCAAGGGTTTCTCGCATTTGGTAAAAATGGTTTCTCGGAATTGCTAGTTTAAGGGTTTCTCGCAATTGGACTGAACAAGGGTTTCTCGCAATTCATCAGCTTCTTCGGATTTGGTACTCGGTGTTTCCTTCCTTGTATAAGTTTGTGAAACTACCTCGACTTGGAATTATTCTCATCTTTTGTATAAAAGTTAGAGAACGTGATCGAAATTGTAATTTTGAAAATCTTTCGAAATTGCTTGATCTTTAGCAGTTCAGAGTTATCTCTCGCAATTGCTAAGCTCTCTCGCAATTGAAATTGTTTCTCGCAATTACAATTCTCTTTCGCATTTGGTGAATCTCTCGGAATTACTCAGATCTTTCGCAATTGGATAACCTCTTTCGCAATTCAGAATCTATCGCAATTCAAACAGTGTTTCTCGCAATTGGACTAAGAACCTTAAGTAAACTTAAAAATCAAACATCATAACTCTTAAAACACATCTTAATTATCTAAAGATCCAACAAAATGTCTCAACCACCTCACTTCAATTACTACTATCAGCTACAGCAATATCCTCAACAACAGCAATTTCATCCTCAGTATCAACAACAACAAGCATTCGTGCAACAGCATCAGTTTCTCTCTCCACCACAAGTATCCCCACAACAAATCATGCAACAGAATCAAATGCTGAACAATCCATCCTACACCAGAGAGCCACATTGGTTTAACAAGATGTGTGAGGCAATCAGCAGTCAGCAATCCCGACATGAAGCTGGGAATCAGGATACTCCACCTATGCTGACACCTGGTAACTATGTGCAGTGGGCTAGTAGATTTCTCAGATTCATTGAACTCCGTAAACCCCATGGGAAATATCTTAAGCAAGCCATTGAAGAAGGACCCTTTCCACTTCCAGTAAATGTTGTTCCAGGAACTACAGAAAGAGATGAAACATCAACTCCCATTGCTGTCGCTAACTACACAAATGAACAAACACTGCAACAAGAGGCAAATCAACTGGCAATGTCTTACATACTTCAGGGGATTCCTAATCCTATTTACCGAAGTATTGATGCTCAAAAGACTGCCAAAGACATGTGGGAACATGTGCATCTTCTCATGGAAGGGACTGAGTTAAATCAAGAAGACCTTGAGTCAAAGCTTTACATGGAATATAACAATTTCATCATGGAACCAGGGGAGACAATTGAATCATACTACCTGATGAAGCGAAAAGTGTACCGCTTTTAGGGGTTCATTTAAGCCCTAAATCGTATTTATTTGATCAAATATTGCCCTAAATCGTTCCTTTTGTCATTTTAGGTACTTTGGAGAAGAAATCTGGAAAAGGAAGCATTTTGGACGTTTTTGGAGCATAAAAGTGAAGAAAACGACAAAGTCTCAAAATCGGCTGGAAAAGTACCTGTGACGGCGTCAAGCACCATTGTGACGCCGTCAACCCTTGACGCGCCAGAGAGGATTTTGGACAATTAAAAGGGGACGGCGTCAAGAAGGCCATCAAGAAACCCTAACCGCGGCGAGGTGACGGCGTCAGCTCTATAACGTGACGCCGTCAGATCTGATTTTCTATATATATTCTCATAATTTTTAGTCATTAGTGTGCAACTTTGTGAGGAGAAACCCTAAGACGATTTTTCTGCTACTTTTAAGGGTTTTATACCCTTGGATCTCCCATGTTCAATTGAAGATAAGTAATCAATTAATCATTCAATATGTCTATGTGTTGTTTGATTATATCTTGTTCTTGTCTTTTATTTAACATGCTAGGCTAGATTTATCTTGTGTTTGCTTAGATCTAATGAAACCTAACTATTGATTATTGGTTGTTGGTGTGTTATTAATTGTATTGGATGATTGTTTATCGATGTTAGGCTTAAGAAAACTGGCTAACCTCCTATACGGTAACTTGCTTGAACGTCTTAAGAAACATGAACCAATGCGTACTAAGGTTATTATGGTTGTATTTAATGCATGAGCGAATTCTAGTGATCCCATGTTAGGAGCTTCTTAGCCGGCTCGACATAGGAGTGAAGTAGGAGCTTATAGAGTTGGGGAAGTACGTACGCCACCCCACGATTGGTATTAAGGAATACACCCGTCATCCACGCAATTAATACACACTAATCAACCGGTAAAAGATAGTTAGGGAGTAAGGAAATCTAAGTAAACACATTTCTCTCCATATAAGTTCCACAACCTTTTTATTTTCAGTTATTTTATTTTATTTGAAATTGTAGTTATTTGGGTTAGTTGACTAGCAACTAATTCCGCCCACTCCTTCAAACCCGAGATTTTACTTGCTTTTATAAAAATATAAAAAATACAAAAAGAATCTTCCCTCACCCTTAGACCTATTAGAGTAGTTTTTCAATCCTAACGACACTATTCCCCTAGAGAACGATCAATCCCCCGGTACTTGCCACTACACTATACTACATCAGTCAGGTACACTGCCTGGTGGGGATTGCAAGCCTCTTGAGATCCCTCGAGAGGTAAAACCTGTTGTAAGGTCACAAAACCACGCATCAAGTTTTGGCGCCGCTGCCGGGGAATAGTTATTGTTTAGGTTGAATTTTTATTTTATTAGGTCTACTCACTAGATTCCTTTCTAGTGAGATTTTTATTTTATTTTTTTTTTGGTTTTCTTTAGTCTATCTTTTTTCTTCGTTTCTTTGTTCGTAACCATTACCATCCGACATCATGGAAGGTGGTAATATCCTCGATCCCAACAACCTACCACCACAACAACACCCACCTCCTAGAGCCCGTACCTTAGGAGACTACTCTCGTCCTAGCCACCATGACTATCGAAACACCATTGAGCTCACTTAAGGAGCCAATGTCACTCCATTGCGATCCGACACCATCTGGTTGGTGCAAAGCGGATGTGCATTCCATGGACTTCGTTCCGAAGATCCTAATCAACATCTCAAGGACTTTCTCAAAATCGTTGATTCTATAGACCTTGATGTTGCCACTCGAGAGACGACCCGACTGCGTCTCTTTCAATTCTCTCTGCGGGACCAAGCTAGTCAATGGCTAGAGCGTCTACCCGCAGGATCCATCACCTCTTGGGATGATCTCACCACTCGTTTCCTCGCTTAGTTTTTCCCACCAGGAAGAACTACCAAGCTAAGGAATAATATCTTGATGTTCCAACAACGTCAAGGCGAAACCCTCTACGAGGCATGGACTCGATTCAAGGACTTACTCCAAAAAGTCCCTCACCATGGCATAGAACTTTGGCTCCAAGTCCAAATCTTCTACGACCACATCAATATCTCCACGAGGCAAACCATTGACCAATCGGCCGGTGGTAAGCTACGTGATCTAAGTGCGGAACAATCATGGGCTCTCCTGGAAGATCTTGCTCTTTATGACAACGAAAGTTGGAATGATCCCCGTGATTTGAATAAAACGGTCAAGGCAATATCTTTGCCTTCGAACAATTCAAGCACTTCCGACCGTAGGATCATAGAACTTGAAGACCAAGTCAAGTTTCTTATGAAATCCTACGAGGCTCCTAAACCTTCAAGCCAAGTGAACAAAATCACTTCTTCGTGTGAATTATGTAGTGGTCCCCACGACACTCGTGATTGCGTGGAACTCCCCGAACAAGATTTTGCGGACTACGCATCCTCGCGTACCGACGGAGCGGGAGACAAGTGGTACACTTTCAAACCCGAGCCAAACCCCTATGGTGATTCATACAACCCCTCATGGAAAAATCACCCAAACCTTAGGTGGAAACAAAACCAAAACGCACAACAAACCAATTCTTCCAACCCACCTAATCGTTTTCAATCAAGCGGTTCATCCTCGAACCGTACTTTCAATAACAATCCTTCCAACAATTATGGTAGTACCAATAATCTTGAAGGATTGATGTCCAAATTTATGGCATCTCAAGAAGCTCGGATAGCTAGATTCGAATCCGAATTCAATCAACAACAAACAGAGATGACCAATAAAATTGACAACTTATTGAAAGCCCTCAATAACCAAGTGCTATCACCTCCACATAAGGACGCTAGAAACACAAATAGCGGACCCCAAGTAAAAGACCCCTCTTCATCCAAACATGTCCACTTCGTCAACATTGTCACTATTAAACCAATTGATAGGAATGAGGATAATAGTGAACCTGAGGATGAGGTTAAGAAAGTCGAGGTTGATAAAGAAGTTAGGAAAAGTGAGATTGAAAAAGTAGATGATGATGAGGACTACTTCAATAGGCTACCCACTAAGGAAGAGCGCGCATATCATACAGACTTATTCGATGACCCCGAGACACCATACTTCCTAGGTAGACCAATTATAGAAATGGGCGACCCTTCTAATCTCAACATACCATGCAATATCGGACATTTACATGTGTGGAAAGCTTACATCGACCTTAGATCGCCCATAAACATCATGACTAGAGCCCACTACAACTTGATAATGAAAAATCAACTTGGGTATAGGATGCTCCCTGATAAGGGTTGGATGAGTAACTTCACGGGAAGAGTTAAGGGATTACCGGTTTATGTAGGAAACTTCACCTATGCCACCGACTTTGTAATTGTAGAAGATATCCGCCCAATAGTCGATGCATGCTTAACTCAAGTAGTTTTTGGAAAACCATTTGTTAAGGTCTCTAGAATGACTTATGAACCTTTCTTAGGGATAGTTAGATTTAAGGATGAGACCGATGAGGTAAACTACCAAATGCCATATAAGATAGAGCAATTCCAACACTTGTCAAATGTTGAGAAGGAGCTTAAGCAAGCAGTCTACTATAGGAATGATGGAGATAGAAGTAAAGGAGTAGACTATGTTATGGAAAGGATATCCGGTTTCTACAAGGATTGTTTGAAATTAGGACTGGAATATAAAACCGGATATGAGAATGGCCTAGAAACCGTGACCAATGATGGAGTCACGTAATGTACGGTGACTTTGAGTCTAGCTACAAGACTCGTTAATAAAGAAAAGCGCTTCTTGGGAGGCAACCCAAGCTTTATTTGCTTTGTGTGTTTATTTATTTGTTTGTTTGATTTTATTTGCTTCCGTATGTATGTTTAATTTTTATTATTATTGATTCATGTTCGAAACTAAATTGTGAAAATGCTTTATCTTGTTTTTAACTTCGTCTTAACTACATATAAAGGTATTTTGCAAAAGATAAGTGTAAGGGAAATCCAAATCGGTTTATTAGAACAAATGAACATGAATCATAACAATATTAAATTAACATACATATTAGTAATTGTTTGAGTCAAATGCTTGTATCGAGTCATAATGATATTTTGCAGGATTTCCAGGAAATAAGGATTGAGTTTTTCCAGAAATTTTCCGGAAACTTAACATGAAAAATCTGTCAGATCACTTCTAACGGCGTCAGACCCCAGTCTGACGGCGTCAGGAACAGTTTTCTGGAATTTCTTTTTTTTTAAGTTTTGTTTTTCTTCCGAAATCATAAAATGCTTTATTAAATCTCTAACTTATAAACTCCAGGAATCTGCAAAATAATCATTCCACAAGCATTATATCCTTATACAGATTTATCCCGCCGATGTTATGCAGGTTTTCGTGTTTATTTTCTCAAGTTTAACAGGTTATTTTGGACAAGGAGATGTATGTGGAATCTAGCTTTTGGCGCTGCTTTAATCTTGAAGTTTCAACATTACCTTGGAAGAAGATCTAACCATGATTACCTCATTATCCACCGAGCGAATCAGGGGAGTATTTGATTTCATTCTTTTACCTTATTTACTTTTACATCTTGTTATTTGAACATTGGGGACAATGTTCATCTTAAGTGTAAGGGGGGGGGGTAAAGTACGATACCTTAGAGAATGCTATTACGCTTGATTTTTCGTTTGTTTAATGGTAGATGTGTAATAAAACTGAGAGAAATACCTGTTAAGGCAATTTTAGTGCCAAATTTAAAAAATTTTACAACATATAGGAGTGAAACTTTGGTCTTAATGAGCGTCTCACGGATAGGAGTTATATGACTAGCACAAAACCGTACCACTAAAAAATTTTCCACCCCCAAATATGTGAGGTTCGCCCCTAGAATTGGTAGGAAAAGCATTTATGCTATGATGTGTGTACCGGTAGCACTTAGATTCTAGAACTTGCGTTAGGACCATTTCGAGGCCACAAGTGAGACTACATTCGTGTAGTTAGATTTACTACATGATAAGAGGTATTAGGATTAACCCATTGTTTTACACCTGTGTTTTTGTTATAATTACACTAGCTACATTGGTCAAGTAATTATCCCACACCCTTTGCGTTGTACTCATTTTTAGTACACGATACCCCTAGTACACCCCTCAGAGCCTATCTTTTCGTTTCTAACTTTAAGCATTTTACTTAAAGTAAGAATTTGTTTACACCCCACTTAAATGTACACCCAAATCGCCTTAGCCTACCTTGTATGCACTCATTTTTAGTGCATTATTGTGACAACATTTGTTTAAACCCCAAGTTAATTATCTAATTGATTACATGGTTGCTAAGTCGAGTCATATCCTTGTACATATTGTTTTGGGACGATTGGGACTCATGGGTAAAGTACTAGTGTAATGGAGTAATGGGGAAGAACAACATTATTACCCCCATATGTGCTAAATATTTTTAAAGTACTCCAAGTGTTTCGATTATCTTAATTCGAGTCATTAGAATAGTTATTTGTAAAGTTATGTAAAAGTTCAAGTGTAAGGGGAATTCGATGGTAGGGCAAGAGTGTATGCAAAAAAAAAAAAAAAAAAAAAAAAAAAAAAAAAGTAGAAAAAACATACGGACTACCATCCCGTTTCATTTTATGTTTATTTTATCTTTTTGTTATTTTTTTCATTAGCTTAAGTCGAGTCTAGTCTTGGCTTAGCAACGCCATATTGTACATGTAATTAATCAAGATCTTTAACTCGCCACCAGTAAAATATCCCTTATCCAACAAAACCGTGTTTATCATATCCCTACACCTAACGTTATAACCCATTTAAAAGCCCTCTTTGATAGTTTATCTTAGGTGCTTACGCCTAGTGGAGGAGGTTTTTGATCCTTTCCCAAGCCTATGGTAATCTATTTGCTATGACAGGTAGTGAGAGATATTTTTCATTTTCATTTATGAGATATACTTTTATGACACTTGAGAGATGTGAGTATCTAAACACTACTTGTGAGGTGCTAGTTTGTAATCTCCGTGCTTATTATGATTAAAGTGGAACGACTATTTGTTGTAATTACTTTTATATTAGCATTAAATGACCCCTAACTTGTATTTTGATTAGAATAAAAGCGCATTTGCTTGAGGACAAGCAAATCTCAAGTGTCAGGGTATTTGATGAAGCGAAAAGTGTACCGCTTTTAGGGGGTCATTTAAGCCCTAAATCGTATTTATTTGATCAAATATTGCCCTAAATCGTTCCTTTTGTCATTTTAGGTACTTTGGAGAAGAAATCTGGAAAAGGAAGCATTTTGGACGTTTTTGGAGCATAAAAGTGAAGAAAACGACAAAGTCTCAAAATCGGCTGAAAAGTACCTTTGACGGCGTCAGGGATTGGTCCAGACGGCGTCACGGCTTGGCAAAAAAGGTGGATATGAAAATTACTCATGATAAGCCAGAGAATTTTGCATGAAAAATCTGACGGCGTCACCCTTTGAAGTGATCAAGGTCGTCACGGTTTAAATTAAAGAGGGACGGCGTCAAGCCCATTTCTGACGGCGTCAAGCTTTGATAAGCCAGAACGGATTTTGGAGGTCTAAAGAGGGACGGCGTCAGGAAGGCCATCCGGGAACCCTAAAAGCGGCGAGGTGACGGCGTCAGGATCTATAACGTGACGCCGTCAGCCCTTAAACTCTATATATAGTTTTGCAATTTTTTGTCATTAGTGTGGAACTTATTGTGTGTAACTTTGGAGGAGAAACCCTAGGACAAATTTCTGCCATTTTTAAGGGTTTTCATACCCTTGGATCTCCCATGTTTAATTGAAGATAAGTGATTATTTAATCATTCAATATGTCTATGTGTTGTTTGATTACATCTTGTTCTTGTCTTTTGATTAACATGCTAGGCTAGATTTATCTTGTGTTTGCTTAGATCTAATGAAACCTAGCTATTGATTATAGGTTATTAGTGTATTATTAATTGTATTGGATGATTGTTCGTCTATGTTAGGCTTAAGAAAACTGGCTAACTTCCTATTCGGTAACTTGCTTGAACGTCTTAAGAAACATGAACCAATGCGTACTAAGGTTTTTATGGTTGTATTTAATGCATGAGCGAATTCTAGTGATCCCATGTTAGGAGCTTCCTAGCCGGCTCGACATAGGAGTGAAGTAGGAGCTTGTAGAGTTGGGGAAGTACGTACGCCACCCCACGATTGGTATTAAGGAATACACCCGTCATCCACGCAATTAATACACACTAATCAACCGGTAAAAGATAGTTAGGGAGTAATGAAATCTAAGTAAACACATTTCTCTCCACATAAGTTTCCCCACCATTTTCATTTTCAGTTATTTTATTTTATTTGCATTTGTAGTTATTTGGGTTAGTTGACTAGCAACTAATTCCGCCCACTCCTTCAAACCCGAGATTTTACTTGCTTTCATAAAAATTATAAAAATACAAAAAGAATCTTCTTTCACCCTTAGACCTAATTAGAGTAGTTTTTCGTACCTAACGAACACTATTCCCTGTGGAGAACGATCAATCCCCCGTACTTACCACTACACTATACAACATCGGTCAGGTACACTGCCTGGTGGGGTTGTAAGCCTCTTGAGATCCCTCGAGAGGTAAAACCTGTTGTAAGGTTGCAAAACCACGCATCAAGTTTTTGGCGCCGCTGCCGGGGAATAGTTATTGTTTAGGTTGAATTTTTTATTTTATTAGGTCTACTCACTAGATTCCTTTCTAGTGAGATTTTTATTTTATTTTTCTAGGTTTTCTTTAGTCTATCTATTTTCTTCGTGCTTTTGTTCGTATAAGATTTTCATTGACTATTCAGTTTGCCATTATGGAAAACGCGAATCCAACCCTTACACCTGGCGAAGTAGCTTTGTTGCGTAGCCAACTTGAGAATGAGATTAGTGAACTCAGAGAGCTCAGTAGAATGATTGATATAGAGCTTGATTCTGCCTTGAACAACTTAGAGACCGCCATATACTCAGATAATTACTTAGAACGTGATAATCTTACGGTTGAGAAGTTGATTGAGAAAATTGATAAAGTGAAGGTAGATCCTAGGTTAGATGATTATTTCAATGAATACCCCACTAAGGAGGAGATTGCTTACTATAACAACCTAGTTGATAACCCTCGACCACCTTTTGTTAGAATTGACCCAAAGATTAAGAGAGGTGATCCCGGAAATGTGAAGATACCATGTATGATTGGGTACCAATACGTTGAGCATGCTTACATTGACTGTGAATCCCCAATCAACATGATGTCCTCAGGCCTTTATAGCCAGATCATAAACACACCACTCGAGCCTAGGATAGACCCCAAGTGCCCCGGCGGAGTTTGCAACTTCGTTGGAAGGATTAAGGATATGCATATCCTTGTTGGGAACTTTACCTTTATCACCAACTTCATGATCTTAGAAGATCTGGCAAGTGTTGTTGACTGCCGCCTATCTCGCGTGGTGTTAGGTAAGCCGTTTATTGAAGCATCCAATTTAAAGTATGATCATTTAGGAGACACGGTTCAGTTTTCTAATCACATTGATAGGATCACATATAGGATGCCTTATCGGGTAAATGAATTTCGTTTTGTGCCTCGATTTGACAAGGACAACATTGGTGCGATTGAGGACATCAATGATGAGGATAAAGAAAAAGGCATGGACTATGTTTGGAATAAGAGAAGCCTTTATTATAAAGATTGCTTGAACCTAGGGCCTAAATACAAAGTTGATATGGAGGTTGTTAGGATGATTAGAGGGGCAATTGAGAAGCAAAACGGAAAAACGTAGAACCCGTGACTTTGAGTCTAGCTACAAGACTCGTTAATAAAGAAAAGCGCTTCTTGGGAGGCAACCCAAGCTTTATTTGCGTTGTGTGTTTATTTGTTTGTTTGATTGCTTTTATTTGTTTCCGTATGTGTGTTTAATTTTTATTATTATTGATTCATGTTCAAAACTAAATTGTGAAAATGTTTTATCTTGTTTTTAACTTCGTCTTAACTACATATAAAGGTATTTTGCAAAAAGATAAGTGTAAGGGAAATCTAAATCGGTTTAATAGAACACAAATGAACATGAATCATAATAATAATAAATTAACATACATATTAGTATTTGTTTGAGTCAAATGCTTGTATCGAGTCATAATGATGTTTTGCAGGAATTCCAGGAAGTAGGGTATAGGTTTTTCCAAAAATTTTTCGGAAAACTTAACATGAGAATTATGTCAGATCATTTCTGACGGCGTCAGGGTTTACAACCTGACGGCGTCAGGTTTTAATTTTCTAAAAATTTTGAAAGTTTTGTTTTCATAAAAAGTTTTTATTAAATCTCTAACTTATAATCTCCAGGAATCTGCAAAACTATCATTCCACAAGCATTATATCCTTATATATAGAATTTATCCCGCCGATGTTATGCAGGTTTTCGTGTTTGTTTTCTCAGGTTTAACAGGTTATTTTGGACAAGGAGATGTTTGTGGAATCAAGCTTATGGCGATGCATTAGTCATGGAGCTTCAACATTACTTTGGAAGAAGATCTAACCATGTTACTTCATTATCCACCGAGCGAATCAGGGGAGTATTTGATTTCATTCTTTTACCTTTTCACTTTTACATCTTGTTATTTGAACATTGGGGACAATGTTCATCTTAAGTGTAAGGGGGGGTAAAGTACGATTAGAGAATGCTTTTACGCTTGATTTTTGTTTGTTTAATGGTAGATGTGTAATAAAACAGAGAGAAATACCTGTTAAGGCAATTTTAGTGCCAAATTTAAAATTTTTTACAACCTTTAGGAATGAAACTTTGATCTTAATGAGCGTCTCACGGATAGGAGTTATATGACTAGCAAAAAAACTGTACCACTAAAAAAAATTTCCACCCCCAAATATGTGAGGTTCGCCCCTAGAATTGGTAGGAAAAGCATTTATGCTATGATGTGTGTACCGGTTGCACTTAGATTCTAGAACTTGCGTTAGGACCATTCCGAGGCCACAAGTGAGACTACATTCGTGTAGTTAGATTTACTACATGATAAGAGGCATTAGGATTAACCCATTGTTTTACACCTGTGTTTTTGTTATAATTACATTGGCTACATTGGTCAAGTAATTCTCTCACACCCTTTGCGTTGTACTTATTTTTAGTACACGATACCCTAGTACACCCCTCAGAGCCTATCTTTTCGTTTCGACCTTTAAGCATTCTACTTAAAGGAAGAATTTGTTACACCCCACTTAAATGTACACCCAAATCGCCTTAGCCCACCTTGTATGCACTCATTTTTAGTGCATTATTGTGACAACATTTGTTTAAACCCAAGTTAATTATCTAATTGATTACATGGTTGCTAAGTCGAGTCATATCCTTGTACATATTGTTTTGGGACGATTGGGATTCATGGGTAAAGTACTAGTGTAATGGAGTAATGGGGAAGAACATCATTTATTACCCCCATATGTGCTAAATATTTTAAAAAGTACTCCAAGTGTTTCGATTATCTTAATTCGAGTCATTAGAATAGTTATTTGTAAAGTTATGTAAAAGTTCAAGTGTAAGGGGAATGCAACGCCCCTATGATGTATTATTTTGGATGGTAGGGCAAGAGTGTATGAAAAAAAAAAAAAAAAAAAAAAAAAAAAAAAATCAAGAAAAATACAAAAAAAAATGAGAAAAAGAAAAATAGAAAAAACATACGGACTACCATCCCGTTTTATTTTATGTTTATTTTATGTTTTTGTTATTTTGTTTTTAGCTTAATATTGAGTCGAGTCTTGGCTTAGCAACATTGTATAGTACATGTAATTAATCAAGGTCTTTAACTCGCCACCAGTAAAATATCCCTTATCCAACAAAACCGTGTTTATCATATCCCTAAACCTCATGTTATAACCCATGTAAAAGCCCTCTTTGATAGTTTATCTTAGGTGCTTACGCCTAGTGGAGAAGGTTTTCGATCCTTGCCCAAGCCTATGGTAATCTATTTGCTATGACAGGTAGTGAGAGATATTATCCGTTTTCATTTATGAGATTTATTTTGATGACACTTGAGAGATGTGAGTATCTAAACACTACTTGTGAGGTGCTAGTTTGTAATCTCCGTGCTTATTATGATTAAAGTGGAACGACTATTTGTTGTAATTACTTTTATATTAGCGTTAAATGACCCCTAACTTGTATTTTGATTAGAATAAAAGCGCATTTGCTTGAGGACAAGCAAATCTCAAGTGTAAGGGTATTTGATGAAGCGAAAAGTGTACCGCTTTTAGGGGGTCATTTAAGCCCTAAATCGTATTTATTTGATCAAATATTGCCCTAAATCGTTCCTTTTGTCATTTTAGGTACTTTGGAGAAGAAATCTGGAAAAGGAAGCATTTTGGACATTTTTGGAGCATAAAAGTGAAGAAAACGACAAAGTCTCAAAATCGGCTGAAAAGTACCTTTGACGGCGTCAGGGATTGGTCCAGACGGCGTCACGGCTTGGCAAAAAAGGTGGATATGAAAATTACTCATGATAAGCCAGAGAATTTTGCATGAAAAATCTGACGGCGTCACCCTTTGAAGTGATCAAGGTCGTCACGGTTTAAATTAAAGAGGGACGGCGTCAAGCCCATTTCTGACGGCGTCAAGCTTTGATAAGCCAGAGCGGATTTTGGAGGTCTAAAGAGGGACGGCGTCAGGAAGGCCATCCGGGAACCCTAAAAGCGGCGAGGTGACGGCGTCAGGATCTATAACGTGACGCCGTCAGCCCTTAAACTCTATATATAGTTTTGCAATTTTTTGTCATTAGTGTGGAACTTATTGTGTGTAACTTTGGAGGAGAAACCCTAGGACGAATTTCTGCCATTTTTAAGGGTTTTCATACCCTTTGATCTCCCATGTTTAATTGAAGATAAGTGATTATTTAATCATTCAATATGTCTATGTGTTGTTTGATTACATCTTGTTCTTGTCTTTTGATTAACATGCTAGGCTAGATTTATCTTGTGTTTGCTTAGATCTAATGAAACCTAGCTATTGATTATAGGTTATTAGTGTATTATTAATTGTATTGGATGATTGTTCGTCTATGTTAGGCTTAAGAAAACTGGCTAACTTCCTATTCGGTAACTTGCTTGAACGTCTTAAGAAACATGAACCAATGCGTACTAAGGTTTTTATGGTTGTATTTAATGCATGAGCGAATTCTAGTGATCCCATGTTAGGAGCTTCCTAGCCGGTTCGACATAGGAGTGAAGTAGGAGCTTGTAGAGTTGGGGAAGTACGTACGCCACCCCACGATTGGTATTAAGGAATACACCCGTCATCCACGCAATTAATACACACTAATCAACCGGTAAAAGATAGTTAAGGAGTAAGGAAATCTAAGTAAACACATTTCTCTCCACATAAGTTTCCCCACCATTTTCATTTTCAGTTATTTTATTTTATTTTCATTTGTAGTTATTTGGGTTAGTTGACTAGCAACTAATTCCGCCCACTCCTTCAAACCCGAGATTTTACTTGCTTTCATAAAAATTATAAAAATACAAAAAGAATCTTCTTTCACCCTTAGACCTAATTAGAGTAGTTTTTCATACCTAACGAACACTATTCCCTGTGGAGAACGATCAATCCCCCGTACTTACCACTACACTATACTACATCGGTCAGGTACACTGCCTGGTGGGGTTGTAAGCCTCTTGAGATCCCTCGAGAGGTAAAACCTATTGTAAGGTTGCAAAACCACGCATCAGACAGCGTCAAGCACCATTGTGACGCCGTCAACCCTTGACGCGCCAGAGAGGATTTTGGACGATTAAAAGGGGACGGCGTCAAGAAGGCCATCAAGAAACCCTAACCGCGGCGAGGTGACGGCGTCAGCTCTATAACGTGACGCCGTCAGATCTGATTTTCTATATATATTCTCATAATTTTTAGTCATTAGTGTGCAACTTTGTGAGGAGAAACTCTAAGACGATTTTTCTGCTACGTTTAAGGGTTTTATACCCTTGGATCTCCCATGTTCAATTGAAGATAAGTAATCAATTAATCATTCAATATGTCTATGTGTTGTTTGATTATATCTTGTTCTTGTCTTTTATTTAACATGCTAGGCTAGATTTATCTTGTGTTTGCTTAGATCTAATGAAATCTAACTGTTGATTATTGGTTGTTGGTGTGTTATTAATTGTATTGGATGATTGTTTATCGATGTTAGGCTTAAGAAAACTGGCTAACCTCCTATACGGTAACTTGCTTGAACGTCTTAAGAAACATGAACCAATGCGTACTAAGGTTATTATGGTTGTATTTAATGCATGAGCGAATTCTAGTGATCCCATTTTAGGAGCTTCTTAGCCGGCTCGACATAGGAGTGAAGTAGGAGCTTATAGAGTTGGGGAAGTACGTACGCCACCCCACGATTGGTATTAAGGAATACACCCGTCATCCACGCAATTAATACACACTAATCAACCGGTAAAAGATAGTTAGGGAGTAAGGAAATCTAAGTAAACACATTTCTCTCCATATAAGTTCCACAACCTTTTTATTTTCAGTTATTTTATTTTATTTGCAATTTTAGTTATTTGGGTTAGTTGACTAGCAACTAATTCCGCCCACTCATTCAAACCCGAGATTTTACTTGCTTTTATAAAAATATAAAAAATACAAAAAGAATCTTCCCTCACCCTTAGACCTATTAGAGTAGTTTTTCAATCCTAACGACACTATTCCCCTAGAGAACGATCAATCCCCCGGTACTTGCCACTACACTATACTACATCGGTCAGGTACACTGCCTGGTGGGGATTGCAAGCCTCTTGAGATCCCTCGAGAGGTAAAACCTGTTGTAAGGTCGCAAAACCACGCATCACTACCACCGTTTCACAAATGTTGTAAATGACCTCGATCGTCATGACATCAAGTTACCTAAGATTGCTATCAATTCAAAATTTCTGGGTTGCCTTGGACCAGAATGGCAGAAATATGCAACATTTTTCAGGCAAACTAAGAAGATTGGTGAGGTCAAGTATGGACTAATGTATGACTTTCTGAAACAACATCAATCTAAGGTAGATAAGGAAGTTGCAGCACGAGGCGGTTTCATCCCAGCACCAACACCTAACTCACTTGCTCTCGTTGCTCAATCCAACTTTCCACTATCAAACCAGGAATTTGGTCAATCATCTTTCCAACCAAGTTTTCCACCACAACCTTCTAACCAAATCATCCCATATGAAGCACCATCACAATACTCTGACAATCAAATGGTTCCATATAACAACTCAGATTCCATGTTGTACTCAAACGCTGATTATGATGAAGAGGAGGATGCATTCAACTCTCTTAATGAAGCATTTGGATTAATTGCTAAGGCATTTGGCAAGTTCACCAAATCCAACAACCGTCTTTGTTCATCTTCCAACACCAGGAATCAAGCTGTTATTAATGATGGCAGAGTGGAAATTCAGAATCGGTCTTCGGGCAGATATGGTTCAGGAAACAGTGGAAACTACGGGTCTCCGAGGTTTCAGTCAGGAGGGAATAGGTTCAATTCAGCAGGGGGTAACAGGAACAGTGTGGGTAATACTCAGAGCAGAAATCAGATGACTGGGAATGCACAGAAAGGCATTGCAAATACTTCAATCACATGCTACAACTGTGGTGGGAATGGTCACATGGCAAATGCATGTCCAAAGCCTCGTACTATGGGCAGTGCATATCACAAGGAAGCTCTTCTGATGGCTCTTAAAGATGAAAAGGCAGCAGGAATGGTGACACAAAATGAGCAAAGCTTCATGGCAAATGCTGCATCTGATGATGAGATGGAAGATCTTGAGGCAAATGCTGCAGTAATGCTCATGGCAAACATGCAAGAGATGAACATGTCCGAGACAGGTCCGATCTATGACACCGATGGTCTATCTCAGGTACCTGATCCACAATGTCTTATACATGAAATTGCTTCACCATCTGCATCTTCATCTACAAATGACAATTCTGTTCAACATGATTCATCATTCTCATCTCCATCAGATGATCAAATAAACACTGTTGTATCATTTGATGATGATAAAACCGTCGTTTCATTTGATGATTCGATTGACGATGAAAATTTGGATCATCTTGAATAAAATGATCCTTTGACTGATCAAGATTCAGAGCTTCAGGCCTTGTTAATGACCACCCAATCACAAATTGAAAAATGCAATGAAATCAATAAAAATCTGAAAGAAAAGATTGCATTGTTAACGAAGGACAATGAGTGCTATAAACTATAACTTTCGGGATATCTAAAACAAGATAAATGTGAAAAAGGTTTTGAAATTGCTTTCCAACAAGAGTACGTAAAAGTTCAAAATTTAGAAAGTCAAGTTCGTGAGCTAACCGTTGCCAAAGCTGAGCTTCTCTCTCAAAAAGAAAAGGATCAATTTGAATTCAAAAAACAAATTGATGCTTTAACTTCTGAGTTGTTAAAAACTCAATCAGAGCTTTCAACATCTCAGCAGGATCTTCTTGAAGAAAAGCAAGCCACTAGGAAACGTGTTGACTCATATCTTGAGGAAATTCTGGATTTGGAAACCAAACTCAAAGAATTTCAAAATGTTGTGTATAAAACGGGTAATTATGTAACACAAATTCAAAAACTAACTGTGAAACCGAGTCCTAAAGGAGTAAGTTTTGCACTTGGAAGTGACAAACCCCGTAATTTACACATAGCACTCAAAGACAATCCTAAGTTATACAATGCAACATTTTTGTTAGATGATACCTTTCAACGTGTTGTTATGTATTCTAATGATGAAGAAACTGATTTTCTTGCACACAAGATTGAGGGTCGATCAAATTCACAAAAAGAGTTTTCAAGAGTACATTATGATTATAATGCACGACCTCATTTGAGCAAATCATTTGTCCCTCCTAAGGACCATCCAGAACAAACGCTAACATACACAAACATAAATGCTCCTTCGTCTATAACTCCTGTCCCCACAACTGCTGCACAATACAAAGATTGTTTGACAGAGGATCTTGTTGATCCACAAATGCCTCAAAAATGTCGGGTTCTTCGATATTTTCAGACATTTATGGACGACATTTCTCGTTTGGAGAATGAAATTGAGTTTAGTTCTCAAATTCCTGTCTCTTCTTTTCTTTCTCCTGTTCAAAAAGAAAAGAAAGAGATTCTTCAAAAGAAAATTCTTCCTCATGTCAGAAATCTGAAGAAATGCGCAACAAAATGGGAAGATGAGTTATACACGGAAGTAGCATCTATGAAAACCATTTTCAAAGCTAAAGATGACAAGGTTCAACGTCAAAAACTTCAAAAGAAATTTTTAGAAAAAGAAAATGATCAACTCTTAGAAAAAGTTCTGTGTTATGACGTTGTTTCTGTGATTATGAATTCGCTTTATATGTCATGCAATGAATTACTTGTGAATGATCATGCGGTAAATGTTGAGATGTTGCAAATGGAGATAGAAAATTTGGTCAAAGAGAATGAGGATCTTCGACAAATCAACAATGATGTGGAAAATAAAGTTTTTAACCTTCAAAAAAGGCTTGATTGGTGTCAAAATCAAAGTGCTGAATTTGAACTAAAATTTCAAAATCTCATTAGATCTTTATCATTTCAAAACAGTCATGTTCCTGAAAATAATAAGGAAACAAAGGCTTTCTTAAGACTTAAACTGTTTGAAAATGAAAAGGAACTAGATGAAATTCTTCAAAACAGAAATGACACAGTCCGCCACAACAGAAAATTAGATTCACAAAATCAAGAATTCCAACACATCATTGTTGATCTGAAGAATAAAATCAGAGTTTTAGACAAAGGCAAGGCAAATGTTCATAAGATTGCCCCAGGGATGTATGTAGTAGACAAAGCAATTACCCAAGCATCTGACTCAACCACTAATGCAAACACTTCTACTTCCACAGGACTAGATACTATCTCTAAGGCTAGCAGTTCCAAGACTCCCAAGAAACAACAGAAGAGTAGAGTCAGAAAGTCTAGGAATGGATCATCTAAGTCTTCAGAAGTTAAAGAAAGTAGTTTGAATGACACAGATGTAATGTCAGGAATAGAATCGACCTTAGCCAAGTCTAATTCTAGGAATGATGTAACAAATGTTGAATCTATGAATGATAATGTTGATGTTATGATTGATGCTAGTTGTATTGTTTGTCGTGCTAGTATATTATCTGGTGATCATCAAAATTGCATTGCTAAAACTCTGTTGAAACGGAAAAAGAAACGAACTAGTGGCTCTTCCTCTAGGCTCAAAACTGTTGCCTAGTCCATTTTAGGGAAACCACCACTAGTCGTTTCTGAGCAAACCGTTGAAACACCCATAGCCAAACCTAAGACAACCAAATCACCTAATGCATTCATTAGGAAAAAGGCTGAGACTAGTTGGACATGGCAACGTTGGTTACAAAACACTGCAAGCTTTAAATGGGTTCCTAAAATAATTAAATCTTGTGTTTCTAACCCAACGGGTCCAACCGTTATCAATTCTCCACCTGTTTCCAATATTTGTGATGCAGGTGATTCAAATTGTTCTCTGGATTGTTGATAGCGGGTGCTCCCGACACATGACCGGCAACCTCAAGCTTCTTACAAACTTTATCGCAAAGTTCATTGGAATGGTCAGATTCGGGAATGATCACTTCGCAGCAATAATGGGCTATGGAGATTATGTTAATGGGAACATCGAGATCAGTCGTGTATACTATGTTGAAGGCCTTGGTCACAATTTATTCTCAGTGGGACAATTCTGTGACGGAGACTTAGAAGTAGCATTTAGGGAGAAAACTTGCTTCATTCGTGATCTTCAAGGAAATGATTTGATGAAAGGAAGACGCGGAACCAGTCTATACACCATATCCTTTGAAGGCATGACAGCTTCATCTCCTATTTGTTTACTCTCCAAAGCTAATCCCACAAAGGCCTGGTTATGGCATAAAAGATTGTCTCATCTCAATTTCAAAACCATGACTGACCTTGCAAGGAATAAATTGGTTGACGGATTACCCAAATTTAGATATGCCAAAGATCATTTGTGTTCTGCATGTGAACAAGGGAAAAGTCACCGTGCTCACTTTCCTCCCAAAACAGAACACAGCACAGATCATGTCCTCCAGCTGCTACATATGGATTTGTGTGGTCCAATGCGGGTTCAAACTACTAACAGGAAAAGGTATATTTTGGTAATAGTGGATGATTACTCACGATGGACATGGGTCTACTTTCTTCGGACAAAAGATCAAGTTCCGTCAATGGTCATCACGTTTCTCACAAAGATTCAAGTTCAAGTCCGCAACACCGTCAGGATTATTCGAACAGACAACGGCACTGAATTTAAGAATCAAACCCTTCGGGAATACACTGAGAAGCATGGGATTGTTCATCAATATTCAATTGCTCGCACTCCCGAACAGAATGGTGTAGTTGAAAGACGAAACTGTACGCTTGTGGAAGCAGCTAGAACAATGTTGATCAATGCTCAACTACCAGATTACCTTTGGGCTGAAGCTGTTAATACTGCATGTTATACTCAGAACCGCGGCATGATCAACAGACGACACAACAAAACTCCATATGAGCTTATTCAAGGCAAAAAACCAAATATCAACTACTTTCATGTCTTTGGAGCACTGTGTTACCCGAAGAATGATAGAGATGATCTTGGTAAACTTAAGGCTAAAGCAGATATTGGGATATTCGTTGGCTACTCTGAGAATTCTAAGGGATATAGAATTTGGAATCGTCGGACCGGGGAAATTCAAGAGACTATACACGCCAATTTTGATGAACTCACGGAAATGGCTTCTGAGCAAGACCGCTTAGAACCCGAACATAACCGTCTAAACTTCCCTGAATCTTCGGCTGCACCTTTACCTTTTAACAGGAAAGATCTGGAAGATTTGTTTGCACCAATGTTTGATGAAGTTTGTGTTAGTAGTGCACCAGATGCTTCCACCAGTTCCGCTGCTCAACATGTCCAAAATCAAGCACCTGATCAATCTGCAACTACTACTACAGTAGTTGATAACAATGCACCTCAACCTGAACCCTCATCACCCATGGTTCAAACACCTCCACCTACAGTTGAAAATTCTTCCCCCACTTCTAACCAAGTTCCCACACCTTCAGATTATGACGGGAATGCATTCTTCAATCCATTTGCTCCACCACCAACCATTCCAGAACCAGGAGAATCATCCTCGAGCAATATGGACCCGTCAGATCACCAAAACAACAATCAACATTTTCCATCCACCCACAAATGAACAAGAGATCATCCCTTGGTAAATATAATTGGAAATCCTAACAACCCAGTCATCACAAGACAAAAACTTCACTCAGATAGTGAACATTGCATGTATGCACTCACTGTCTGTCAATCTAAACCTAAAAACATCAAAGAAGCCCTTACATACGACAACTGGATTGAATCCATGCAAGAAGAGCTGGATTAATTCAAACGTTTGGAAGTTTAGGAATTAGTTGAAAGACCAGATGGAGTTTATGTTGTTGGATTGAAATGGATTTGGAAGAACAAGCTGGATGTAGATGGTACAGTGATTCGTAACAAGTCCCGACTGGTAGCAAAAGGGTATAGCCAAGAAGAGGGTATTGACTTCGAAGAATCGTTTGCTCCAGTGGCTCGGATTGAGGCAGTTCGAATGTTTCTGGCATACGCAGCCCACAAGAACATCACAGTTTATCAGATGGATGTGAAGACGGCATTTCTCAATGGACAACTCCGAGAAGAAGTGTACGTGTCACAACCAGAAGGCTTTGTGGACCCAGATCATCCTAACCATGTTTGTCGGCTCAAGAAAGCACTATACGGCCTTAAACAAGCCCCGAGGGCGTGGTACGATAAACTGTCTGCATTTCTCCTTGCTAATCATTTTACCATTGGAACTGTTGACCCGACTTTATTTATACAGACACACGGGGAAGACATTCTCATTGTTCAAATTTACGTAGATGATATTATTTTTGGTTCAACCAATAAAAAATATTCAAACGCTTTTTCTAAATTGATGAAACAAAACTTTGAGATGTCTATGATGGGTGAACTTAAATTCTTTCTAGGATTGCAAGTTTATCAGTCACCCCGTGGTATATTTCTAAGTCAGTCAAAATATGCTCAGGAAATCCTGAAAAAGCATGGTATGACCAGCTGTGACACCTATAACACCCCAATGTCCTCCTCAACCCCGAAGCTAGATGCTGACATACATGGGACACCCATTGATCCTACGAAGTATCGTAGTATGATTGGCTCGATCATGTATCTCACGGCTAGCAGACCGGATGTTGTATTTGCCACATATCTTTGCTCCCGATATCAGTCTAGACCGACTGAACGGCATTTGTCAGCCGTTAAAAGAATCCTTAGATACATAAAGGGAACCATTAATTTGGGAATCTGGTATCCAAAGGATTCTGGGTTTGAACTTGTTGCATTTTCAGACGCTGACCATGCAGGGTGCTTAGACACAAGGAAAAGTACATCTGGAGGAACACAGTTTTTGGGTGACAAGCTAGTCTCTTGGCAGTCAAAGAAGCAAGATTGTACCTCACTGTCTTCAACAGAATCTGAGTATGTAGCCATGTCTGCCTGTTGTGCTCAAGTCATCTGGATGAGATCACAACTGATGGACTACGGTTATATATTCAACAAGATTCCGATGTATTGCGACTCAAAGAGTGCCATTGCCATTTCATGCAACACAGTACAGCATTCGAAGTCCAAGCATATTGATCTCCGGTACCATTTCATCAAGGAACACGTGGAAAAGGGTACTGTTGAATTATACTTTGTGGGAACTGAACACCAACTGGCGGATCTATTTACAAAAGCCTTGCCTCATGCAAGATTTGTGGATCTGGTTCACCGGATTGGTATGAGATGTTTGACGCCAAATGATTTGGAAAAGTTTCTTAAAAACAATTAACAAAGTCAAACATCTCCAAACATCTTTGTAAATACTTTCTTAAAAAAAAATGTGTGTGCAAGTACAAACCCTTATTCAACATTTTGTTCTTTTTAAACCGTCTTCATGTATTTCTGAACAAATGTTGAGGGGGAGACACAAAAATTTCACAAATTTTTAAAATTTGTACTTGCATGTTTTACTATAACATTGTTGCTTCAAAATTGGTTATTATGGTGATTCTTGAGCCTGTCAAATTGCAAAAAGACTAGAACTTTGATTGTTAGAGGACTATAAATGCTATAAGATGAAACTTGTTATGTTTGGAGTAATAGAGTATACGCATTAAAGGTTAAGGGACTAATTGTGAAAAAGGTTAAAAAATAGAAGTAGAAGTTAATGCGTCTGACTGATTGACTGTGATTCACATTTACTCTTACTGCAAAAGTTGTCTCTCGCATTTACTCTCACTCACCAAACTAATCTACGGCCTACAATCAATCGTTCAATCTAGTCAAGATCAAGCAATTTTGTGAGTGATTTTATGATTATAACATGTTTTTAACGAATGGATTTTAAGGATTTAAAGATCCAACGGTGGATTTAATGTGTAATAATTATTCACAATTTAGGGTTCACAATGATTTGGGGATTTTTAATCCCATGTGTAATGTCTGATTATGATTGTACGTCTGTGCTTAGAACATGATTGTATAACATATATGCATGCTTAATCGTACCAGAAATCCATATGAATGTTTATTCTTGATTTTAGGGTTTATGTTCATAATTTGGGGAAAATCGTATGCGAATGTTTTGGTGTAATTAGAGAGTTGTTATGTTGTTGTTATGATATGAATTGAACATGTGTTGCCTCAGATTAAGCCCAGAAACATCAATTAGCCGTTAATTGAAATTTAGGGTTTATGAAGAACACGATGCACAAGCAGTTTGATTCTAGAGATTGTGTGGTTAATTCATGTTATAACTTGGACATAATGCGTAGAATAGCTATGTGAATCCATTGCAATTGGCATGATATCGATAATTTGTGTAAAAAAGATGCGTAGAAAAATCTAGGTGAAAAATCGTCGTCTAACGGGTTTCGGAATTTCTTGTATAAGATATTCTCGAATTTGCAATTGCTTTCGCAATTGTCATTTGCTTTCGCATTTTCCATTGCTCTCGCAATTGGTGGTTGCTATCGCAAATGGTAATTGCTCTCGCAATTGGTGGTTGCTATCGCAAATGGTAATTGCTCTCGCAATTGAAATTTTTTTTTTCGCAATTGGAATTTCTCTCGCATTTGAAAATTTTTCTCGCAATTGGAATTTCTCTCGCATTTGACAATTTTTCTCGCAATTGGACTTTCTCTCGCATTTGACAATTTTTCTCGCAATTGGTAATTTCTCTCGCATTTGTCAAAGTCTCTCGCATTTGACAACTGCCTTCGAAATTACAAATTTCCAAAGAAATTACAAATTTCCTTAAGTCTTGTCAAATTAAAGAGAAGGTTTCTTATACAAATTAAAATGATCAATTCATATACTAAAGATTGCAAAGTCATGTTAATAAAGGATGTTATGTGCAAACACTTAGTCTCATCTAATGCTAACACAAATATATCCTGCAAATTGGTTTCATAAAGCTATTTCAGATTATCCACAATGTCTTCACAACAACAACAACGACCACTTCCATTGATCACCAAAGCTGAATTATTCCCACAAGGGTTCACGGCTAAGTATGGCAAGAACAATTCAAGAGTTGTCTTTGACAACATCAAGTGTGCTGAACCAAGTTGTCGCATTGTTATTGAAATCCTCAAAAGACATGAATGCCGTAGTATTTTGGAGGATTCAGATAGTATTCCTGAGTTATACATCCATCAGATGTGGAGCACTATCAACCCTGATGACAGTGACAAATTCTTCACATGCACTCTTGACAGAAAACAAGTCAAAGTCACACCAGCACATCTACGTGAAGCTTTATCTCTACCTAATCCACCGGATATCTCACGACAATACTGGCCTTCACCCACTGAACAAGACATTCTCAACTTTCTCATTGGCATTGGATATGATGTAGATCCCAACCTTCCACTCAACATTATCTCAAATATCAATGCTAAGTCCATTCCTCAACCATGGAGAGCAATGTACTACATTCTGATTCGAACAGTGTCTGGAAGAGACAGTGGTCACGAACATCCCAGACTTTCTCATGCTCAACTCTTCTGGGGAATTGTTACCAAACATAACCTTGATTTTGCTGCTATTATCTGGGAAGATCTTATGTTTCAAATACGGGCTCAATATAAAAAACCATTGACTAAAATTCCATTTGTCCGTTACACTAAGTTGCTGATCAGTCTTCTCCTTGATAAGAATCATGATATTTCTAATCGACCCGAAGACAGAGAAAGACATGTGATAAAGATGGACACGGATTTCAAATCAGTATACTTTCCAAAGGATAGCACTCACAAACAAGGTCTTAAGCTGTTTGAGGTTCTACTTACTGATGAGGTCAAGGAAACTCCTGCTTACGAAGATTACATTCAGGCTTATGAAAAGAAGCTTGTCGGCATAACTAAACTAACTGAGGGAACAGGTTCTTCCAAGACTCGTTCCAAAAGTAGTAGAGCTAGTAAAGCTGGAAGTGCATCGAGTGCTTCAAAGAGACAACCCCCAAGCAAGAGGAGAATTGTAAAGACTGCTCCAAAACCAAAAGTTGAAGACATTGGTATTCGTGATGAATCTTCTGAATCCTCTGAAGACACTGAACCAGAATTGGAAATACTTAATGAGAAAGAAGCTGAGTTTCAAACACAGCTTGACATAGAGAATGCAGCTAAGGCAAGTATTATACAAAAGAAGATTGATGAAGAGAGAAGAGCAGATCTACATATGAGAGTAATGAGGGAATTGGAAGAAAAGAAGAAGGAAGAAATTGCTAAGGGAGCAGGAGGATCAGGAGTCACTCCAGCACCAGTTTTATCCCCTAATCCGGTTAATCAACCCGGTGACTCAAAAACTTCCACAGTTCAGCCAGACACGGTTAATCAACCCGATATGGCTACATCTACGGTTCCCCCTCCTCAATCAAGCTCGGTTAATCAACCCGACTTGGACAATCAAACACAATCTGAATCAGAAAAGATAGTCTTCACAGAAAATGAAATTTCAAATTCAATGTTTGATGACATCCCACATCAAGAGGAGGTACATCACCATGATGACACTGGTGAATGGGGAAATTCTGAGGAAGAAAAGGAAATTACTGGATCAAAGACTACTAAAGCTGCAAATGAGCTGGAGGCACTTGCTGAAACAGAAAGGAAAAGGAAGGAAGAAATGGAAAGGAAACAAAAGGAGGATGATGAAGCCGATAACTACATTATCTCTCCACTTAATGATCCTATGGATATTAATAAGTCTCCTCAACAACAACCACGAGATCAGACTCCTCCCATTCCTTCTCCCAAACCTATCACACCTCCTAATTCACCTCCCAAGCATCCAACTCCTCCAGAATCACCTAGAAAATCTCCAAAACCTTCATCTTCATCTCACAAGGATCCTACACCTCCTAATTCTTCATCATCTATACCTTCACTCACTCCATCACCATCAAAATCACCATCACACAAAGGCAACGCAACAATGGCAAAAAGAATTAGAACAGTCATGAAAGGCAAACATGTCAGTAAAATGGCCAAAGTCACAAGAGTTGAAGTCCTCTCACCCATATCCAGGCAAATAAAGAAAGCAGCCAAACTTGCTCAAGCAAGAAAAGAGAGCAAGTTGCAAGAACAAATGACAGAAATGAAAAACCTTGTCAAGGATCTGTCTGATCAAGTCAAGGAGATGCAGCAAACAAAGCAGAATATGGATGAGTTTCTTACTTTTGATATAGAAGATAATATCAAAAGTAAGACAAGACATTATGTCAAACGCTTCACTGCTGATCTTCAGAAAAATATTAACGAGCATGTCAATGCTCAACTTGATGTCAAGGTCAAAGAAGCAATCATCTCCAATTCTGGCTTCAAGCAACTCAAAGACTTCACCACTGAAGAACTCATACTTGAACTTCTCAACAGATTCCATGCTATGACATCTCCTTCTCCTGAAGATATCAGTCTCATAAAGTCTATTGAAGCACACATTAAGAAGGTTTCTTGCAAAGTTGCTGCTGATAAGGGTAAAAGGATTCGTGATGACGACAATGAGGACCAAGATACAAATCCCACACAGAAGAAACAAAAGACTGGGAGTGGATCTGGTATTCACATTCAGGAACCAACAGAACAGAAAACTTCTTCACCACCTCCAAAACATCAAGAATCTGGTCCTAAGGAAACCGAGCATCACTTTGAACATTTCATAAATGAAGACATTGAGTTTCAACCTCAAGATGATCCACCCCAACCACCTCCAAAACCAGCAAAGTCTAAACCTTCCAGCAGTAAGAAACCTTCTGAAGAACCAGCTGTGGTAACATGGTTGGATACTGATGAAGATTTACAAGGAAATGACTGGTTCGACTATCTTGCAAGGGCTCAGATCAACAACGACGAAGCTTCCAAAATAGAAGATAGCACGTTTGAATACACTCAGAAAGTTAAACATGCATTCAACATTAAGAAGATGACAAAAAGAGAGCTTCGTAGAATAAAAAATGATGCCTTCATTCTTTTAAAAGATAAATCTGCAAGTGCCGCTGAGTTGGAATATCATCTGGAGAACATTGCTCGGGCACTATCCAAAGACTTCGATTGGACAAATCCAGATGTATTCAGGGAAGGTGGTCTTGACAGTAAGAAACGTCCATACATCACTGACTGGACAAAACCACTTCCTGTGATCCGACCATACCATGGAATGTCAGAAATTCCATTCACATTCTTCTTCAATCAAGATCTGGAACTACTCGTACATAGGGCTTCTAGTAAATTCAAATATGTTACCTCAATCACATTCACTCCTACTGTGAACTACATCAATCCTGCCATTGAGGAAGAAGCTAGACACCGTAAACTCTTCATCAACAAACTTGCAAAATATGATCGTGACGCTGAACTTGGAATTCACCACTGGTTTGACAAACGTAAGTCGTGGTACAAGTACAAGCTTGGCCTCATGGCATCCCGTGAAAAGGTGTTCAGTGATCTTCGTATCAAGGCGGTGCTTGATGCCAAGGGATCACAAAAGCTTGGCTACACTTTCATTTCTGAGATCACTGTTCGCAGACAAGATGATCTACTTTACACTTTCAATGAAGCAGATTTTCCCGCACTCAATCTGTTGGGAATAAAATGTTCAAGTCAAAGAGCCTGCCAAAGATGTTAAAGAGCCTGCTAGTTGATTTTTGAAGAGTACGAAGATGTTCTACCAGTACCTTCTGGGTAGAAGGTACTGCTAGCTAATGAAGAGCCTGCCAAGCTTATGTCAAGTCGATTAGATATTTTGTAATAGATATTTAGTTGAATTATTAGTCTTTGTACATTGTTATACGTTATGTAGAAGTAGTGTAGTCCTCTATGGTTTACAGAAGAATATGGCAGAGTTGTACATTGGTAGTTGTATTTAATTGTAGGCGCCAATATAGTCAAAGTATAGTCTTATATTCAACCACTTGACAATCTTGTAATAAGATATCCTTATCTTATAAAAGGATATCTTAGTCACCACTTCATGCATGCATCTTTAACCAACTCATAACCAAAACAAACTATCTCTCAAGTAACTTAGTTACTTCAATTCACAAATCCTTTTTACAATCTTAGATTCAAGATTACTTTGTAATCCCGGTGATACTTAGATCATCCGTATTATTTCATCAATAATATTGAATCGTTTTGTGTTAACCAAAGTTGTGTTCTTTGTTCATTGCATTCTCACGTTTACTTAAACTCACCACCTTGTGTTCTTTTAAGTGTGTTGTAGTAGATTCCGCATGCTAAACACATTCAATACATAAATATCTCAAACAAACAGAACAAAACCGTTCCACAAGTGGTATCAGAGCTAGGCTTGATATTTACTAATTTAAAAGAACAATGGATGTTGAACATATTCAAACAAATGTTGCAGCTAAACTTCCATTACTTAAGCAAAATGAGTTTGAAATGTGGAGACTAAGGGTTGAACAATACTTTCAAGTGCAGGACTATGCACTTTGGGAGATCATTGAACAAGGCAATTCATTTAAACCCCAAATCACCACTACAACAGTAAATGATGCTCTTGTAACAAGAATACAAGACCAACCATCAAATGCAGATGAAAAGATTCAGAAGAGAAATGATCTAAAAGCAAGGAGTATGTTACTGATGACTATTCCAAATGATCAACTTCTGATCTTTAACAAATACAAAGATGCCAAAACCCTTTTTGAAGCTATTGTGGCTAGGTTTGGTGGTAATGATGCTACCAAGAAAACACAGAAAACACTTCTCAAACAACAATTTGAGAACTTTACAGCCACAACCAATGAGTCTTTGGACAGTATGTTCAATAGACTTCAGAAGCTTGCAAGTCAGTTAGCCATCCATGAAGTGATGATAACTCAAGAAGATCTAAACTCTAAATTTCTTAGGAGTTTACCTTTAGAATGGTCTATGCATGTCATTGTCTGGAAGAACAAGCCAGATATTGACCAGATGAGTCTCAATGATCTCTACAACAATTTCAAAATTGTAGAACATGAAGTAAAGAAGACTACTGGGTCAAGTTCAGGAAATATGGCTTTTGTTTCATCCCCAAGCATCTCAAAGGTTGATAATGAAGAAAAAGGTGGCAGAGAAGAAGGTACTGCCAGTACAACCTTTGGTACTGCTAGTACTTCTAGTAGTACCAAATCCATTTTAGATGAAACAATTGGGTGTGCTTTTCTTACATCTCAACACAATGGGTCCGTATTAACTTTTGAAGACCTTCAAGAGATTCATCCTGATGATCTTGAAGTGATGTACATAAAGTGGCAACTTTCACTTTTAAGCATTAGAGCTAAAAAGTTGTTGATGAGGACTGGCAAGAAGAGAATGATAAATGGAAATGAGCCTGCTGGCTATGATAAGTCAAAAGTGGAGTGTTACAACTGCCACATGATGGGTCACTACTCTAGAGAGTGTAGAAGACCTAAGAAGCAGGATGACAAGGGTAGAGGGTTTGACAACAGGAATAAAGGAAGCTTTGAGAAGAAAGGAAGCTTTGAAAGCAAGAGTAAGGTTGTTGAAGTTGCTGAGCCAAAAGCAATGGTTGCTATTGATGGCATGGGTTTTGATTGGAGTTTCATGGGTGAAGATGAGTCAACTTCTGATGAACTGGCTTTGATGGCATTCTCCACCCCTGAGGTACAAACTATCAAATGTTCTAATAATTGTGAATTTCTTAAAGAATTAGAAATTATAAGAAAATCTTATGATACAGAAGTATTAGAACACAGAAAAACCCAACAAACTCTATTTAACCATCAGTGTGGTATGGCCAAACTAGAAAAACAACTTATTCACTATAGAGAAAATGAACTCACTTTTTCTGATGCTAAAGCTGCTCTTAATAGACAAATATTTTTGAAAGATTCAGAAATAGAAATGGTAAGGAATGAGTGTACTAAAGTTACATTGGCTAGAGATAATATTCAACTGACTGTTACTAAATTGGAAAATGCTTCTGAGTGTACTAGGAGCATAGTAGAGAATCAGATGAATAAGAGAATAAAATCAGGGATAGGATACAATGAATGTCCACCTCCTTATAGAGGAATTCCTTGTCCTCCAGGATCAAATCTTGCTGAATCAGGTGTGCATGAAGTCATTAACAAACCATTGGCTAAACCTGTAGTGATAAGTGAACCTTCTGAGAGTGCTAAGAATGTCTCACTCTCTAAGGTGCTCACTGATAAAAGACCAGATGTCCTAATTATTGAAGATTGGGTATCTGATGATGATGAAGATAAGACTGTTCCTATTAAAGGAATCAAAGTAGGACCATCCAGTCCTAAGAAAGTAGAAGTTAAAGCTAAGGCTAAAGCTGTTTTGAAAACAGTTGAAAGTTGTAAAAATTGTAATAACAACCCTAGGGGAAGCCAAAGAAATTGGAACAACCTTAAGTCACAACAACTAGGTGATGACTTTGTTATGTTCAATAAGGCTTGTTATTATTGTGGTAGCTTTAATCATCTTCATGCTTATTGTAATAAATGGGTTTCTGGGAGTAAATCAAAGTCTAAAACAAATGTTACTCACCCCAGAAAAAGTTTTGTTAAGTCTAACACCACAAATGTTAAACATACTGTTAGACAAAATAAGCCTGTTATTACAAAACCAACTGATAAGGGTACAAGAAACACTTTCAAATGTGTACCAAAAGTTGTGAATAGTCCTATTCAAAAGAAATCTGTGGTCAAAACACAAATTTGGAAACCAAAAACCAAAGGTCCTGCTAGACCAAATGGTACTGCCAAGATTGGTATTACCAAAATTGGTACTGATAGACCAAAGACCACACAATGGATTAAAAGGGAAAGTGTTGTTAAGTCCTCAGCATGTTGGATTTGGAAACCAATCCAATCAAAAGGTGCATCAACAATCCTGAAAAGGTTTGATTTCATTGATGCAAGAGGCAAACCCAAGTCTGTCATGGCTTGGGTACCCCAAGGAAACTAATATGTTTATTCATGTGCAGGAACATTCAACTGATATTGAAGATCAAGGATATGTTGATAGTGGATGTTCAAGGCACATGAAAGGCAACATGTCATTCCTCTCAGACTTCAAAACTTTTGATGGAGGATATGTTACCTTTGGGGGAGGAATAAAAGGAAAGATCACTGGTAAAGGTACCATCAAAACCAGTAAACTAGATTTTGAAAATGTGTATTTTGTGAAAGAACTTCAGTTTAATCTTCTTAGTGTCTCACAAATGTGTCACAAAAAGAACAATGTTCTCTTTACTGACAATGAATGTATGGTTCTTTCTTCTGATTTTAAGATGCCTGATGAGAGTCAGATCCTTCTTAAAATTCCAAAAAGGAACAATATGTACAGTGTCAATTTAAAGAACATTTATCCTAAGGAGAGTCTAACTTGTTTGGTAGCAAAGGCCTCATTGGATGAATCTATGCTTTGGCATAGAAGGCTTGGTCATGTAAACTTTAAAACAATCAACACTATTGCAAAATATGATTTAGTAAGAGGTTTACCCAAAAAGATTTTCCAAAACGACCAAACTTGTGTTGACTGTCTAAAAGGCAAACAACATAGAGCTTCTTGTAAGCCCAAGACCCAAAACTCTATTTCTCAGGCTTTACATATGCTTCATATGGATCTCTTTGGTCCTACTAATGTGTGCAGCTTGAATGGAAAAAGATATTGTCTGGTTGTTACTGATGATTATAGCAGATTTTCATGGGTTTTCTTCTTAAGATCTAAACATGAAACTAGTGAAATACTTAAAACATATATCACTGAGGTAGAAAACCAATCTGATAAGAAGGTCAAAGTCATCAGATGTGACAATGGGACAGAGTTCAAGAATAGAGTTATGGATGACTTTTGCAAGGAAAAAGGCATAAAAAGAGAGTTTAGTGTAGCTAGAACACCTCAGCAAAATGGAGTAGCAGAAAGAAAGAATAGAACACTTATAGAGGCTGCTAGAACTATGTTAGTAGACTCTAAGTTGCCTATTTCATTTTGGGCTGAAGCAGTTGGTACTGCTTGTTATGTACAAAACAGGGTTCTTGTGACAAAGCCACATAGAAAGACACCTTATGAACTTTTCTTTGGTAGAAAACCATCTTTAAGTTTTATGAGACCTTTTGGTTGTCATGTCACTATTCTAAATACCAAAGATCATTTAGGCAAATTTGATGGAAAAGCAGATGTTGGCTATTTGATAGGGTATTCCTTGCAGAGTAAGGCCTATAGAGTGTTTAACACTTTCACTAGGCTAGTAGAAGAAAATCTTCACATAGAGTTTCAAGAGAAACTAACAAATGTGAAAGGAATTGGACCAGATTGGATGTTTGATGTTGATAGGCTTTCAGAATCTATGAATTATGTGCCTGTTACAGGTACAAATACTAATGTTGATGCAGATTTTGAAGACAATGTTGAAACTCCTAAAGATCAAGATTACATCTGGATGCCAATTTGGAAAAGTATGGATCTATCTTCAAGTCAAGAAGGACCTTCAAACACAACAAATGAAGGCAATGAAGAAGATCAAGGAACTCAGAATCAAGAGAATCAAGAAAGTGGTGCTAATGAAAATGGTACTGCTAGTTCTTCAGATGGTCCTGCTAGTTCAAGTATTGGTACTGCTGAGCCATTGAATGTTCAAATAGATGATTCTTTTCAAGAAGAAGTGGGGATTAGCAATCTACCAACTACTTATGAAGTTCCTAAAACACCAAACACTAGAATTCTCAAAGATCACTCAACTGATGATGTGATTGGAAGCATAACTTCTGGTGTTAGAACAAGATCTTAAGTTGATTTATCTCAAGTCTTATCTTCAGATGAAGAAGGGTTTATCTCCTCTATTTATGAAGAAAAGAATAATGATACTTCCAATATATGCCTGTTTTCATGTTTTCTATCTCAGGCTGAACCCAAAAACATAAACAAAGCTTTAGATGATGCAAGTTGGGTGGAAGCTATGCAAGAAGAGCTTCTCCAATTCAAGATTCAGAAGGTTTGGATATTGGTTGATTTTCCCAGAGGTCATAGGGCAATTGGAACCAAATGGGTGTTCAGAAACAAGAAAGATGAAAGGGGTATAGTGATCAGAAACAAGGCTAGATTGGTAGCACAAGGATATACTCAAGAAGAAGGGGTAGATTATGAAGAAGTGTTTGCTCCAGTTGCAAGACTTGAAGCAATTAGGCTTTTCTTGGCCTATGCTTCATTCATAGGCTTCACTGTCTATCAAATGGATGTTAAGAGTGCATTTTTGTATGGTGAAATTGAAGAACCAGTATATGTATCTCAACCTCCAGGCTTCATTGATGCAGAGTATCCAGACAATGTTTACAAGGTTACCAAGGCTTTGTATGGCCTACACCAAGCTCCTAGGGCATGGTATGAAACATTGGCTTGTTTTCTACTAGAAAGTGGATTCCAAAGAGGCAGGATTGATCCAACTTTGTTCATCAAAAGAACAAAGAAAGATATCTTGCTAGTGCAGATTTATGTTGATGACATTATCTTTGGATCAACAAACCAAGACTTGTGTGTACAATTTGAAAAACTTATGCATAGTAAGTTTGAAATGAGTTCCATGGGGGAACTTACTTTCTTTTTGGGTCTCCAAGTGAAACAATCCAAAGAAGGCATATTTATCAGCCAAGATAAGTATGTAGCAGAGATCCTAAGGAAATTTAATTTTGCTGATTCTAAAGTTGCAAGTACACCAATGGATCCAGACAAAGGGCTACTCAAGGATGCTGAAGGAGAAGATATGGATTTGCACAATTATAGATCAATGATTGGGTCTTTGATGTACCTTACATCATCAAGACCAGATATCATGTTCTCAGTATGTGTATGTGCAAGGTTTCAAATACATCCCAAGATCTCTCACCTCACAGCAGTCAAAAGAATCTTTAGATATCTTAAGGGTCAACCTAGGTTGGGTCTTTGGTATCCAAGGGAATCATCTTTTGAATTGGTGGCTTATTCGGATAGTGACTATGCTGGTGCAACTCTAGACAGAAAATCCACAACTGGTGGATGTCAATTTCTTGGTTGCAGACTAATCTCTTGGCAATGCAAGAAACAAACAATGGTGGCCAATTCTACAACTGAAGCAGAATATGTTGCTGGTGCAAGTTGTTGTGGGCAAGTTCTTTGGATCCAAAATCAAATGCTTAACTATGGGTACAATTTTCTTAACACCATTATTTATATTGACAATAGCAGTACTATTTGTATCATTAAAAATCCAGTTCAACACTCAAAAACAAAACATATTGAAATCAGACACCATTTCATAAGGGATTGCAATGAGAAAAGGTTAATTCAAGTAGTTAAAATTGATTCTGAAAAGAATTATGCAGACCTTCTCACCAAAGCTTTTGATTTAGGTAGATTCAAATATCTTGTAGGAGGTATTGGAATGATAAATCTTTGAATAACATGTGTTTTTGTTCATAAACTTAACTGGTATTTGCTTTTAAACAAGGTACTGCTAGTTAGTCAAAAGGTCCTGTTAGTTCATAATTAGTCCTGTTGATATAAAATTGCTATGTTTTGTTTATATAAAGGCTTGAATGTTTAAAATGCTATAGATCAAGTGCTTTGCACTTTGTTCTTTTGGTTTGCAACTAACACATTTCAGGTTGATAACAAAACAAGAGTTCTTCCAAACAAAAAGGAGCAACAAAAGTTATATTCATTTCAGGAGAGATAACAATCTCAGGGGAGGAATTAATAGCCCAGAATGGAAGAAAAACCAATTTATGAAAGGAAAGACAAGAGCATACAAGATGATGCAAAGTTGAAAAAGAGAAAGTTAGATCACATATCTAGAAGGGATGAAGCATTTCTCAAGGAGAAAGTTCTATCTAGATCAAACTAAGGAAAGTTTCAACTCAAAGGCATGACATTAGATGATTTCAATTGTTGAACCAATCATCCAAGATACACAGCATCATTGCCTTTTTAATTTCCTCCATCCAAGGAAATTGCACCATCTTTGGGCCATCATGGCTTTTGGTATTCCACTCACCAAGTTTTTACAAACTGAAGAGTTGGCTAGTCCTTAAGCAAACGGCTTTTGGTAAAGACAAATCAAATCCATTGATGGTTGATAGTTTACCAAAAACTATATGGTTGTTAACTAACCATACTTAATTGTAAATAGTTAGCTAGTCCTTAAGCAAACGGCTTTTGGTAAAGACAACTCAAATCCGTTGATAGCTGGTAGTTTGCTAAAAACTATAAGGGATTTTTATAAAACTTTCAAAGGTACTGGTAGTTCAAAATTGGTACTGCTAGTATAAAAAGGTACTGCTATATAGCCGTTGAGCCTGTCAGAAAAAGTTTTAGCCATTAGGCCTGGTAGTTAAAATTAGCCGTTGGGGTAGTTATGTAAATTACTGATGATTATATTATATTATATTTCACATATAAAAGATCTTTTTAACCGCCTATACATTTACTTATTATAATCTTTCTTATTGTCGGTTAAAAGTAATTCTCTCATATCTTCTTTCATCAGTCATTATCATAATTCACATACACCTTTCATCTTCTACCAGTACTACCAACAAATCCCACCATCATTTTCAAAATTTTCATTATGGCTTCCACAGTTGTTCTAGATTTTGTCCAACGTCACAATCAGTTAGCATTTTTGGAGAAGTCAGAGGATAATGCCTCATTTCATCAAGTAGTGGACTTTTTAAACAACTCCTACATCAGGTTTGCTTTGCTAGTCAATCCCACTATTTATGAAACACAAATTTTGCAATTTTGGAAATCTGCTAAAATTAAAACTTCTGAAAATGGGGAACAAAGAATTAAGGCCAAAGTGGATGGTAAACACTTGACTATTACTGAGTCATCCATAAGAAGACATCTTCATTTGGATGATTCTGATGGTATTAGTCAGTTACCAGATACTGAAATTTTTGAAAATTTACAAAGAATGGGGTATCATGCTGAGTCTAACAAACTCACTTTTCTGAAAAAGCATCTTACTCCACAATGGAGATTTTTGATTCACACAATCCTTCACTGTTTGAGCCAGAAGAAAACCTCTTGGGAGCAATTTAGTGGAAACATGGCTTCTGCTCTCATTTGCTTAGCCACAAACAGAAAATACAATTTTTCAAAACATATTTTTGAGGGATTGATTAAAAATGTGAAAAGTGAAACAAAGTTTTTGATGTATCCAAGATTTATTGGGTGCATCATTGCAAAATTAAAACATTTGTTACTTCCCACAGACTCAATTTATGACACACCAAAACTTTCTCACAAAGTATTTTCAAATATGAGAATTGGTTTTAGAGGGGAAGAAATACCACTTTTTGATGAAATGTTACCACAACATCCAGAAGAACCAACACCATCAGCTGATATACCATCATCTAGTTCTTCACATGGTTACATTTCCCCAACACATCAAACATCACCAATACCATCTCCAGTACCATCAGCAACACCACCAACATCATCACATCATGTATCACAAACCCAATCACCTCAGACAATGCAAGAACTGAAAGACAAGGTGAAGTTCTTAGAAGATGCTCTTAAAAGTCAAAGCAAGAAGTTTTCTGAGATCAACATCAAATTAGTAAAGAGGGTAAAGAGATTGGAGGGTGAAGTGAAGAAGCTAAAGGGTAAAAAGTCTGCAAAGGTTGTTTTATCTAGTTCTTCACAGTCAGATGCTGATAGGATATGTCACTCTTCCAAAAAGGGGAGGAAGGATAGTTCTGAAGATGAGGAAGAGGCTCAATTTGAATTCCATGATGGAACTCAAGTTTATGATGAAGAGCCTGTTGGAGCAGGGCAAGAGCCTGCTAGGCCAGAAGAAGAGCCTGCTAGGATAGAAAGGCTATTGGCTATGGGGTACAAAGGGTCTGCTGAGAAAGTGTACAAGAGAAAGAGGGATTTAATTGCTGATGAGCAATCTTCTGCTCCATCACAAGCACCAACTCCAAAGGATAAGGGCAAAGGCATTATGATTGAAGATGAGCCAAAGTCCAAAAAGTTGAAAAGAACTCAGCAAATTCAGATGGCTTTAGGAGAAGAAGAAGCCAAAAGGGTTCATGAAGAAGAGCTAAAAGCACTTGAAGCCTCAAGAATGCTTGCAGTAATGAAAGAGCAGAAAGATGCTGAAGATGCTGCTCAGACTCTTCTTGATACTCAAATTGCTCAAGAAACCTTTGATGCACAGATGCTATGGATTATCAATAATGATCCAATTGTGAAAGGTCAAGCAGCAATTATAGTAAATGACAAGAATCTCAATTCTGATGAGAAAACAGAAGCACTTGAATCATTCATCAACAAGAAGTATAAAGAAGCAGCTTTGGCTGACATTTTTGAGAAGATGAAGGAAAGTCAGAAGAGAGGTTTTAAGGTAGGACAAGCTCAGAAAGATCAGGTGATTTTTATGAAAAGGTTTTTGAAAGGTCAGGCAAATTGGACTGACTATCAACTAAAGAAGAAATCTGCTGATGAAATCTTCTTCTTGTATCTTCAAGCCTACAAAAGTCTTTACTACAATGTTCCATCTGATGTACACCCCTCAATGAAGAAGAAGGATGCTCAGAAGAAAGAAGTAGCAAAATTGGACACAGAGCAAGTAAGTAAAATGTTGATTACTTTGCCTACTATCATACATGCTGATCCAATTAGCTGTAGAAGACCTATTATTGATTGGGAGATCAACCATGATAGATTAGGAAAATCATGGAAAATAACAAGGGTTGGGGGTCAGTTTGCTATCTTCAAGAATTTTGAAAATTTAGTTAGAGCATGTGACAGAGCAGACTTGGAAGAATTGTGGAATCTAGTGCAGATTAGACTAGACACAACTTCTAGTACAGATGCTAAGGAACAAGAACTTTGGGTAGAATTCAATAGGATGTTTGATCCTGATCCCAAAGATGTTCATTGGAAATTTCCCTATTATGATCCTTCAACAACTTGGGAATTTCTAAGCCATAGCAATATTCATCACCTTTTCACACAGAGTGGGATAGAACTCTTTATGTTGGCTGAGAAAGAGTATCCACTTAGTTATGAAGTGCTTAAAACCATGATCTCCAAGAGATTAAGGTGTGACAAAGATGATGAGAACTCAGAAATTGTTCAGAGTTTGCTGAGGAGCATATCTGAGCAATATGAAAGAAAAAGGAAGAACAGAGAGTGAAGGTTTTTGGAAGAGTTCTCTCAAATCCTCAAGGTATGTATTTTATTCATCAGAAACTTGTGTATTTTAATGGAAATAACAAGTTTAGGGGAGGATTGTTGGGAATAAAATGTTCAAGTCAAAGAGCCTGCCAAAGATGTTAAAGAGCCTGCTAGTTGATTTTTGAAGAGTACGAAGATGTTCTACCAGTACCTTCTGGGTAGAAGGTACTGCTAGCTAATGAAGAGCCTGCCAAGCTTATGTCAAGTCGATTAGATATTTTGTAATAGATATTTAGTTGAATTATTAGTCTTTGTACATTGTTATACGTTATGTAGAAGTAGTGTAGTCCTCTGTGGTTCACAGAAGAATATGGCAGAGTTGTACATTGGTAGTTGTATTTAATTGTAGGCGCCAATATAGTCAAAGTATAGTTTTATATTCAACCACTTGACAATCTTGTAATAAGATATCCTTATCTTATAAAAGGATATCTTAGTCACCACTTCATGCATGCATCTTTAACCAACTCATAACCAAAACAAACTATCTCTCAAGTAACTTAGTTACTTCAATTCACAAATCCTTTTTACAATCTTAGATTCAAGATTACTTTGTAATCCCGGTGATACTTAGATCATCCGTATTATTTCATCAATAATATTGAATCGTTTTGTGTTAACCAAAGTTGTGTTCTTTGTTCATTGCATTCTCACGTTTACTTAAACTCACCACCTTGTGTTCTTTTAAGTGTGTTGTAGTAGATTCCGCATGCTAAACACATTCAATACATAAATATCTCAAACAAACAGAACAAAACCGTTCCACACAATCTCAATGACATTGAAGATTTGTATTTGATGAAAGTACAAGGGAAGCTGAATCATCTTAATCCTACTCTTCTGTATGCGTTTAGCACGGCTATCTGTCACTCCATCAGAAGAACGGTTATCAAAGAACGTGTTGAGGATCTTCAGCTTGGAGTTGAAAGCTATCAGAAGAAGTTGAATCTTGAGGAACCCATGTTTGCTCTTACTGACAACAGAGAGCCTCAGTACTTGCTCAAGAACGACCCTGTCTTCGGATTCGTCTACAGAAGTGCTACAAACACAAACCGTTTCATGCCACATAAAGAGATTCACAAGTTCTGTGATGACACTCTGAAGAATGTTCGAGATGGGTTAGTTTCACGAGTTCAGGATCAAGTATTGAAGAAGCACAAGAAATGGAATCATCATCAGCTTAGGCAAGTCAAGAATTTTATCTGGTCGATCGAAGAAAGGCTCTACCGAAGGGATCAGATGAGGAGGTTGGAAACATATGTTGGTGGTCGTCCTCCATTTGCCATTAGATTATTTCAGAGGACAGATCCACAATTCACCACTTTTGGCAAAGGCGGTTAATTGTAAGAATTTGATTTCAATATTCATTATTCATTCATAATTCTTACTTATATATGACTGTGATATGACAACGGCTTGTGCACACATAACAGTGTACAACCCGGACCCCAAAGAAAGGACCCTGAGGTACGCTTCAGTGCCTCAATCCTGAAAAAGGAGCGAAAGCTTCTTACTTATGAGCAGAATTAAAACCAGAATGTTTTCTAAAGTTTTTTCAAACATTCTGCTCATAAGGACAAGTATTCCCTTGTTAAGGGGGAGTATTTGAAAATATAATCTTTGTTCAAAGAAATATAAATGTTCTTGAAATTCTTCCCTAAAACTCAAAAACAACATATTTTAATCATAAACGTTTTCCAAAAACATCATGAGTATGCTATTTTTGAGGGGGAGAAGTAAAAGATGATTAAAATATGATGTCTCATTTGCTGGAATCTCTTGTGCTCAAACTCAGAATTGACCCTCGAATTGACGATAGGAAAAGTCAGTAGTCGAAAGGACATGTCCCGGACGGGTAATAATTTCAAGCCAGTTTAACTGGTGATGTAAGCGTGTCTCGCAAAGGACGTGTCTGAGTAGAATGTACCGATTTCGAGCGATAATCTTTGAATCTGATATGGACGGGTAATAATTTCAAGCCAGTTTAACTGGTGATGTAAGCGTGTCTCGCAACGATCAGGTTCATTGAAAGTCGATCAATTCAAAAGTGCCTACTCTTTCCGGCATGTGCAAATTTCAAATTTATTACCTATGCGCACATGTTAAGGGGGAGTCTTTCTGAAAATCATCAAACTCTCAAGGTGTCAACAAAATGTCTTTACAAATTATCGACACTTTGAGAGATTTTCAATGGTTTTGGTTTTATGGCACCATTAGGATAGTCATGGAGTTATAAGGTGACTAAGGTTAGGGAAAACCGTCCTATGATCCGCCAGAGCCGGAGGGATCTACCCAAGGACAATACCAATAGTTTAGAACTAAAAAGTCCTAGGTATGATATAAAAAGGAGAAAATGAATGAACGGAGAAAGAAGGGGTTGAAGAATTAAAAAGAAAAGCAAAGAAAAGGGTGAAAAGAAATAGCCCTCCATTTGTTCAACCTTAGGGCAGACACCGGGTTCAATTCATAATCTACTGGTTGATGAGCATCCCCGGTATTGAAGACTAAAGACGTCATGGACCCAGTGACGCACTAATAAACCTTCTAAGCCACTCAAGTGTCTCTCAAAAGACATTTGTTTCATTCACACGGAGAACCCTTCATAATCTATCGATCTTCATTACGAGAGTGTTGATATTGAAAAGGAGGCAATCTGCTCCACGCCTCTGAAGACCAAACAAATGTGCACTAATTGAGTCTAGAGCCATGAGATTCATTAAAGATCTCTTAGGTACACTTAGTATTACTCTGCTGTTCTACATCATGGGCAGCAGATGTAAAATTAAGAAAGTGTCCTTCGCAGATCTTAGCAATCTGCCGAGAACATTCATGAGAGAAGTCACAATTGTGATTATCAATGATTGAATGGAAATCCTGCCAGAGCAACATCAAACAACTCTGACAGCAGGTCACTTCGGTAACTCTTTGTGGGTTACGCTTAGTGTTTGCTCCAAATGGTCTACAGTCGTGGGGTGATCTCCAGCGACTCACTGAATCGTGGGTGCACTTCGGTGTGTCCGTGTTATCCCTTTCGGGGGAATCCGGTTCAGAACGGTCTGGGTTAGGATTTGAGAAAGTCTTCACACTATGCTGTTGACAATCTCAAGTCTGAGCCTGTAAGTACCGGTTGGTTCGTGCTGATGCTGTTGTTGTTGCTGCTGCTGCTGCTGAGGAGCTGGAGTTCGACCATCAAGACTCCATCATGTTCATATATTGAAGAAATGTTCTCTCAAAGACTCAGTAACATCAAAAGTTCAACTTATAATACAGTAAAGTCAAAAGTTCAAGCACTTCAACCTTTCTCATGTTTTAAGATTGAAAAGTGAGAACAAGTTGCAGATAACAAGTCAAAGACATATGAGCATGATGGAGAAGACAAGAAGACGTTGGAGATTGGCAGATCGAGACAACATCATATCATCTTAGAACAAGAACAAAGAAACAAATATTATAAAGACGTCTGAAGCCTAAGAAGCAAAGATGACGTCATGCAACATTGATGATCAAGACTTAGGGGGAGATTGTTAGGAACACGTTTTAATCATATTACAAGTCTTGTTCATTTAGTTTACATGTTGCACGATTTAGGACTTTATGTTAGCTTTAAGGACCGGTCCATAAGGAGTCCATGGGCCGGCCCTCCTATCATTTTCTTTCTAGAATCATGTAAGGAAATGTTGCCCTAGTGTTATGCCTATAAATAGAGGTGTTGAGGCAACATTTCTCTTGTTGGTTTTTCATGTAAGTTGCGTAAGCCTTGTCCTTGAATCATTCGAATATTGAAAGCCTTCCTTTCTATCTTATTCTCATCTTATTCTCTTTAGCTTATTGCTTATTTACTTATCTTCTCTAGTCGTAGCTTAGTTTAGTAGTAGTATGAGTTTTATAGTTCATTATACGAGTGTGTATTTGAGATATTAGTGACCTACAGACGTGACTCAGCAGATAAACTCCAACAGAGATCTGTAAAGTGTATTTTTGTAGGATACCCAAAGGAAACGATGGGTTACTACTTTTACTACCTACCTGAAAACAAAGTCATTGTTGCAAGATATGGAGACTTTTTAGAAAAGGAACTAATATCTCAAGAATTCAGTGGGAGAGTATATGATTTGGAAGATGATCATATAGATACATTACCTTCTGAAAATACTAGCGTACTTCCTATGGAACCTGAAAGTCTGGGTCCTCCACCTGGAGTTGAAATTGTTCCCATTCGCAAGTCTTCAAGACATGTGAGAGCGCCTGAACGTCTATGTCTTAACGTAGAAGTTGAGAAAACTATATTAGGGGATCTTAATGAACCTGCTAATTATAGGGCTGCCATTGGGAGTTCTGAAAAGGAAAAATGGGTAGTTGCTATGAATGGGGAAATGCAATCCATGAAAGATAACAATGTTTGGATTGAAGTAGACCTTCCTCCTAATGCCAAGGTAGTTGCGAGTAAGTGGCTCTTCAAGAAGAAAACTGACATGGATGGCAAGGTACACACCTATAAGGCCCGTTTGGTAGCTAAAGGCTTTACTCAAACATTTGGTGTTGACTACGAGAAGACATTTTCTCCTGTAGGCTATTAGGATTCTCATAGCTATAGCAGCATATTATGACTATGAGATTTGGCAAATGGATGTCAAAACCGCCTTCTTAAATGGTCGCCTAGATGAAGACATCTATATGGCGCAGCCTGAGGGGTTTGTGAATCCAAAATTTCCAAACCGTGTATGCAAAATTCAAATATCCATTTATGGATTGAAGCAAGCTTCAAGGCAATGGAATAAAAGATTTGATGAGGAAATCAAAAGGTTTGGATTTACTCAGAATCTTGATAAGCCATGTGTATATCACAAAGCTAGTGGGAGTAATGCAATTTTCCTTATCCTATATGTTGATGACATATTGATCATGGGAAAAGACATTCCAAGTTTGCAAAAAGTTAAGGCATATCTTGGAAAGTGCTTTTCTATGAAGGATTTTGGAGAAGCTGCATATATTCTGGGAATCAAGATCTATAGAGATAGATCAAGGCGGTTAATCGGATTAAGTCAAAGTGCTTACATTGACAAAATATTGAAGAGATTCAATATGCAAAATTCCAAGAAAGGATATTTACCAATGGAAGTAAAACATGGCTTGAGCAATGAGCATTGTGCTTCAACACCTGCAGAGGTGGCACGCATGAGTAAGGTTCCTTATGCTTCGGCAGTAGGATCTATTATGTATGCGATAAGATGCACAAGGCCAGATGTGGCGTTCGCTCAAAATATCACCAGTAATTTTCAATAGAATCGAGGTGATAAACATTGGATTGTTGTTAAACATATTCTAAAGTATCTTAGGCATACGAAAGATATGTTTCTTGTGTATGGTGGAAATCCAGCTACAGAACTTGATGTTACAGGTTTCTGTGATGCGTCCGGGCAATGTGACAAAGATTATATGAAGTCTCAGACTGGTTATATCTTTGTTATCAATGGAGGAGCAGTAGACTGAAAGAGCAAGAAGCAGAGTACAATTGCGATGTCTGCGACAGAAGCCGAGTACATAGCTGCTTCGGAAGCTGCAATGGAGGCAGTCTGGATTAGGAAATTCATTTCAAGGCTTGGTGTTATGCCTTCAATTGAATCGCCTATTAATATGTATTGCGACAATTCTGCTGCAATCATATTTGCCAATGAGCCTAGAGTCATGAAGGGCACCAGACATTTTCTACGGAAGTATCACTATGTTCGGGAACAAGTCCGCGAAGGTGAAATAAATCTCTTGAAAGTTTACATAGATGATAACTTAGCTGATCCATTCACTAAGGCTTTAGCTAAAGAAAAGCTTACTGAACTTTCCAATGGAATTGGACTTAGATTAGCTAGTAGTTTCATGCATGACTGTGTTTAGTATTTGGATAAAGGATATTGTAAACAATTTATTATTTATTAATGAAATAAAGTATTGGTTATGTTTATATTCATTATTTAATATTGTTGTCCTATTTTTTGCATGTTTTAATCCGTGAATAACTTAGTTATTCTAAATGTCCGTTGTCAGTTAATGATATGGGAATATCATTATGATAAGACAAATCTGAGTTTTGGTAGAATATACTTGAAAGTATATTGATGCGTTGTCATACCAAATTCACATGATATTCAATGAATTGAATATAAGACTTATCCCAACTACATGATATTACCTATGGATATTTCTAAGTAAATCATGAATAGTTATCCTCAGACTTGAGATACCAAATAACTGTTGTGAATGTAGTGTATTCTGTTGAACAATTTAACGCTATACGTAACTGGTAGTCATAAGGATTGTTTTCAGAACTGTTGCAAAATTCATAGGTTATGCTCGTAGTCAAGATAGAATTTGTTCCTTCAAATTTATTTTTGGAGTTTAATATTGTTGGGCCCCTCGTAGGGTTGACAAGATGTTTGCGTGGCCACGCCCAAGATCTCCCCTGAATATGTTCAGAAGATTTGGTAATCTTGCTCAATCACAAACAACGAGAAACAGAATTTTGAATAAAGATAATATCCATATCTTTATTTAATGTAGTATTAGAAATAAAAGGATAATAATAATGATGATGAATCATTAAAGGTTTTTCCAGGAGACCTACTCGAGTTGTATTAGAGGCATCGGCGTTTTGCAAGACGCTAACCGATGTGATCACAACTATTATGATATGTCTAAGTGGGAGCTGTTAGTTTTATAGACATAAAATAGTAGTTGTGTGTTAGGATCGAACTCGAGATCACGGGATTGCACACGTTACAAATGAAGAATTAATTATTAATAATTATGTATAAAATGTTATATATAATTATTATATGCACAAAACATTTAACGGATAATGACTAACGACCGTTAAACGATAAAAAGAAACAATTAAAGAGTGAATAAAAAGGAAAGTCGAGAAGGATCCGGAATACCCTATGGGTATGCCGATCGGCCAAAGGGATTAGGAATCCTAATCCATGCCAAACTTGTCCTCCAAGTTTACTCTCTATAAATACAAGGCCTAGGTTTCATTATTGGGTACTCTTGTACACTCTAATACCAAAACCTTGTGTGTTTTTCCTCTTCTTGTCTAAAAGTCGATCACCTATATCCCTATAGGGTCGATTATAATTTTTGATTGTCAAGAAATTTTTGTTTTGTGTTATTACTTGCATAACATTAATTCAGTATTAGTTTTTGTGTACAAGAACGTGATTCTTACACACTATTGTAAGAATCTTGGATTGAATTGCAAAAGGGTAAGGGGCAATTCTTATAATCCTATTAACCCTAATTAGGGTTCATTATTCATATTGCGCAAGTTTGATTCTTGCTCTTGCTAGAATCATCAAGGTACGTTCACTTTAATATTAGTTTAATTATTTATGTGTTATATGTATTCTATGCTTCCGCTTTATATATTCTTTGGTGTTTAGATTTATATATATATATATATATATGATAGTCATGGTAATGTAATTCCAACACATATTGCCTTAGTTTGATTACTAAACTGAAAACAAAGCTATTATTTTGATTTCCCTTAATAAGCTCTCACATAGAAAGACAGATTACAAATAGAAGTAGTATGTACATATATGACTCCATTTTCAAAATGAATTGTTCCCCTTTCATCATCATCATAAAATGTCCTAAAACACTAGCAAAGAATTCTTGATATCATACCCCATCTTTTCAAGATTAGGGTTGATGGCAAATTGAATCATGGGTGGCGGTCCACAAGCCAAAGCCAAAGTATCTTCAGATACTTCAGGAATATGTTCTCTCATGATGTCCTCAGTGATGAACCCTTCACTGTATTTCCACCCTTCTCTAATGGACTTTGCAACGACATACCAAACCTTCACTCTATCTTGATACTTCTCAGCCCATGCATCTAATTCATCCCTCAATAATATATCATCTTCTGTACGGTTTGCGTAGATCACGTACATCTTTGTATCGTCCTCTGGATCCTTCAAGATAGCCTGCATCACTTGATAAATTGGTGTAATACCCGTCCCACCTGCGAACATGGCAAGTTTTGTGGCAAACTTTTGTTTGCCATGTACCGAAAATGTTCCCCTGCCCATGTATTCAATATGACCCAATGGACCTTTGATTTCGAGGGAAGAACCAATAGCCATTGACTCAAGATATTGTGACATGAGCCCTCCATTTGGAAACTTGGGCTCGACACCTTTGAAGTAAATTTTCACAAGTAACTCAAAGTACCCGACTTCATCAATGGTGCTAGTTGGTGTGTATGCTCGCATGCATAGTTTGTCATCAACTGTGGCACATAAGAAGATATGTTTCCCTACTGGTAGACCGAGAACTTGATCTGGTGATGGGAGGGCGAAACGGAATAGCCTCACGTCATGGGAAACCGATGTTTTTGCGATGAGTTTACATGGGATTTTTTCACGAGGGATTAAGGCTACGTTTCTTGTTGGTACAATTTCCTTGATGGTGGCTAAGTGTGATGTCAAGTAGTTGGTGGCACCATGGACCGAGTTATTCGGTGATGAAGCAGCTGAGTCCGAGCTATAGCCATTATAAGTGGTTATGAGTTCACCTATTCGATACTCTTCTAACAACTTCTTGGCCTTATCAGAATGGATTGCATCAAACTCTTCAGTACAGTCAGTTCCAGCGTTGATAAGTATGCTATCACTGCCACCAGGATGATCTTTGAGGAAAGAGGTGCAATCATAGATGTGACCATGGACCACGATCCAAGCAGAATCAGCAGAGTTGTGTCTCTTGACTTCAGACATAGAGAATGTTAAAGAGGTCGTGTTCATGAAAGGGGATGAAACACTCTTCTTGAGAGTTGGATGTGCCAATTCTGTTGAAATCTCGAGGTGCTTTTCACGAGCCATCCATCCACCAGACTGGTTTCCTGGTTGTGTTGGGTGTTCAAATACGATACCAATCTCGCCCTTGTGTGGTTTGCACATGTTGGTCTTCACTCGAAACCAACAATTGTTCATCATACCCTGTATCATTTGTCATATGAATGTGGTTAGTTTTAGATGATCAAATAACAACCAGATTTTACTATATTTTATTTGTATGTAGGAATTAAAATTTAAAAGTATGGTCAAAGAACCAAACAAGCTAGGAATAATGTGTTTCAATTCATAAGTTAATTGACGCATAACATGATTCTATTGATACTCGATCACATTAAATTCTTAATTAATAAGGGACCTTCAAAAACTAATTTGCTATTCTTAAATAAAATTCCCTTACAAACATAAAACCACACATATAAAACAATTGGTCATGCCGACATAAGATGTTAGAACAAAAAACTAGTCAAAAGAGAAATCTTGAAGGAGAATTATGGACCAAAGAAAAATGAAGAGGTTATCCCATTTAGAACTACAAATAAAATTATGCATGATTTTAACAAGCAAAATGTCTATTTCCATCATTAAATTTCAGTGTAGCTATAAAATGTGGTAATAGTTAACAAATAATTCTGTTTGTCTTTTACGTAAAACGATAGCCATAATATGACAAAATACATAAGATATCAAAAGTCATTAACCGATGAGATTCCATAGATTATTTTGTTCATATTTTTGTATAACAGAAATATATTGTTGTCTTTGAGATGGGAAAACAAGTAATTTACCATGAGATTCCAAATGAGTTTGTCTGGCTGAGTGTTAAGGGTCTGATCCCAGGCTCGAACCGCGATTTCTTTGGCACCAAGAAGGTCCAAAACCTCAACTTCAAGTGACCAAAAACACCAACACCAATATTTTCCATACTTGTTTGGTTTCTCCTTATGGTCTAGGGTGCATACACTCCATGTTTCACCTCCGTCTAGTGTTACCTCCACACGAGTCACTTTCTTACCACCTCCTGCATTTACATAATTAACCATTTAAAATTAATATAAAATCAAGTGCTAATTAATAAATAGCCTACTTAAAAACTCATTCCAATATCGTCATAATAGCATTGACCCTCAACTTCTGGAGATTAAAATATTAAACTAAATTAATGTCCAAGGATGACATAATTATATGTCTGACTTCTAAACAATTAGAGTACTACTAGTATGTAACAGCTACATTAAAAAACATAAATAATATAAATATTAATAATAGTAAATACTACTCACTCCGTCTCAATTTATTTGTCAGGAGAGAGAAAACACAAAGTTTAATAAAAATGGGGCCACTTTAATTTTCAACCACTAAAATGGAATATTCCTCCACTAGATTCTCTAGTTTTTACTAAATAAGGAAAGTGGACAATTAATTTGAGACATCCATAAAAGGAAATATGGACAATTAAATTGACACGGAGGGAGTAATAATAGTAAATACTACTCCCTCTGTCCCAAAATTATTGTCACCTGACAAAAAACACATTCTTTTAAAAAAAATGTCACTATCACTACTTTCTCTCTCTTACTTTTTTGCCAAATGACAAGTTTACCCTTAACCAATTAATTAACACTTCTTTAAAGTTTGCAATATTAATTTCAACCAAAGGTAATATAGTAAACTTTACCAAACTCCACTATCTATTCACTTTTTATTTTGGGTATGTGACAATAATTTTGAGACGTCCGAAAAAGGAATAAGTGACAATAAAATTTGGACGGAGGGAGTACAATTTTTTTAATTAAGCCAATGTTCGTGAGACTAGTCAGTGAAAACAATTTTTGCTTTAGTAAGTGTTGTTTTATCATTTACTAAGATCAAGTTCATCACAGAAACGCACCCTAAGACGTAACCTTGTATTGAGTATTTAAGTATTCAACACAACATTGTTCCATTTAACATGTTCTACCATTTGTGTTTAGTAAATACTACTCAATATTTCATATACTATTCATTTGACCATTATATATAACTGCATCCCATCCAACATATTATTAAAACAAATAAAAACAATCTTTCAACACCAATTATTTTATGTTCGTCACCCAAAAGAACTTTCAATAAAGAAAAGGATGGTTATGGTTAAGTATTTTCGAATCAAGGGGAACCCAATGTATTTTGTTTACCACTTAATCAAACCACTTAAATATTAAAGATATTACGCTTTTATATTATAAAACTACTTAGTTGTCGGTCTCTAACTTAAGTACTTAACTATCACTAACCTCAACGCTTTATATAATTGTTTTTTTGTTAATCATGTACTTAGTGGTGATTAATTAAGTAAGAATATTCTCTTTATCACAAAAAGTAGTTTTCGCAAGTTGTCATTCATGTGGTTTGACTGCAACACTAGTAATTAAATACGAACTTTCTCATCCATTCTCTTTCAAAACACCAACTTAACCCTAATAGGCTAAGAGCACACGGTGTGGGACTCGCTGAGCTTCGCCAGTCCACCGTGGCTAGCTCGTTGAGGATCGCCACGACACCCCCCCCCCCCCCCGTTTTTTTGGCCAGTTGAACCCCCGTCGTCTGCACGGCGAGGGTAGAATTTGTACTTTTGTCAGATTTGGGAAGCATCGATTGTATGCACTGGGAATGGAAAAATTGTCCGGTCGAATGGCAAGGGCAATTTCACAGAGGTAATAAAAAGTATCTAACTATAATGCTTGAAGCCGCTGCGTCATACGACTTGTGGATTTGGCATGCATTTTTTGAGGTAGCGGGTGCGAATAACGATCTTACCGTTTTGAATAATTATCCTTTATTCGACGACCTGCTTGATGACATCGCCCCTGAGGTTCCGTTTGAAGTATACAGGTGTACACTTAAACATGGGTATTATCTAGCTGACGGAATTTACCCAGAGTGGTCATCTTTTGTCAAATCATTTACGGATGCAAATACCCCCAAAAATGCTGCATTTAAAGCAAAACAAGAAAGTGTTCGAAAAGATATCAAAAGAGTTTTTGGTGTCCTCCAAGGACGTTGGCATATTATTGCCCAACCGGCGCGTGCATTTACTGTGGTCAAGTTACGGAGAATCATGTACTCGTGCATCATAATGTATAACATGATTTTGAAATATCAAAAATTTGCGATATCCGAAGTTAGCGAAATGTATATTTGTCCGCAACCAAATTTACAACGGTCATGGATCGAGCGTTGCGAAGTGCAAAGAAAGAAATTCAAATAACTCCGTGATAAACGCAAACAAGCAACGCTTCAACAATGTCTCATCGAACATGTTTGACAACGACAACAATGAGAACAATTTCAACAACAGAATCCGAATAATTAGCTTCGTTATAATTTGATGTATTTCTTAAGTTGCGTATGTTTTTTTACCGTATCGTTATTTTACGTTTCGTATGTTCTTTTATTGTGATGTATTGTATTTTTATTTTTAATGAAATGAATTTATTTTATTGGGAAATTTGAATAAAAAAGTAAAGTTGTAAGTGGTGGGTTACAAATGAGTAAGTTAAGGTTAGTTGTGAGTGAGGGAGTTAGTTGTGAAGGTTTGTTAAAATGATGTGGCACCCCGTGAACCCCAAATGAGTAACTTGAGCTCTTCACGACACCTTGTGCTCTAATACATAATTTAACAAAAATATCTAGCTGTTAAAATTAGTAAAGTACTCGTATCTAACATGTTTTACAATAAAAGCAAAACAACTTGTGCGCCAAAACCGGTATACCAACTTGATCGGATAGTTATTTTTTTGGCAAATTTCGAGACAACATATTGCAAATACACTTTTGAACTTTTGGCCAATATATATAAAGAAAGTAGATAATTACCGGAATAAGCATAGCCTCTCATAGTGTAAGGCTTCTGAGTGGTCCATGAATTAATGGGCAATATCTCTTTATGGCAAGGTGTAGTAATCACAGAGTTTATGTTCAACTCATTGATGATGTATTCGGGTTTATACCACCAACCTGCACATTAACCATATACATAAGCTTTTCATTTATAGTATGTAAATATTCAATATGTAGTCATAGCGTATATCAAATGGTTTATGTATTTATTTCTAGATTTAATTTGTTATGACAATGTCATCCTTTCCTACCCATATGAAGAGTTTTATGTTACCTATTACTACAACATAGTACAAAACACGAACAAGCAAACAAAATCTAGTGCAATAAATGTAACATTTAGTACTATATGATATGTATGTATTTATTACTATCAATCGCTATTTGATCATGTACATACCGAGAGATATTCTATCGAATTGATGTCATCATCTAATATATTTGTTTATCCATAGTCTATGATATCAAATATACATGATTCATAAATATTTGGTTTCAGGGGCGTACGTCATACAAAGATATACGAGTAATACTCAATGGCGGCATATAATATATTTAGATTTGATCTATCTAATAAGTTAGTACAACAAATGTGTGTTGCTAGCTATCTTTCAGAAAATAAAAAATGTTGCAACAACTTACCTTCTGAGTTAGCTAGCTCTGCATCAACATGTGATGGCAACACACGGTTGTCTTTGAAGTGGTAGTAATTTTCGGACTCTGGTGTCGTTACGATAATACGTTTCAACCACTTGACCATCCTACCACCGATGAATCCCGGAATAATCATCCTCACGGGAAACCCGTGATCAGGGGCCAACTTTTCACCATTTTGCATATATGCCAGTATGATATCCCTAGCCGGATCCATTGCCATCTCGATACTTATGCTTGTTCCGTATTTGGAACCACCGCCTCCAGGGAGATCTTCCGCTCCCTCGAAGCATACATTAAGCGCGCCTTTCTTCCGGCTGTAAATCCCACACCTTTTCAAAAGTTGGAACAATGGAACTCCTTTCCAAACTGACGTTGATATCCCAGCTGCACCCCAGTTAAACCCTATGGTCTGCTTTGTCAAATTTTGTTCCTTCCTACGGTTCCCGGCGCAGACTAGCGACACTGGGAATTCTCTGGAAGGAAAGTCCTTGACAAGCTGGGTCATTGTGAAACTACCAGGTCGCTTCACAAGCCCACATATCTCCACGGTCCAGTCCTCCCATGTAGCATTAGGGACTGGACCGTGGTTACGGACATAATGAAGAGGGGCAGGGGTAATAAACCCGTGTTGCATGAGTTTATTCAAAGGTGGCTCAGAGTTGAATGGATGCTTTCCCGTGAGACGAACCATTGATGGGTTACGCTCGATCCATTGATCAGCCGTGCCCACGTCTCTCGGGTCAAAAATGGAACTTTCCAACTCGGAATTAGTCTTTTTAATGACATCACGATAATCAACCTCCTCTTCATCATCGTCACTAGTATCGCTAGGAGGATAGACAATAGCCTGCTTCTTAAGGGACGACGTAAAAACTTGATTAACAGTGGAATAACGGATAGGTGAATCGGAACGTTGGTGGTTTGGACTAAAGGAACGAACACTAGTATGTTCATGATGGAACTGACGTTTTTCGACGGAGGCTGCCATAATGATTAGCAAAATAAAAGCGTAAGTTGGATTTAGTTGCTCAGCCTCCTTGTTTGGTTTGTTTATCCTATGTGCTCAGGAAAGTGAGACACACAATGTTGCTTAATCAACACACTTCATTTATATGTATATATAAGCAAGAGGACAATAGAGTCACGTAGTATAAAAATCTGCCTATAACTTTATATTAAACTAACAGTGACGCAAAAAAGAACCATTAATATACTCAACCACATAAAATATAAATATAAATTTATGCGTATTCACATGGTTGGAGGCATTATGTGATATTTAAAATGAAGATTTTTGAATGACAAGTTGGTAAATTGGAAACGTCTTCATGAAATATAGTGAGAACTAGTTATGTAAAAAGGTCTACTAATTTGAACATTATTAGAAGCAAATTGTTGAATCATTAAATAATACAAGAAAAGAGAGAACATGGGACGATTTTTTTTTTTTTTTTTTTTTTTTATAATTTTAGAAAGGCAACATTTATTGAAGGAACCAAACAGATAACAAAATAAAAAAGAAATGTCATCCCACCTTCTTAACAATAAAATTAAAAAGGATAGGACCCAAAGGAAAAAATTGCACCACAATGTGTAGCTACGAACAAAAAAAAAATGAAGAAAGACAAAGGACAATTGACTAGGCTAGACACAAATAAGACAACTTCCCACCATTCCATGGACCACTAGCAATAACCAATGACCATGAAGGACAAAGAGTGGGGCCAAACAATAGTTACACAATTAGATAGTACATAGACATTAAACTTAACCATACCAAATACTTGCAGCAGCCACAACCAATACTAGCAGCATGTTTGCAGCAGACTAACTGAACTAAGCTGTAACACATGCATGTTTGCAGCAGACACTGAGACTCAATCCCAACTTATATCAGTAGACATATTTGCAGCAAACAATGAAACTCAATCACAGCTTATAAACTTATGGTAGCCGAATCTTAAGAGGTTCCCAAAGCCATTGTTGCCAATCTATCTTTTTATATTTGTTTGACCATATAACCGCTTGCCAAACGCGAGAGAGGTGGGCGGGCACATTAACATTTCCATTTGATGAGAAGAATTCATCAATAGAGAAAACATTAACGCCACCCACCTTCCACCAAGAAAAAATCTTTTCCCACACTCTCATAGCTAGATCACAAGTGGTCAAGCTATGAGCACAAGTTTCCACGACCATATTGCAACATGGACATAGAACCAAATCCAAGTCAATACCTCTTTTGTCGAGCTCCACACGAACCGGAAGTCTTCCTTTTAAAGCCCACCACACAAATATGTTTACTTTTCTCGGGACCAATTTATTCCAAAGCGTTTCACGACCTCCACGGATGATTTTTTTGGCGAGGACAGACCAACTAAACAGCAAAAAAAAACCGAGTCTAAACTTTGACCGTGGCCAGCTTTTGGTAGAAAATTTTGTGCGTGGTCTTTGGCGAGGACATGTCCTCGCCAAAGATGATGGTCAAACTTTGACTGTAACACCCCAACCCGACAAGGGACAAAATGCCACATTATGGTGTCAATCAGAACATACAAACGCAAGCGGAAGACTTATAAACATAATAGTTACAAAGGTATTCTAGGGTAATAATGAAATACTAACTCTATACATAATGAGTTCCAATACTGAAATACAAATCCAAGCCAAAGCTACTGAAGGTAAATCTAAGCCTAATCTAAAAGCAAATGGGTGTCGATCGTCAAGGTAGTCCACTAAGAGCTCCTATGCACTCTTCACTCAACCCAGCTTGCAACCTAAAACCTGCCGCAGGAAAAGAAATGCGGTTGAGCTTAAAAAGCCCAATGAACGATATATATAACAACCGAATAATCAAAACATATATAAGTATAGGTAAAAGGAAACATAAGCTCCTGCTGAAACGAATATCATCTGTCAAAAGAATGAGAGATCAAAGATCAACTGAACAAATATCATAAGTCAAATGAGTCAAATGAAGTAAGAGATCAAGAGACACAACGGATCAGATAATCATAAGAAAATCAATGAATTAAATAAGAATAGCCAAGAATCTGTCTAAACGAGACACTCGAATAGACCACATAATCACATATACGGAATAGCCACGAGCCTGTCTAAACGAGACACTCGAATAGACCACATAATCACATAATCTCATATCCTGTCATACCATAAGTAACCATAGAGGAACGAACTCTCAAAAGTGAAATGGGTGTATGACACACACCAACCAATCACTACAAAGCCATATCATAACATATCACAAACCTAGGATGCATCCATACGCCCCCTACAAAATAAATCATATATGTACCCTGTACTAGACAAGTATACACACATATCATAATGACCAAGAGATCTAATATCATATCATATCGTATCAAAAGGGGACGCCGTGGACTGATCACACCGCCACAGATGGTGTCATGCCACTAGTGCCTCAATGACATGGCCATGGTACCTCCATGGCTAGTTAGCTCGGGCAACTAACAGAACAAATCATATCAAGTCATATGATCATATCAAATGAATAGCAACGGATATCATATCAAGGAATCATAGCAAAGGCTCATATCAATGGAATCATAGCAAAGTAAACGAATCAAAGTCAAGGATTGGAAAGTCGTGAGAGAAAACACACTTACTGAGAAAGGGTAGAATATATGTACCTCAAACCGCAAATGAAACCATATCAGAAAACACAATGATCGAAAGTTACTCCTTTTTCAGCGAATCTACACGAATTAATGATCACGTATTACTTATAAGCTCACTTTATAAGTTTGATGCTTATAGTTATCCAGATTATGATTTCTTTCTATTTTTAGAAACATTCCATTTTATTAACATTCCAGATTTAGTAAGTTTCCTGAATTTATAACCTTTAGGGTTAACATTGACAATTAAGTAAACTTAAAGGCTTAAAATGACCAACATCATAGTTTAGGGTTGATTTTGACAAATTTCCAAAGATTAGGGTTTAATATGTCATTTTAGCAACTATAGGGTTTAATGTGAAAATAATCAAAGTTTAGGCTAAAACTGTTAATTTTGGATTTTAGGATATATATTACTATGCTAGGAACTCAAAATGAGATTAGTATCACGCCATATTTCTTAACGAACCCGAAAAACGTAAAGTACTCGAACCACAAAACCGTATCGACACCAAACTAAACAAAACCCCATTTCGTATACCTTTTGGGAACCAAACAAAACCGAACGTGCATCATTAACCAAACCAATACCCACAACACTTAAACCTTTTTCACCCAGTTTGTAAACATGTTTAACAACTCGTTCGACCACCCACGACTTGTACACAAGCACACTATTTGACAGCCCTTACTAATCGAGACCAAAGCATGAATTAACAAAACTAAAAAACAACTAACTCCCTACTTTTTTCCCAAATTTGATCACACACTCATGCATGCAACCTCTCTTTAATATACACACTCACACTCAACATACACTCACCCACATATTTACCTTCGAACTCCATACATACGACACCTAACCATGCACTTTATCCAGATTTTAAACGACACAACAGCTACATAATTCAGTCCAAGAATAACTAGCCTTCATAAACCTCTCGTTACACATAAAACACGACTAGGGTTTTACTGTTTTAATATGCCTCATAAATAATCATTTACATCAGATTTTTAGAGTTTGTTTATGTCGTATATATGGTTGATGAGGGGCTGCTAACACAACCTCAAATCAGTCTCAAAAACACGCTACAAACAGCTTATATAGGGGCGAATAGAGTCATAATTTCATGCAGTTTTCATGTTCAGTTTAACGAGACTAAAAGATCCACATACTACACATACGAATTCACCCTTTTTGACAGTAATACCCACGTTGTATTTCTGTTTATAAACCTCACTACACACGCCCCTCTACCACATACATTCCACGATCAATACAACGCAACACAACACATATACGTTCACATAAAATCATACCTAATCCAACCTTTCTTCTCGAATTAAAATACACACGTCCTCTTTATATTTCTTAGGTTTCCTTTTCCGGTTTTTAGTCATATAATAATGATCATAATCGGATTTTAAATAGTCAGATCATAGGTATATAATGCAAACAGATTTGAAAGACCATGACAGAAACAAGATCAACCTTTAAATATCCAGTTTCATGACTATATGTTACGTATAGATTTCATTAGACGTTATCATATTTAACTCATACGTTACATCTGTTTTTCATGTGTATACACATCGAATCAGAAACACAAAGACGATAAGGTGATACCTCAAAGACGACGACCACACAAACCAGAAAGAATACGAGAACCAAAGACCAAACCCTATTCGAACCAAACCCTCCTTCAACTGAACACACCCACAATCACTCCAAACAGAATCACCAACATACATCCCTTCTTGGAAACCTTCGTACCTCGTTATATCTTGGAGCTTAATGAACAGCCGACTAATAGATGTTTTTAGGGTTTCAAGTGTGTGAATGGAAGGTGGTATACGGTTGAGGTGAGAAACAAAATGGGGAGAAAATATAATGGGGAAGGTACTGAGTCAAAAGGGGAGGAGTTTAATATTTCAAAATATTCAGTATTATCACTACTCATTTCGAAATATAGTGTACAATGTTTACTAGCTAGGAAATGGGTTAATCATAATATATAACGTGTGATATGTATTGGAGTGCATGTTGTGCCAAAATTTAATAAATATACAACCCTTCTATGACTTATATAACATGTGATAGATACATAGGAAAATACAGTGTGCCGATTCTATATATACTTAGGTTACAGTTCATACTTGTAGTTCTAATTATTCGCATTCCAAAAATTCAAATGTTATCTCGTATCATATATATTTGAATGTCGTTCGTATTTTAGGTCGTGCTCATATTAACGGTTCAAATGTCATAACAAAATTTAGGTTGTTATAATTCTTCCCCTCTAAAAAGAAAAATTTCGTCCTCGAAATTTGAAGTCGCAAAAGTTAGACGGAGTCGTACTAAATCATGAAGGAAGTGAAAATCATTAACCTCACGCTCGGAGAGGTTCTTCCAAAGAATATTTACAAACGGAATAGTTTTATTTCTCATGACTCGATCCCGACAATTAGGATAGCCCCAGGCTCTCCACAGAACACAAATCATAACAAATCTGATCCAACGAATACGAAACAAATACATAGCAGATGACAGTTGTAATCTCACAAAGAGATACATGAAACACGTATACACACGAGGCAAATACGGAGGTAGTGTTAAACAATAAAACTTCATCAACTCTATCCAGATTCTGAACGAACTAAGGAACTTGCTAATAATCAGAGGAGTACATATCGAAATATCAAATCGTATCAAAACGCATAATGAGATGGGTAGCATAATCGTACTAACGATCAACTAAGCATACACCGGAGTATCAAAACGTATCAGAAGCCTAACGGAATAGGTAGAATAATCATACGGATAAGAACGAATCTAAGGACTAACATATCGTGAACTAAATCCTCCTTATATGCCAAAGCGTCAAACTTTTCTATACGAAAACAACATACGGAACACACAAATTCCCGGTCTAAAGTTTCAAAATTTCTCTTCCACAATGATCACTAGTCACTGTACTCAACTCTGGACCTTCAATAAGTAACTCTTCGACTTAAATCAACCAAAAGGTGCTCCACCTCTCCGTTCATACAAAACTCCAAAAGGAAAACTCTTGTCACTTGTATGCCATCTATCTTAGTGAGCAACACAACCAAAACTAACACTTGTCACATTTCCAGCTCAACACATCATTCAAGCTCGAATAGTTGTTCTGCTTATCCATCAGTTTGGAGGTGCAAAGCGTTACTAAACTTGAGTCTGGTTCCTCAAGCCTTCTGTAGCTCTTCCTTGGAATGTGAAGTAGAAACGCGAATCTCTGACACGATCACTGCAGGTGCGCCATGTAGCTTGAATAATCTTCTGCCGAAAGAAATCTCTGCCAATCTTCCAAGTGAGCCGACCTAGTCAAACGATCCACTACAATTCAATTCGTGTTGTCCTTCCTAAATGTGCGCGGAAATCCCGTTACAAAGTCCATGAAGATTTAATCCCACTTCCACATAAGAACATCCAAATCTAAGGAAAACTACTTGCACGTTGATGCTGAATCTTAACCTGTTGACATGCTAACCACTTCGTCACCAATGTACTTGCAATCATCTTCTTACCATTTCATTAAAATCCTGCTTCAAGTCTCTATGCATAATAGTACAACTAAGATGAATAGAGCAAGTAGAACTGTGTGCTTCAATCAAAACCGCTTCCTTCAAGTCTTCTAACATAGATCAGATTCCACCGTCTTGCTCCTGAGCTTCTTCATGCCTGTCACAAATCTCTCCCAAGTCATGCGTCGGATAGTTCACTTCCTACGGTTCTAGCTGTACTGATGCATAACCAACAATCTTCCCGTGTTGCATAAGGACATAGCTAAGTCTCCTTCTTTAGTAAAAACAAATCTCTTTTCAGCTTTTCAAAATTCTCCTCTCATTCTTCATCCCAACCAAAATTTACTCTTCGAGAATATAACATATAGCTTCTTCTGACGTAGAAATCTCAACACAGAATACGAAGATGATTTTCGTGTTTCTCTTTCGTCTCTGAATATACCAATATGTCATACTATGACAAATTGTCCAAGTATTCATTAAAGACACGATTTAATCAAGTCCATAGGAACATTCGGAGCAGTAGCCAATACAATTGGCATCAGTAATACTCATGAAGACCATAACGAATACGAAGGGCAATTCTAGGAACATCTTGCTCCTTTAAACGTAACTGAAAATAATCAGATCTTAAATCAATCATAGAGAAACTTTACACCTAGAAATTGATTTGACAAATCGTTGATTCACGGTAACGGATAACGGTTCTAACCGTAATACTATGCAGCTTCCAGAACTCAATACACAACCTCATGCTATCATCATTCTTCCTTACGAATAAAACTGGAGTACACCACATATACACACCCATATGGATAAAACCACTTTCTAAATGTTGGTCCTTCAATTCTTTCCATTCAACTGATGTCATAAGATACGGAGTTTCAGAATTAGGCAAACTTCGTTCTATACGGACAAAATTCTTACTCAAATAACTTACTGTTCTCAGGCACTTCTCGAGACATCCTATGATCCTAATAAGTTCAATTTATATGATGTAACTGTTATCACGTTGGCTAGGCGTCATAATACTTGCATCATATATACATGCCTTTATTGCAATCACATTCTACCTTGAGTCGTGACTAAAAAAATTCTCATAACTAGATTAAACAACTTCATATTCAGATGATAATCTTGGTAGTTCATTAAGGAATACATCGCGAACATTTCAAACAACCGAATAACTCTCGAGGCGAGTTTCATCCAACGAAGTATCTTCACAACCGCGAGAAATTAACGTATGAGTTTTCGAAGCAAAAGGTGATCATAATTGTTTACTAGGTTGGGAACCATGGTACAGAATTTTGAGTTTCTCAAATCGCCAAAGATGACAAATATAATATGACCGTCGTTAGCATCTCGATGCTCAGTCAACAAATCCATATCCAGAATGATATCGAATCAAATATTTCCAAAGGAAACAGAGTAGCAGAACAGAACTTATCTTCAAATATCTTCAAAACGTACTAAACAATTCCGATACTCGTGATGGATAATCACAAGATTCCTTGTAGGAATAGAACTAAGTATAGCAATTTCTACTAGTGGAGGAGGAACCTTAATATGCTTAGCAAAAGCAAGAGAAACCACAAAATGTGTCGAACACATCGGATTCATACGAATTCTAATTCCCTGAACGAACGAAAATGTATCTAAACGAATAACAACCGAATCAAAGATCGAAGTTCGAAAGAATGTGATAACCTCAGAAAGTGAAACCTGTAAGGCATTACTACAAAATTTTCAAAGTATTCTAAACTTATTTGATCACTGAACTTATGTTGCGTATCTTGCTAAATTTTCTAAATCTCCGGAACGAATAATCTTATAAAGGCTTAACTGAAATCAGAGGCATAAATCAGAGTAGTGCGAAAGAAAGATAACTAACCAATGCCTTATCGCATAATCTACCCAATCCTCACCGGTCATAACTAAAGTTTCTGCAAGGAAAACCTAAGGCAAAAATTACAAGGGTTGTTCCATAAGCTCCTACAGTGCAAACCTAAGGGTCCAAATCTTCACAGGCCATAACTTATGTACTACAAGTCACAGCCTGAGCTCTGATACCATAATTGTAACACCCCAACCCGATAAGGGTCAAAATGCCACATTATGGTGTCAATCAGAACATACAAACGCAAGCGGAAGACTTATAAACATAATATTTACAAAGGTATTCTAAGGTAATAATGAAATACTAACTCTATACATAATGAGTTCCAATACTGAAATACAAATCCAAGCTAAATCTACTGAAGGTAAATCTAAGCCTAATCCAAAAGCAAATGGGTGTCTATCGTCAGGGTAGTCCACTAAGAGCTCCTATGCACTCTTCACTCAACCCAGCTTCCAACCTAAAACCTGCCGCAGGAAAAGAAAGGTGGCTGAGCTTAAAAAGCCCAGTGAACAGATATATATAACAACCGAATAATCAAAACATATATAAGTATAGGTAAAAGGAAACATAAGCTCCTGCTAAAATGAATATCATCTGTCAAAAGAATGAGAGATCAAATATCAACTGAACAAATATCATAAGTCAAATGAGTCAAATGAAGTAAGTGACCAAGAGACACAACAGATCAGATTATCATATGAAATCAATGAATCAAATTAGAATAGCCACGAATCGATTTAAACGAGACACTCGAATAGACCACATAATCACATATACGGAATAGCCACGAGCCTGTCTAAACGAGACACTCGAATAGACCACATAATCACATAATCTCATATCCTGTCATATCATAAGTAACCATAGAGGAGCGACCTCTCAAAAGTGAAATGGGTGTATGGCACACACCAACCAAATCACTACAAAGCCATATCATAACATATCACAAACCTAGGATGCATCCATACGCCCCCTACAAAACAAATCATAAATGTACCCTATACTAGACAAGTATACACACATATCATAATGGCCAAGAGATCTCATATCATATCATATCGTATCAAAAGGGGACGTCGTGGACTGATCACACCGCCACAGATGGTGTCATGCCATTGGTGCCTCAATGAAATGGCCATGGTACCTCCATGGCTAGTTAGCTCGGGCAACTAACAGAACAAATCATATCAAGTCATATGATCATATCAAATGAATAGCAACGAATATCATATCAAGGGAATCATAGCAAAGGATTATATCAATGGAACCATAGCAAAGTAAACAAATCAAAGTCAAGGATCGAAAAGTCACGAGAGAAAACACCCTTACTGAGAAATGGTAGAATATCTGTACCTCAAACCGATAATGAAACGAGTGGCGGATCTTGAAGTTTTTAGGGGGGCCGGAAATTTTTTTGTCCTATCATTATATTAGGGTCTTCTAATTCGGGGGGGCCGACTTAGTAAATATAATTTTTTTCGGATGAAATACGGATAAATTAACACTACGGAGCGAAAAACCAGGGGGGGCCCTGGCCCCCTGGCCCTCAAATAGATCCGCCCCTGAATGAAACCATATCAGAAAACACAATGATCGAAAGTTACTCCTTCTTTAGCGAATCTACACGAATTAATGATCAAGTATTAATTATAAGCTCACTTTATAAGTTTGGTGTTTATAGTTATCCAGATTATGATTTCTTTCTATTTTTAGAAACTTTCCATTTTAGTAACCTTCCAGATTTAGTAAGTTTCTCGAATTTATAACCTTTAGGGTTAACATTGACAATTGAGTAAACTTAAAGGCTTAAAATGACCAACATCATAGTTTAGGGTTGATTTTGACAATTTTCCAAAGATTAGGGTTTAATATGTCATTTTAGCAACTATAGGGTTTAATGTGAAAATGATCAAAGTTTAGGCTAAAACTGTTAATTTTGGATTTTAGGATATATATTATCATGCTAGGAACTCAAAATGAGATTAGTATCACGTCATATCTCTTAACGAACCCGGAAAACGTAACGTACTCGAACCACGATACCGTACCAAGACCAAACTAAACAAAACCCCATATCGTATACCTTTTGCGAACCAAACAAAACCGAACGTGACCCACCATTAACCAAACCAATACCCACGACTCTTAAACCTTTTCGACCCAGTTTGTAAACATGATTAACAACTCGTTCGACTACCCACGACTCGTACACAAGCACGCTATTTGACAGCCCTTACTAATCGAGACCAAAGCATGAATTAACAAAACTCAAAAACAACTAACTCCCTACTCCTTTCCCAGATTTGATCACACACTCATGCATGCAACCTCTCTTTAATATACACACTCACACTCGACATACACTCACCCACATATTTACCTTCGAACTCCATACATACGACACCCAACCATGCACTTTGTCCTGATTTTAAACGACACAACAGCTACATAATTCAGTCCAAGAATAACTAGCCTTCATAAACCTCTTGTTACACATAAAACACGCCTAGGGTTTTTCTGTTTTAAAATGCCTCATAAATAATCATTTACATCTGATTTTTAGAGTTTGCTTATGTCGTATATACGGTCGATGAGGGGCTGCTAACACGACCTCAAAACAGTATCAAAAACACGCTACAAATAGCTTACATAGGGGCGAATAGAGTCATGATTTCATGCGGTTTTCATGTTCAGTTTTACGAGACTAAAAGATCCACATACTACACACATGAATTCACCTTTTTTGACAGTAATAACCACGTTGTATTTCTGTTCATAAACCTCACTACACACACCCCTTTACCACGTACATTCCACCATCAGTACAACGCAACACAACACATATACGTTCACATAAAATCACACCTAATCCAACCCTTCTTCTCGAATTAAAATACACACGTCCTCTTTATATTTCTTAGGTTTCCTTTTCCAGTTTTTAGTCTTATAATAATGATCATAATCGAATTTTAATTTGTCAGATCACAGGTATATAATGCAAACAGATTCGAAAGACCATGACAGAAAAAAGATCGACCTTTAAATATCCAGTTTCATGACTATATGTTATGTATAGATTTCATTAGACGTTATCGTATTTAGCTCATACATTACATCTGTTTTTCATGTTGTATACACATCGAATCAGAAATACAAAGACGATATGGTGATACCTCAAAGACGACGACCACACGAACTAGCAAGAATACGAGAACAAATGACCAAACCCTATTCGAACCAAACCCTCCTTCAACTTAACACACCCGCGATCACTCCAAACAGAATCACCAACGATCACCTTCTTGGAAACCTTCGTACCTCGTTATATCTTGGAGCTAAATGAATAGCCGACTAATAGATGTTTTTAGGGTTTTAAGTGTGTGAATGGAAGCTGGTATACGGTTGAGGTGAGAAACAAAATGGGGAGCAAATATAATGGGGAAGGTACCGAGTCAAAAGGGGAGGAGTTTAATATTTCAAAATATTCAGTACAATCACTACTCATTTTGAAATATAGTGTACAATGTTTACTAGCTAGGAAATGGGTTAATCATAATATATAATGTGTGATATGTATTGGAGTGCATGTTATGCCAAAATTTAATAGAATCACCAACATACATCCCTTCTATGACTTATATAACATGTGATAGATACATAGGAAAATATAGTGTGCCGATTCTATATATACTTAGGTTATAGTTCATACTTATGGTTCTAATTATTAACATTCCAAAAATTCAAATGTTATCTCGTATCATATATATTTGAATGTCGTTCATATCTTTGGCCGTGCTCATATTAACGGTTCAAATGTCATAACGAAATTTAGGTTTATATATTGACTTTTACTTGTTTTTCATTTACGTTTTCATTTGGCTCGCAAATTTCCCGCCTAAGGATTCGCAAGGACATTTCCTCGCCAATTGTTGGACCAAAATTTTGACCGCAATTAGAGTTATATTTACCGGGTTGTTAACGTTGTTATTGCGATGTGTTGTTGGATTTGTGTCCTCGCCAAATAGAAAGTCAAAGTTTGACTTTTTTGTTTTTCATTTTTGCTCCAAAATTTCCTGCTAAACTTTTGGCTCCAAAAATTCTCGCTAAACCTTCCCGTTCTCATTTTTTACTATAAAAACAACCACACAAACTATTATCCTCACACCAACCTCACAAACTCTTATCCTCAACCTCACAACATCTTATCTTCACACCAATTTTACAAACTGAGATGCAGCGAAATAATCCTTTTAGGCGTTCTTGTAAAAAATGAGATATAGTGCTAAGAAAATCACATCAGCGTGATACCTATGGTAGACCTTATTATGCATGTCCTCTTTCAAAGATAAACAATCATACGTTTCTTATTTAGGTAAATACATAAATAATTTGGTTGTTAAAAAGAAAATCACATCGCCGTGCCTCTTCGCTGTCCACGGTGGCACCTCGCCACAACCCGCCACCACACCGGAGGGCCTTGTTTTTTTGGCCACCTCTAGCCTCGTCGTCTGCACGACGAGGCAAAATATCTGACATTGGGTACGTTTGCTTGGGAATAGGACGAAGAAAAACGGATATATTATTTTTTATTATTATTATTATTATTATTATTATTATTATTATTATTATTATTATTATTATTATTATTATTATTATTATTATTTTGTTGTTTAAAAAAACCTTAAACACCTTATAAATACAAAACCACTAAATATATTTTTCTCACATACAAATCAACCAAAAAATAACATTCTATATCTCAACTCAAAAAAAATAAAATAAAAATAAAAAAGTCTCAAAATCCGAATGAAGGCGGCTATTTCACGAACTTCCTCACGCCAAACCCACAACAATACAGGGGTTCGTCACACCCGTCTACCCCATCGTCACAAAATTCAAACTCGTCGTCGCCATATGGTATACAATTGACCCCGAAGGCAATTTACCTTAATCAACAATATACGTTTCAACAAGGATTCGCAAATCAACCCCAACGATTTCCGTCACCACAGTTTTTTAACCTGTCACTACCTTCAACGTTTTCTCAATCTCAACCACAACCACAATTTGAATCACAACAATCAGGTTCACAATTCAAAGTACCATAAGCACTTGAACCGGCCAAATCCCGAGGGAAAAAAACGATGGCAAAAAACTCAAAAAAAGCCATGGATTTATACGCGGACGATGACGATGAAGTGGAAGCAGTAGGTACGCGTGTGAATAGGAAGTGGTCCAAGGATGAAGAAAAGTTATTTGCGAAAATTTGGATAGAAATTTTTCAAGACAAAGAAATGGGAAATGACCGTTCCGAATAGTACTTTTGAAACCAAATGTTGGAGGTGTTCAACCTTCAGACTGACCGTGAACCTCGTACCAAAAATATGATCACGAGTAAATGGACGAGGATTAATGGTGATTGTCAAAAATTCAACGCTGTTTATAAACATTTGCAGCGTAGAAGTGGTGAAAATGAGGCTGATCATCTCAAAAATGCGAAGACGAACTTTGAACAACACTTTGGCTCGAAGAGTTTCATGTATGTTCACGTTTGTGAGGTCTTGAAAAATTGCCCGAAATGGGATGCCGAGGACCCGATAGACATTACATGTCTCGAGGATATATTCGGCCCTGACAAACGACTTCGTCCCGAAAGAGACAACGCCAGAAAGAGTCGAGCTGCAAAGAAACAAGAGTCGACGGATACGTCGAGCGCGGCGAGCTCCGATGAGAGTCAAATGAGTACTTTTTCGGGACACTTATCCAAAAAATATTCGCAAAAAGCCAACGTTCAAATGGCCGCGTACGAGGCGAAGAGACAGAAGGAAGTGAAGACCTTAGAGATGGAGGAGATGAAGTTTCTCATGATTGATCCCGCCCAGACGACACCGAAAAAAGCCGCTATCATTCGCCGGAGACAAGAACAAATCATGAGAAAATATCAACTCAACGACGAGGACGAGGATTAAGTTTATTTTTTTTCCGTATCGTTTTTTTTCCGTATCGTTATTTCCTTTTTTTTTTTATTTCCTTTTTTTTTTTTTTTTTTTCCTGTATCGTTGTTTTGTATGTTTTTTAATATGTTGCAATGTATTTTTTTTAATGGAATGAATTTAGTTTATTTGAAAATTTGAATTAAAAAAATAAAGTTGTAAGTGGTGGGTCTCAAATGAGTAAGTTAAGGTTAGTTGTTAGTGAAGCGGGTTAGTCGTGGAGGTTTGTTAAAGTGATGTGACACCCCTTAGCCCCAAATGGGGATATGGACCTCCTCACTGCACCTTGTGCTTTTATAGCCATTCATTTATATGCATGCAAAATCTGATTTATGAGGTCATGGGTATTTCTCATCGACAATTACTCTATTATATACGTAGTATCTTTATCTTTGATATGTACTATTTTAGAGAAAACTTGAGGCCCCAAAATATTTGAGGCCGTATACGATCTTTCATTTTGCTAACCCTTATAAACGGCCTTGCACATACAGAGGGAGTAGATATATAGAGACATGTCCTTTGGGAGAAAAAGGAGGTAAGCATAGATTAAACCACCTCTTGGGAGTTAAAGGGGGTAAGGAAAGTGTATGCGGGGAAAATGAATAAAGCCATAATAACATGTAAATATTAAAAAATGTGGACCAAATAGAGAGAGAATATATATAGAGACGTATGGATATAGGGAGCTTAATTTAAAACCAGCTCTTGGGATCGAGAAAAAGGAGGTAAATGAGGGTGGTGCGGGGAAAGTGAAACAAGCCACAAAAGAAATAATGTGATGGCTTTGGATTTAATTAGCCAAAAATTAAACAAATGGAGGGCCATAGATTGACTTAAACCACCTACCAACATATGCGTATGTATTTGTACTAGTCTTAGATAACTTCTCCAACGTTTGTGGCACTTTTCCATTACTAAATACGTGCTTTATTACATTAAAGATTACTAGATAATAACAATAAGATCAAGATTGTTGTTGACTATATTTTATCTATGTTCTTATGTATTGTTCATTGATTTCGGATTTTAGCTTATGTTTGTTTAGTTACTTTATCTAATTCTTCTATAGATATGTTGTTTTTTTATTTTTCATTCTTATGCAAAACTATAAGCACTAAAACACAAAATAATAGACGCCACTGTATCCTTTCACGCATATTACCACATCGCTGGACGCAGTTGTTACACTTTCAATTGTTGTCGCTATCATAGAACGTCGGCCACATAACACAATAAACCCATCATGGCCTAAACTACTAAAAGCCAAGCTCGAAATTTCTCATCAAATGCCCGCCAAGCTACTATTCGAGGAGCAAGAAGTTATCATCATATTAGGCCAACACCATGGTTGGTCTAGAAAAGTTTCAAAAATATGTAATACCCATATACTATAATAAAGACTCATAATTTTAGGTTATCTTGCATTACTTAAAATAATATAATATCGATAATTAATGTCAGTTGTCTACTTGCGATAATCTAACATCACTTTAATAGGAGGATAATTATTTGCTTTAGACAAAATTAATTAAAAAAAAAATCTATATTAAAATAAATTTAGATCTATCATGAAACGCAGAGAATATTGTTAGGACCACGGTTATAGCAAATAACTCATCCATGTAGTTTGACAGTAAATCTAGAAGTTGGTCGACAGTAATCTAATCAAACATAAATATTGATCAAATATTTAGTGTTTCTTTCAAGGTTTTTAAGATCGGGATCCTACTTAGGATCGTTTTCGTCTTTGCAAGATCGTGATCGTAAAATCGGATCGCGATTTTAAGATCCTACTATAATGCTATTTTTTAATGATCTTCGAAATATTATTCAAATCTACAAATTATTATATATTATAAACATGAAATTACATGAATGTTTCATGAAAATGATGTTATAAATTATGAATATGGAATATTTAAGAAGAATCACATATTGTTTTTTAAATTATATAAAACCATAAACCATAAATTTGTAGTTTTTTAATTTGCGGTTTGAAAAAAGTAAGACCGGATCAGAGTAGATCTTAAGATCTTATGGTCAAGATCGGGATCCTATAAGATCTTAAGCTTGGTAACATCCTACGTAGGATCCGAATCGTTTTTGCTTCATAAAATCGTAAGATCCTAAAATCAAAATCGGGATATTAACAGGTTTCTTTGTTATTTATGAAATAGATAACAAAAACAATACTTAAATAATCTTTCTCGTGGAAGAAAAACAATGCAAATACGTAGTGTTTTTATTGGTGAAGGTAGGATGAAACACTTGAAAGTCCAAGTGACACAATAGGTTGATTTGGGAGAGGTGTTACTTGATACTTGTATCATCTATCGATGCACAAATGCACTTTGCTTCATTCAGTTCATCACAAAAAAAGAAACCTCAAGGAAAGACATACTCCCTCCGTCTCCCGTCTCAATTTAATTATCTATACTCCCTTTCATAACTAATAATTATACCTACATCAAATTGCTCTAGAGCAATTGGTTTAACTTTATTTGAACGTGTTAGTTATGAATAAGATTAAAATGTATACTATTAATTCTGTCTTAAAATAATTGTCTTGTTTTAACTTTTAAAAATCTTTTTTAGTTTTTTTTTTTTAAACGGCTTGTTAGTTGTTAGTGGTTCAGGTGCAGCAGTAATATTCAATTGGTCAGTATGCTGACCCTAAGACCAGCATGCTACTCCTTAAAAAAAAAAAAAAAAAAAGAAAATTAAAACAAGACAATTATTTTAAGAAAGAATTAGTTGTATCTTTTTTAACTTTAACCTTAAATATTTTTGTTTGTGTTATATAATACTTGATGAAAATTATACGAATAAAAATACATTTAAAACCAATTCATTCATATATTTTGCATCAGGCATTATATAACACAATGAAAATATTAAAGACCAAAGCTGAAAAAGAAAGACTTCAAAAAGTTAAAACATGGCAATTATTTTGGGACGGGTGGAGTACATAATAAAGCATTTGGGACCTGCTAAATAGGAAAATTTTAAAAATTTCAGCCAGCACATTTACTTATTATGAAATTGTGTTGGTTACAACATAATTGCATTCGTTACAATATTTTAAAACACATTTTGTAGACATGTTTTACAAAAACAAAACAAAATTGTGATTTAACAAAAAAAATGGTCTAAAACAATAACTACCTTTTTAATTTATGTTTTTAATATACAAGCGTATTTAATGCAATTAATTGAATGATAAATGATATTTGTAATTTTTGTAATAATTTGTGATTGTGTATAATAAATGATATCTTATATTTGATTTTTTTTTTTTTTTTTTTTTTTTATTTTTTTTTTTTTTTTTTTTTTTACTATAATTGCATGATGTTTTTGATGTTATAAAGTACGAGAATGGCAACTGTCCGCCGCGTTGCAGGCGGGCCTGTTTTTAGGCGAAGGTGATTTTGCATAATCTTTTCATTGACATAAACTGTCACTGCACAAAATACATGAAGTTTTATCATTAACTCAGGTGTTCTTTTTTTAAGGAGGCAATGATTTTATTATAAACAGGAACATAGAAGATACAACAACTACGATATTATAAACCTGAACCTGCTATTGAACTGGAGTATTGTAAACTTTAAACATAGAAACAAAAGCGCCATTTAACCAACCATTAAACTAAACAACAGTGACCCACCCTTTTTTACGTACTTCTTAATTGCCCATTTACCATTTCATCCTCAACACTCGTAGTCGTAGTGCCAAACCTGAACCTGTGTTGACGGATATAGTGTTTTGCCGGCTAGCTAGACGTGATCCTTTGCTGTCCGAAAGGTATCTTTTGGTTTGACCCAGTCATCGTTTTTAAGCTCTAAGTCACCAAGCATGCATAATGCATCCGGGTTTTTGCCATCCACGTCCAGAGCATCACGTATCTACAGCAAAAGAGGATCACATTATTGACATCAGACACAAAATGAAAGCATATGCAAAAACAAAGTAATTGTAAACAATGATAATGCAAAGAGGTAAGCACCAATTCAATGCTTAAAGGAACATTATTCCGTGCTTTCGCAATAGCAGCAAGCGTGAAGTAAGCGTCTACATACTCTGGAAACTGAGGCTCAAAGACAAAGAATAAATGAATATGCAAACATCATTGTAATCAGATCCAAAAAATGACCTAAAAGTAATTTTTTATTTCAACCAAACATGTATCCTAACTATTTCAAATTGGCCAATTGCAAGGTGGAGATTTACCATGGTTTAGACCTCTAATCAAGAAAATCAAAAAAGTTGCTCTAAACCAGCTAGGTATTCGCAGTTAACTCATTTATCATTATGCATTAAGCTGAGTAAAAAGCAAATATACAAAAGCCCAGAACTAAACTTATGTAGCCAGCCAATTCATCACTCATATACCATATACCACAAAATATAAACATCACAGACCATTATTTTTGTTACCCTCACTACATTAAAAATAAACAACTCTCACGAATTCAACATCATAACACGAACACCTCATACGAAATAACCTTCTCCACATTGCCTTCTTAAAAAACAGATTATTCGACACAAAATACATGTTAAGCCATATAGGTATCCAATAATAAAAAAAAAGCTAATTTGTGTACTAACTCTTCCAAACATGGGGATTATTTGAAAAAGGTATATATTGTATGCAACAACTAAACGAACGTAACGCAAATAAGCACACATACCTTGATTCATAAAGTCGTTCGATCCATTATTGGCAACCAAGGTTTCTGAAGCAGCGGTTCTTTGTTTCTGTATACCTGTAAGAACAGCGGTTTGCAGAAAGTTAGTGCACTTTGGTATTGCCATTAAACAATTAAATTGAAAAATATCGTACAACTACTAACATGCATCAAACCCATTTTCATACATGGATTCGAAACAACCCCTATCTTACTTTATTTCAGGTCATCTTGATGCGTGGTTTTGCGACCTTACAACAGGTTTTACCTCTCGAGGGATCTCAAGAGGCTTGCAATCCCCACCAGGCAGTGTACCTGACTGATGTAGTATAGTGAAGTGGCAAGTACCGGGGGATTGATCGTTCTCTAGGGGAATAGTGTCGTTAGGATTGAAAAAACTACTCTAATAGGTCTAAGGGTGAGGGAAGATTCTTTTTGTATTTTTATAATTTTTATGAAAGCAAGTAAAATCTCGGGTTTGAAAGAGTGGGCGGAATTAGTTGCTAGTCAACTAACCCAAATAACTACAAATGCAAATAAGATAAAATAACTGAAAATGAAAAGGTTGTGAAACTTATATGGAGAGAAATGTGTTTACTTAGATTTCCTTACTCCCTAACTATCCTTTACCGGTTGATTAGTGTGTATTAATTACGTGGATGACGGGTGTATTCCTTAATACCAATCGTGGGGTGGCGTACGTACTTCCCCAACTCTACAAGCTCCTACTTCACTCCTATGTCGAGCCGGCTAAGAAGCTCCTAACATGGGATCACTAGAATTCGCTCATGCATTAAATACAACCATAAAAACCTAGTACGCATTGGTTCATGTTTCTTAAGACGTTCAAGCAAATTACCGTATAGGAGGTTAGCCAGTTTTCTTAAGCCTAACATCGATAAACAATCATCCAATACAATTAATAACACACTAACAACTAATAATCAATAGTTAGGTTTCATTAGATCTAAGCAAACACAAGATAAATCTAGCCTAGCATGTTAATCAAAAGACAAGAACAAGATATAATCAAACAACACATAGACATATTGATTGATTAAGTGATTACTTATCTTCAATTAAACATGGGAGATCCAAGGGTATGAAAACCCTTAAAAATGGCAGAAATTCGTCTTAGGGTTTCTCCTCACAAAGTTGCACACTAATGACAAAAAATTGCAAAACTATATATAGAACTTAGTATCTGACGGCGTCACGTTATAGATCTTGACGCCGTCACCTCGCCGTGGCTAGGGTTCCCGGATGGTCTTCCTGACGCCGTCCCCCTTTAAACCTCCAAAATCCTCCCTGGCTTATCAAGGCTTGACGCCGTCAGAAATGTGCTTGACGCCGTCTCTCATTAACATAAACCGTGATGGCCTTGATCACCTTAAAGGGTGACGCCGTCAGACTTCCTTTGTAAAACTCCCTGGCTTATCATGTGTATTTTTCATATCCACCTCTTTTGCCAAGCCGTGACGCCGTCAGGAGCAATCCTTGACGCCGTCAAGTGTACTTTTCCAGCATCTTTGGAGACTTTGTCGTTTTCTTCACTTTTATGCTCCAAAAACGTCCAAAATGCTTCCTTTTCCAGATTTCTTCTCCAAAGTACCTAAAATAACAAAAGGAACGATTTAGGGCAATATTTGATCAAATAAATACGATTTAGGGCTTAAATGACCCCCTAAAAGCGGTACACTTTTCGCTTCATCAAATACCCTTACACTTGAGATTTGCTTGTCCTCAAGCAAATGCGCTTTTATTCTAATCAAAATACAAGTTAGGGGTCATTTAACGCTAATATAAAAGTAATTACAACAAATAGTCATTCCACTTTAATCATAATAAGCACGGAGATTACAAACTAGCACCTCACAAGTAGTGTTTAGATACTCACATCTCTCAGGTGTCATAAAAGTATTTCTCATAAATGAAAACGGATAATATCTCTCACTACCTGTCATAGCAAATAGATTACCATAGGCTTGAGAAAGGATAAAAAACCTCCTCCACTAGGCGTAAGCACCTAAGATAAACTATCAAAGAGGGCTTTTAAACGGGTTATAACGTTAGGTGTAGGGATATGATAAACACGGATTTGTTGGATAAGGGATATTTTACTGGTGGCGAGTTAAAGATCTTGGTTAATTACATGTACAATATGGCGTTGCTAAGCCAAGACTAGACTCGACTTAAGCTAAAAACAAAATAACAAAAACATAAAATAAACATAAAATGAAACGGGATGGTAGTCCGTATGTTTTTTCTACTTTTTTTTTTTTTTTTTTTTTTTTTTTTTTTTTTTTTTTTTTTTTGCATACACTCTTGCCCTACCATCCAAAATAATATATCATAGGGGCGTTGCATTCCCCTTACACTTGAACTTTTACATAACTTTACAAATAACCATTCTAATGACTCGAATTAAGATAATCGAAACACTTGGAGTACTTTTAAATATTTAGCACATATGGGGGTAATAATGTTGTTCTTCCCCATTACTCAATTACACTAGTACTTTACCCATGAGTCCCAATCGTCCCAAAACAATATGTACAAGGATATGACTCGACTTAGCAACCATGTAATCAATTAGATAATTAACTTGGGGTTTAAACAAATGTTGTCACAATAATGCACTAAAGATGAGTGCATACAAGGTAGGCTAAGGCGATTTGGGTGTACATTTAAGTGGGGTGTAACAAATTCTTCCTTTAAGTAAAATGCTTAAAGGTCGAAACGAAAAGATAGGCTCTGAGGGGTGTACTAGGGGTATCGTGTACTAAAAATGAGTACAACGCAAAGGGTGTGGGAGAATTACTTGACCAATGTAGCCAATGTAATTATAACAAAAACACAAGTGTAAAATAATGGGTTAATCCTAATGCCTCTTATCATGTAGTAAATCTAACTACACGAATGTAGTCTCACTTGTGGCCTCGGAATGGTCCTAACGCAAGTTCTAGAATCTAAGTGCTACCGGTACACACATCATAGCATAAATGCTTTTCCTACCAATTCTAGGGGCGAACCTCACATATTTGGGGTGGAAAATTTTTTTAGTGGTACGGTTTTTTGTGCTAGTCATATAACTTCTATCCATGAGACGCTCATTAAGATCAAAGTTTCACTCCTATATGTTGTAAAAAATTTTAAATTTGGCACTAAAATTGCCCTAACAGGTATTTATCTCAGTTTTATTACACATCTACCATCAAACAAACGAAAAATCAAGCGTAAAAGCATTCTCTAAAGTATCGTACTTTACCCCCCCTTACACTTAAGATGAACATTGTCCCCAATGTTCAAATAACAAGATGTAAAAGTAAATAAGGTAAAAGAATGAAATCAAATACTCCCCTGATTCGTTTGGTGGATAAAGGGGTAACATGGTTAGATCTTCTTCCAAGAGAATGTAGAAGCTTCAAGACTAAAGCATCGCCAAAAGCTTGATTCCACAAACATCTCCTTGTCCAAAATAACTTGTTAAACCTGAGAAAACAAACACGAAAACCTGCATAACATCGGCGGGATAAATTCTATATAAGGATATAATGCTTGTGGAATGATAATTTTGCAGATTCCTGGAGTTTATAAGTTAGAGATTTAATAAAAACTTTTTATGAAAACAAAACTTTCAAAAATTTCAGAAAATTAAAACCTGACGCCGTCAGGTTGTAAGGCCTGACACCGTCAGAAATGATCTGACAGAATTCTCATGTTAAGTTTCCGGAAAATTTCTGGAAAAACCTATACCTTACTTCCTGGAATTCCTGCAAAACATCATTATGACTCGATACAAGCATTTGACTCAAACAATTACTAATATGTATGTTAATTTAATATTATTACGATTCATGTTCATTTGTGTTCTAATAAACCGATTTGGATTTCCCTTACACTTATCTTTTGTAAAATACCTTTATATGTAGTTAAGACGAAGTTAAAAACAAGATAAAGCATTTTCACTATTTAGTTTTTGAACATGAATCAATAATAATAAAAATTAAACATACATACGGAAGCAAATAAAATCAAACAAACAAATAAATAAACACACAAAGCAAATAAAGCTTGGGTTGCCTCCCAAGAAGCGCTTGTTTTTGTTCGAGTCACGAGCTTGACTCTACCCTTATTTAACGGAAATAGGGGAGGTTTTTCCTACACTTAGGGTTAAGTGCGGGTGATAGTAGCGATACACACCAGCTCGGTAGGAGTATGCCACGTGAGGAAAGATTGGTGGATGAATTATATGCTCAAAGGGGTGTGCTCCTTTCATCATAACCTTACCTAGTTCACTTTGGTCAATGGGTGAGTTAAAGTGTTCTCCTAAAAAGGGATCATTTTCTAACAACTTCGAGAGACTCCTAATTGGGAATCCATCTTGACCCAATAGACCCGGTTTAAACCCATAATGTTTCTTATGATCAATCATGAATGGGTGATGTAGACATATAAGGTCATTTTTCACTCCTATATTGTCTTCCTCACTACAAGGCATAATGTCTACTACCTTAAACTTAAGACTACCCGGACTATATGTTTTGATGGGTGGATCGGGACCTAATTCAATTCCTAAATTTTCATCCAAGGATGGAAGATTAGGTAACGGTTTTGGTTGAGGCTCCGGCTCATCAAAACTAGGAACTTCCATAGGACTAAAAGAAAGGTTGTGATCACTAAAAGCATTCAAACCTATTTCTTCTAGTTGTGTTTGGTCCAAGGGCTCTACCTCTATTGGGGTTCCTATAGTCTCTTCAACTTCTTCCGGGTAAGTCACGGGCGGTGTGTGTGCCTCAAATAATGGTAGGACTTGTGGGGTACTTAGTGGGCTTGCATTTCTAACCTCATTCTCCATAGTATCTAAATCACCTATATGTTCATCCTGTGTTTTGGTGAAATCTATCCCACTCATGCAACTAGGTAGTTCAACACTAACCATCTCAGAATCTTGGTTTGATTCTAAGTCCATGTTCTTAGAAACTAGGTCTCTTTGCTTATACGAATCCACCAATTCGTTCCACTTATGGGTCATGGTTAGGAAGCTTTCCTCAAAATTCATCCAAAGGGCCTGACTAAAAGGAATTGATCCAGATAATGCTCGTCTAATAGAAATCTCACATGCATAGAATTCATTAAACCCATCTAACCTTACCCCTAACTCCTTTTGGAAATCACAAAGATCACACAAAAATTCATAGGAATGATAGGAAACAAATCTATTGGTGAAATATAATTGTTCCTTTATTATCAACGATCTAAATGAAATTTCATCCATCATAGTGACAAATGAAAATGGTTTTACAAACAAAGGGCACAAAGAAAAAGATAGACTACAAGAAATCCTAGAAAAATAAAATAAAAAATCTCACTAGAAAGGAATCTAGTGAGTAGACCTAATAAAATAAAAATTCAACCTAAACAATAACTATTCCCCGGCAGCGGCGCCAAAAACTTGATGCGTAGTTTTGCGACCTTACAACAGGTTTTACCTCTCGAGGGATCTTAAGAGGCTTGCAATCCCCACCAGGCAGTGTACCTGACCGATGTAGTATAGTGAAGTGGCAAGTACCGGGGGATTGATTGTTCTCTAGGGAATAGTGTCGTTAGGATTGAAAAAACTACTCTAATAGGTCTAAGGGTGAGGGAAGATTCTTTTTGTATTTTTATATTTTTTATGAAAGCAAGTAAAATCACAGGTTTGAAAGAGTGGGCGGAATTAGTTGCTAGTCAACTAACCCAAATAACTACAAATGCAAATAAGATAAAATAACTGAAAATGAAAAGGTTGTGAAACTTATATGGAGAGAAATGTGTTTACTTAGATTTCCTTACTCCCTAACTATCTTTTACCGGTTGATTAGTGTGTATTAATTACGTGGATGACGGGTGTATTCCTTAATACCAATCGTGGGGTGGCGTACGTACTTCCCCAACTCTACAAGCTCCTACTTCACTCCTATGTCGAGCCGGCTAAGAAGCTCCTAACATGGGATCACTAGAATTCGCTCATGCATTAAATACAACCATAAAAACCTAGTACGCATTGGTTCATGTTTCTTAAGACGTTCAAGCAAATTACCGTATAGGAGGTTAGCCAGTTTTCTTAAGCCTAACATCGATAAACAATCATCCAATACAATTAATAACACACTAACAACTAATAATCAATAGTTAGGTTTCATTAGATCTAAGCAAACACAAGATAAATCTAGCCTAGCATGTTAATCAAAAGACAAGAACAAGATATAATCAAACAACACATAGACATATTGATTGATTAAGTGATTACTTATCTTCAATTAAACATGGGAGATCCAAGGGTATGAAAACCCTTAAAAATGGCAGAAATTCGTCTTAGGGTTTCTCCTCACAAAGTTGCACACTAATGACAAAAAATTGCAAAACTATATATAGAACTTAGTATCTGACGGCGTCACGTTATAGATCTTGACGCCGTCACCTCGCCGTGGCTAGGGTTCCCGGATGGTCTTCCTGACGCCGTCCCCCTTTAAACCTCCAAAATCCTCCCTGGCTTATCAAGGCTTGACGCCGTCAGAAATGTGCTTGACGCCGTCTCTCATTAACATAAACCGTGATGGCCTTGATCACCTTAAAGGGTGACGCCGTCAGACTTTCTTTGTAAAACTCCCTGGCTTATCATGTGTATTTTTCATATCCACCTCTTTTGCCAAGCCGTGACGCCGTCAGGAGAAATCCTTGACGCCGTCAAGTGTACTTTTCCAGCAGCTTTGGAGACTTTGTCGTTTTCTTCACTTTTATGCTCCAAAAACGTCCAAAATGCTTCCTTTTCCAGATTTCTTCTCCAAAGTACCTAAAATAACAAAAGGAACAATTTAGGGCAATATTTGATCAAATAAATACGATTTAGGGCTTAAATGACCCCCTAAAAGCGGTACACTATTCGCTTCATCAAATACCCTTACACTTGAGATTTGCTTGTCCTCAAGCAAATGCGCTTTTATTCTAATCAAAATACAAGTTAGGGGTCATTTAACGCTAATATAAAAGTAATTACAACAAATAGTCGTTCCACTTTAATCATAATAAGCACGGAGATTACAAACTAGCACCTCACAATTAGTGTTTAGATACTCACATCTCTTAGGTGTCATAAAAGTATTTCTCATAAATGAAAACGGATAATATCTCTTACTACCTGTCATAGCAAATAGATTACCATAGGCTTGGGAAAGGATAAAAAACCTCCTCCACTAGGCGTAAGCACCTAAGATAAACTATCAAAGAGGGCTTTTAAACGGGTTATAACGTTAGGTGTAGGGATATGATAAACACGGATTTGTTGGATAAGGGATATTTTACTGGTGGCGAGTTAAAGATCTTGATTAATTACATGTACAATATGGCGTTGCTAAGCCAAGACTAGACTCGAATTAAGCTAAAAACAAAATAACAAAAACATAAAATAAACATAAAATGAAACGGGATGGTAGTCCGTATGTTTTTTCTACTTTTTTTTTTTTTTTTTTTTTTTTTTTTTTTTTTTTTTTTTTTTTTTTGCATACACTCTTGCCCTACCATCCAAAATAATATATCATAGGGGCGTTGCATTCCCCTTACACTTGAACTTTTACATAACTTTACAAATAACCATTCTAATGACTCGAATTAAGATAATCGAAACACTTGGAGTACTTTTAAAATATTTAGCACATATGGGGGTAATAATGTTGTTCTTCCCCATTACTCAATTACACTAGTACTTTACCCATGAGTCCCAATCGTCCCAAAACAATATGTACAAGGATATGACTCGACTTAGCAACCATGTAATCAATTAGATAATTAACTTGGGGTTTAAACAAATGTTGTCACAATAATGCACTAAAGATGAGTGCATACAAGGTAGGCTAAGGCGATTTGGGTGTACATTTAAGTGGGGTGTAACAAATTCTTCCTTTAAGTAAAATGCTTAAAGGTCGAAACGAAAAGATAGGCTCTGAGGGGTGTACTAGGGGTATCGTGTACTAAAAATGAGTACAACGCAAAGGGTGTGGGAGAATTACTTGACCAATGTAGCCAATGTAATTATAACAACAACACAGGTGTAAAACAATGGGTTAATCCTAATGCCTCTTATCATGTATTAAATCTAACTACACGAATGTAGTCTCACTTGTGGCCTCGGAATGGTCCTAACGCAAGTTCTAGAATCTAAGTGTTTAACTCCCCAACATGTCGTTTGTTCCGCTCCTGTCGCATCAGCTAGTTTGAAACATCAGAAGTAAGTAAACATGTCAAATTTAAAACGAAGAAAATGAGAATTGGTACTCGGATTCAAGAGTTAACCTTGGAATTCGTAGCTACCAATTCTCTCTGTTTTTTGGTTTTCTTTCGTGTGGCAGAATCTTTTATACGCTTTTATGTCGACACATTCAAATGTTGTCTGCGAGAAAAAGTATTATATGTAATTTAGTTCAATCATGTACAACAATAATTGGCAAAAAAAAAAAAAAAAAAAAAAAAAAAAAAAAAAAAAAAAGTCAACAATTTAACGTATCTGTATTTTATTACTTCTGTAATGGAAACCATGATACACGCGGGTAGAATTGCCACAACATGGGCGTTCTTCTTAGCAAGAATTATTTGACTCTGTAATCACCACAGCCAATCATGTTTAATAAAAATGTTACTCACTTGATAAAAACTTTATCATTACACACACACACACATACAGGAAGGGAAGTAATCACCACGGCCACATCTAAGTAAACCTCCTCAAATGGATCCCATCGATAGAGAAATCTGTTGATTTACCATAAAAACCCAAACCCATTTAATATAACTAAAACCTTAAAATTCCTTGAAAAAAAACCCCAATCGAATACTCGGAATGCTAAAAACTTAAAACTAAAATTCATTGCACGTCTTAAATGCCAGTTGAAGGTGAAACCCTTGACTGTTACTCTTGTTCTCCATGTCCATCCTGCAACAGAACCTGAAAAACGCATGAGAAATTATTATTTTTTCTATAGAAACTGAAAAAGGGAGCCACCTTTGTTTTAGGCAAAGTAATTGCAGTGCGATGATGGTTCATGAATCAAGAGTTGAAGCAAATTGTCGGTGAAGCTGAATCTGGAAATGTCGATGGCGGTGTTATCAAAGGCAGTGGAATGTTGACGGTGAAAGTTATGAAGATAAGGTCGGGATTTTTTTTTTCTATATATTTGCATAGATAATAACCAAAGACGATGGACATTTTTTTGGGCTGAAACTTTCGTGGTTAATGGGCCAGACAGGAAGAAGGGGAAAAAAATATTTTAATCAGGAAGCACCGACGCCTTTTAACGATTTCGGAAGCAGGTTTTCCATTGGTAGTATCAAGAGCTTTTTCGTCATCATCATCGTAAAATTACAGCAACCAAAGACCCACTGTTTCTTTAAATTACCCAGTTACCGTTAGTCAACTTCAAAACAGTTTTTTTGGATGCACAAAATTAGCTTTTGGTTATTGTACAATATGGTATGTAATAAAGGTTACCTCAATGAAACTTGAGATTTCCAGAACTTTGGGCGTTTCTTTTATATGTGTATTTTTTGTTGTATTAAATTCAATCCCAACTGCATCTACGTGATCACGATGTCATCAGTGCGCGATATCATCATGTTAATACACCCTCGTACCCCTACACAGATATACAAACATCATTATTCTGTTTATAAATATGTCACACTTAATATCAAGTAAGTACAGACTTCAGTTTTACCTTATTTTGGTAGTACCTTCCTGCATATATTAAAAAAGCACTTGTTTTGTTGGAATGATAAGATATCAAAAGAGAATGGTCAAATATGTCATTGGCCAAGCAGCCCAACGGTTACCACCACCAACACCCCCATCCACGACGCCACCAACAGCTCGATTAGCGTAAGCATGACTGCCTTCTGCAACTCCTGCAAACTCACAAAAAAACAAAATTCATTAAATAAATCCACATGATCAAGCATTCTAAAAAAGAACTTTGTTTGTGCAGTTCTTTTAAAATCGATATTCACGTCTTTTACCCAAAAGCTTGTGAACATACACCGAGGTCGCGACTTAGATGTACAGTCGCATTTAAAAGGTTGTTTAAGAAAATAGTTTACAGAACTATTGCATTAAATATTTAACGTTTATTTATGATTATCCACAGTGAATCGTAATCTTTACCCGCGTCCAGCCCCTGGATTTTACCAAAAGAAGCAACCGAAAATGTTTGTTGCATCTGGAGGTCTCATAAAGGAGCCAAAGTAGTAAATAAAGATGGGCATATTTCTGACAGCTTTATCGATGTTGTACATGTTACAATACATATTAAAAGGTACTCCGTATTAGACTTTAAAAAACTATCCTATACCATATAATGTAAACAGAAACTATATTTCACTAAATTAAAACTTACCCAAAAGCATAGGTTCAAGCGCGTGAAGCTTATCCTCCACATCAAACTTATTCACCTGACGGCTCCAAACCTCGAAAAAATTCGCACATGCAAAATCAAAACCCCACAAATAAAAAACTTTCAATCTTTTATATAAAAGCTCGAAAGGGAAATAATTTAAAGTCAAATTATTAAACCCCAATTCATTTTTAATGATCAAATAATTAAACCCTAAATGATTAAAAACTTTAAAAACTATATGATCAGACTTACTATTGATGGTAGGAGTGAAGATGACGGCGCAAGGTTGCCCCGGAAAACCCAAAGACACGCCGGAGACTTCATTCTTAATTCCACTGTTCTTGTCTCTTCACGACCACCCATATTTTTTGTTCACTGATCCCTTCTTACGCCGCACCTTCAAATCGATTTGTTAGCATGGATCTGATAACTTCTCATCATACCCTCCAAAATCAAACCCGAGTATCTGTGTATGTTCTGGAAGACTCGAGTGAATGTATGCATCGTATAGGTATTAACGAAATTTAGGCGGACTGGACTGGAAGGGAATGGGCCACGCACAAAGGCTAAGAAGTTGGGCCATAATTTTGGCGGGAAAAAAGGGTGTAAAACGGCACCGTATTCTATGTGGTTTAATATATACGAGATAGGCGACTGACGCCGTGTTGCGGGCGTGCCTGTTTTTCGGCTAATGTTTTAAATGGCTGAAAAGTAATTAAAATAAGCATTTGTATAATATTAATAAATGCAACGTTACAATATAAGTGCTAATGTTTATTTGGCTAAGATTTTTTTATTTACACTTCTAATATTTTTTGTCTTTTGTGACAGATTGATTTCATATCTTCCAGGATTTTTAGTACTTTATCTTTTGCATTTCCCGCAACTCTGCTGTTGATACATGGTTTTTAAGATCATCTTTAATAGCCTATAATTTCTTTGTCTCGACCTCTAGCAGACTTTGCAATTTCGAAGGATCCAATTCATTGTTTTTATTATCATCTTTGATTTTACCAATCTTTAACTTATGGTCACGATCACAACACCTTTACGTTTAGCGCTTCCTTTAAAAATCTCTTTCTCCTTCACTTCATCTTTGCCTAATATAATGAGCGCATAAAAAAGTTTATAAAGCTGCTATGTGTTTCTCAGCTCAAGGGAAGAGAATGAGAGTTCAAAACTTTGTAAGTAGAAAGATTTTCCAAATGAGGAGGGATAATGAACATACATCATTTGGGCTGTAAAAACAGCCATGCTTTCTGCTGGAACGACCAGAGACAAATGTTTTTGGTTAATTCATGAAAAAAATAGAAATGCACCTAAAACTTTTAGCAACATACCTCCTCCAGTTTTGGACTCGTGTTCCTCATCATTGTGTGAAAATCCCCAGCTGCCTCCTTCTCTTCCTCGTCCTTTCTTCCCACATGTTATTTTCATTGCAACAAACTTATAGTCAATGATACAGAAATTAAAAAAAGAATATTTGTAACAATTTAGTCAACGCACACAAATATATATTACCTGTTGACGACTTATCAGATCATAGTACTTTATAACCTAACAAATATTTATCATTTCATTTCACAACAACATAAGCAAATACAAATGCAGATAAACCACACGTTTCAGCACCCAAAGCCACCCACCTCATCCCCCAAAGTGACCCATTTCAGTCCTATTTTAGTGACGAAACGCAACCCCATTTCAGTGTGCAAACGCACATGTTTCAGTGTCCATTTCAACAGAAAAACAACACGACTTCAGGCCCCTAAGATGATACAAAACTGTAACAAACAGTATTAGACCATGATCAGTGTTCATATATTTGCAGACTCTCATAACAGGCTTGTAGATAGTTGAAAGTTCCAAAGTGTGCATTAGGTTATGTTTTGCTATAAATTGATAAACATTGCACCACTAAAAAATAAACTGTGTATGTCGTTGGTTTAAAGTTTCACATAAAACGCAATCTTAAAAAACACAAATAATGGCTCGAATCACGATAACATACGGTCTGAATATATCAATTTTTAACAATTAATACTTTAAAGACGATAGCCATTTTGGCCAATCTGTCATGCAGTGTGCCACATGCATTCGCTCAGCCTGGATTTGAAAAAGTGACTTTCCTGATGGAAACCCGATATCTAGTATGAACAGAAACGATTACAATGACAATCAATTTCGGGGCGAATCTCACTATAATTATCTGATTATATATGGTTCAACAATCAATTTTGGGAAATCAGTATAATTCAGCGGTAATTTATGTGTGAATCTTTAAAGTTTAAACACACAGCTGATCATCACAAATTCAAACAACATATGGCAATATGGCATATCACGTCAGAACACAATTTCAAACAACTAGTCCATTGTGTTACAGTTGATTAAGTAATTCTGATATCAAAATGCAATTCCAATACAACCCTACACTGAAAAGGTGAAATTAGTAGTGAACAACAAAAGACATACCTGCCCACCGGATAAAAGCAACACAGCCAATTTCCCATCTGCAATAGGCTTCAATCCCATATTCCACCATCTCTATCTTCGAGTTTCCTATCCTCTACGGTCGACACTGAACCCTCTGGCACTCACTCAATCGCCGCTGCCGACAAACCTATTCGACCACCCAATAAACCAATCATTAAACCAAGACCATAAAAAACACAACACACAAAACACATACCTACCAACCTTCCCAGCACAGACTCCGGCAATATTATTTGTGGCATCTAAACTCTGGAAGGCTCCCGAATCAAAATAGATCAGATAAGAAATAGCGTAATAAACGTGACAACACGGCATATTCCTACATTGGAGTTGGCATAATGGTTTTATACCTATTCGACCACCCAATAAACCAATCATTAAACCAACTGGCCAACGCGTGTTAGTCGTCATTTTGTACGCACAGGACTGATTCTGTTCCAATAAAATTATAGAAGTGATCACAGGCTGTTACCCTTACGACATATGCAGTAGTTATGTACATTGGACACTGTAAACGATGTACCTGTTTTATACGATAGTGCCATCAAAAAGGCCACAGACAAACAGCCAACAAAAGGGAATTAATGCACCGTATAGGCTACAGATGCACCAAGATCAAGTCAATCAACAACATATAACGAATAGAAAATAATAAAAAACGTTAAAAAAGCAAAATGAGAAAGTAACCTTTGCTTGACGACTTTCGTATCAGGTAACTGAATAATACTCGTATGTTTAGAAACAAAGTCACGAATAACACTGATGAGAACCCACGAATAATTAAAATAGAACGCCAAGGCTAAACCTGTTATTGCCATAACTCTTTTTCTAGAAATGTGGTGCAATAAAAGATTAGGCTCAGATATGTATATGGTCGTCAGGTCATAGAAGTATCCGAATTCCATTACGGTTGCAAAGAAACCTGGTTGCATAGCAGGGATATATGCTATGCCATCCGGTCATTGCCTTACCAAGTTAGGATTGGAACATCTCGCCGAAATTCCAACAATCATCACAGCCATAAAAACTTCTTTAAAAAACAATTTTACTTATAGGATATTAGAATCCATGAATAACATATTTGACAAAGCCGGAACAACCGCCATGGCTGCGTTAGTGTAAACGCCCTGCCAAGATACGGATGTTCTCAGACCTCAAACAGTTTCAGTAATATACCAATCATCATAGCACATTATTCCGGCTACACTTACTGCATACTCAATAACAAATACATATATTCTACACATGCCTACCACATTCAATAAACACACATTGCTATATATATTAAACCACATAGAATACGGTGACGTTTTACATCCATTTTTCCCGGCAAAAAACTGCAGGCTAAATAAGCCCAAGTTGTTAGCCTTTGTAATTTTGTATCTAGCCCAAATAACCCACCAACAATACTTGTTAGTTAGAGAACGGGGCCATTGTTGCTTTTGGCAGTGTTTGCGCAACCGATAACACATACTCGGATCTGTGAATATGGAAGCGAACCCAAACACCCGCTATGGCTGCAACCACAGTTTGGCTGTGGCTGCCCCGCCAAGATATGATGGTCGATAAAGTATACTTACAAAACACACAAAGTTTAAAATTTTCTCAATTTTCAGCAGAAACGATAATAACAAATGAGCACATAATCATTTTTTACCAAAAATGACAATAACAATGTTAGCAGCATATACGACCAATTATGCTCAGAACTGTAAATGGGGACCAGGCGACAAAAAACACCTGAATTTGACCATGGCTGCAAATGTACCCGGTTGCATAGTGAGCGCTTATACTATGCCGTCCGGTCACCGTCAGATTTTCAATGCCCCATTTTGTTTCCCCTAAAGTATACCAATCATCGCAGCTTATTGTCTTCACTAATTAGTATATATACTAAACGTCATGCGGAACAGAATCAAGTCCGTCTGGGGCTATACGTCGCCTTATTATCTGGCGGTTTTCATTTTCCACAAATAAAAAGAACAACAATGTCACCACCAAAGCATCCTTATACGTATCTCCTGCAACCGACAACGAAAATAAAAATTACTAAAAAGAAAAACCAAAAACTTCAATTTTTTTTAGTGTGTTAGATTTCTATCCAACCCAATTAAGTAATCCTTAAATCAGGCAACTCTAAACCCTGAAAGTAGAATCAACATAGCAATATTCATCAATTGAAACTTACTAAACGAAAGTTGAAACGAACTTACCGCACCACCAGATTCCGACCAAACGAATTGAAGAACTCACTACCAGAATCCATAATTAAACAAATTTATATATAGAAACCGGAAAGTTAGGACAGATTTATTCGTGCCCTGGTGCACGTGTGAAGGTTGCTGAGGCAATTGTTCCTTGCACTCTGCCATCCGCACACACAGTGCAGCAAGAGATCATATTTGAGCAATCATCACAGTACAAAACATTAGCCTCAGATCGAAATACACATATGTACCCGAAGCCGGCAAACTACAGTGGCTGCAACTCGCAGGTTGCCTCGCCAAGGTACCGACTTCTGGAAGGAACATGGTTCAGTTATGCAACTGCAACCATCCATCATCATCGGCCATTTTTTTTTTATATATGGAAATGCAAACAGTAATTTATCATCATCGTTGATCACCCGACATGGCTGCAATCACATTCTCGGTGTGACTGCCTAGCCAAGATACGGGTGTTGCTGAGCCACGCATAGTAAACAATAATTTGCCAGCATAGCAAACCACCAAATTTACCAGCATAGCAAACAATCATTTCTTTGAGCAAGAAAGAAATGGTCACCAATATCTACAACCAACAAATAACCAACCACAGCCAATAACGAAAACCCAAAAATTAGGGTTTTCAAACAATCATTTTAAATCATGAATCAGCAGACAATCGGCAACTAAACCCCATATAAATCAAAAGCCCTAAAGCCAAACGGCCACTAAACCCTATATAAATGAAAAGCCCTAAACTTGCAGACATCAAGCCAAAAATTAGGGTTTTCAATAAATTATTATAATATATAAAAACAATTCTTACCACCGGAATCATGAGTCAGCAACCAATCGGCTACTAAACCCTGTATAAATCAAAAGGCCCAAACTTACAGACATCAACCCAAAAAGTTAGGGTTTTCAACGAATCATTTAATTAACAACAATTATTACCACCGGAATCATGAGTCAGCAGCCAATCGGCCACTAAACCTGTATAAATCAAAAGCCTCAAACTTGCACACATCGATCCGGAGATGCACCAAATCCGCAAACATCGCAAAAAGCAATAATGGCCCCGTTCTCTAAGTAACAGGTACTTTATTTGGATTATCCCTTCAAACGGGCCAGAAAAAATTGGGGTAGGATTTGTTTGGGGCAAAACGGGATCCGAAAATGGGCTAAGGGTTGGGGCCAGATTTTTGGCGGGAAAAATAAAGGTGAAACGACACCATTTATGTTGTGGTTTAATATATATTATAATATAATGTAGCCATTGTTAATAAAATTTCAATCATCATGTTGTCTTGCTCTTAGACTATTTGATTTCGAATTCATATTGAGCAATCATCATATTAGTACATGTTTGTAAAATAATACTTATTTTGCTGATATATTTTAATAGGGGTGAGCATCGGGCCGAAACCGACCCGACCCATCCAGACCCGAGCCCGACCCATCCTGAAACCGACAACCTGGAAATCCCTAACCGAATCCCGACCCGAGTATAGCTCATTTTGTGTCGGTCAGGATCAGTATAGCTCGGTTTGTGTGGTTTTCTTTGTGTTTTGTCGGTTTATCCCGATTCCCGACCCGACCCGAGTCTCGACTTCCTGGAAATCCCAACCCGAGTCCTGACCCGAGTATAGCTCGGTTTGTGTTGGTCGGGATCGGTTTGTGTCGGTTTTCAGTCGTCGGTCGGTTTTGCTCACCCCTATATTTTAATATTATCCTGTAACAATTTTTCGTATAACATTTCTCGAAAGTATATATACCTACAAGGTACCCGCCGCCGCAACGCGCGGGTATCCGGCTATGATTAACAAACATAAGATCTATTGCACATATTTTTTTAACACATACTATATCATATAGGGTTAATTGATACACTTTTATTTTTTATTTGCACACTTCAGTGTACAGCCTGAAAAAGCAACATATAAAAATGTACAAATGATTATTGCATAGATTTGTGTGCAAATAAAAAATGAAATGTGCAAATCATTTCTCCATATTAAAACACTTAAAATGTGTATAAATATGAGCTTTTAAGGAGAAACAATCTCTCCCTTTAGGTGTAGCAACCTATAAATTTGGCCAGTGATTTGTAAACGTTAATCAAGTATTAATTATCAGTTTCAGTTCAGTTAACCATTTTTACGAACAAAATTTGAAATTTTGTTTATTATGTTACATCAATTCTCAAAACATTGGAACGAGCTCACACACGGATCACAGATAACCCAACACACTCAATATAAACTCAATGGACCTTAACACTATTCCTAAGCCCAAAACTATAACCCATTACTATTCATTTAACCCATTTCTATACTTAGATTATTTTTCTTACTAATTTTCTGTCGACCTAAACTCATTTTCTTTGCCCTCACCATTTTCAAATTCGATACATGAGTCATATACATTTTTGGCTCTCCTGTTTCTTTATACTTCAGCCTAATAGGTTGCCAAGTTTCAAGTCCCATCTCACACGTTTGAACCACAAACCGAGGCCAAAGTAAACGCGACTTGACACATTTCAAACCGTATACTTATTTTTCTAAATTGATTCGTTTTACATTTAAACGTTTTCTAACCAATGTATTGACTTTCTAAATCATGATTTATGTATGCAAACTCGTTTTCTTACATTACCACTCAATATCACACGTTAAATCTCATGTTTGGACCTATTAGTCATTCGTACGAACACAATACGCAACCCACAAGTTCCATACGGTTTCTCCTAGGCTTACCCATGACTCTAGACCTCCCCTAAGCTCATTTAATGAAAGAATATATCCTCTTATCTTGTCCCCTCCTGCCATGAAAGAATATTGCACAACTTGTGCAAGTTGGCTATATATTAATTGACATATGCATGCATCTCTCGTCCAACCTCAAACGCAAAACATTTCCTGGTTTTACTCAATCACACACACTCTTAAACTCTCTAAACACTCCTGGGAATCCATTCGAAGATAGTTAAGATCATTTGATAGTTATACGAGCCCCATATCTCACGTATAATCCATATTCGAGTCCTCTATTGATCATACCAAACGTTTAAACCCATTCTTTGGTGTTTGTAAGTCCTCAAGACTCTCTTTAACTCAATTCTATTCGGTTTCCTTTAAGCATGCGTCATTTCTATCTCATTTCATACGTATATATTATATTTCATTTCTTTACTTACGTATTTATTTACACGTTTTACATTTACATACGCCTCCTATATGGTAGGCTAGTATAGCATTTTTTTTCAAGTTTATTACACGTTTCATATTCATTTCATACGTATAAATTCATATCGAATCCATTTATATTCGCATGTTTCAATTTTGTATTTTCATTTAATATGTCTCAACTCGACTTAGAAACAATCTCGTAAGACCATATTTTAAAACACGACATGATATTTTTATTGTTTCTACTGATTGTTCATAGTCCTATTAACCAAAAACCTAGTTTGGAGTCTCCCCTCATACGGCCTTAAAACCTTTCGAAATTGTCCAAAGCTATCGCTAGTCGCAAGTATTTTAAACCCTTATTAAACTTAACGTGGGCTCAATAGCCCATTAAGCTCTTTTCAGCTTATTACGATAAGCTAACTAGACCAGCCCTTTTTCCATGCTTTTATAATCCAAAACCAAGCCCAATCGAAAGCCCATTAACCTTTTAAAGCCCACACGTTTAAAACTCTTAACGGGCCATGATAAATGTTTTAAAAGCCCGATTAGTCCAAAAATAAGCTAAACGTGTCAAAAGCAGTTAATAAGCATTTCATTAAGCTTTAATAAGCTTAGAAAACTCTCGGCCACTTTTCCTAAACTTTTTGTACGAAAAGGACCATTTTTGCAAATAGTTTCAAACTCAGGGACTAAAGTTGTCTATATCAGAATAATAGGGTAAAAACAGTAATTTTAGTAACTTTGGGATATTTAATGATAAAATAGTAACGTTGAGGTTTAAAATGACATTTTTGAGAACTTTTGGACTAAATATATATTTTAAGGACTAACGGTGCAAATATTACACCGTTAGGGCCAAAAGTGTAAATTTGATAAAACTGCAAGGACTAATAGTAAACTTTACTTTATCTCATTTTCATTTTACATTTTATACATATTTCATTCATTACAAGTGCATTTCAGTTCATTTCGTTCAATAATTATCTCATAACGATTATATTTATATTTAACAATTTTTAACGATTTACTTAACATTTTATTTAAACCGTTTTCGAGGAAACGAGCTTTATATTTTAAATAACATGAAAATAAGATAATATTATATATAATATTATTTTTGAACTTCAAGCATTTTAAGCATATCATTCATTCTCATCACGAACCACTTCGTCATCCGATATCATTTCATCCATCATTCGTATTAAGCCAAAACCGTTGAAATCTTAGACTTCCTTATTATATCATCCAGGTCCTGTGTTGGAGCATTTTCCTTAATATTCATTTGATCTCGCATTTCACTTTTTCCAGTTACATTCAAGGTGAGTCGTAGCCCCTAGTCTTTTAATACTCGTTTTATACTTTTGGGGGAGATACATGCTCAAACTATATTTATTTATTTTTTACAAATACTCTAGAAACTTTCACGGTTTACCGTGGGTTATAGCCCCATTTTTGTAATCCTTGACCCGCTGTTATTAGTACAGGGGAGATTATTTGATCGCTATTATATGTTTAGGGAGTAATCCTTGACCCGCTGTTATTAGTACATGGGAGATTATTTGATCGTTATTATATGTTTAGGGAGTAATCCTTGACCCGCTGTTATTAGTACAGGGGAGATTATTTGATCGCTATTATATGTTTAGGGAGTAATCCTTGACCCGCTATTATTAGTACAGGGGAGATTATTTGATCGCTATTATAGGATCAGGGAATATTATATGACCCACCATTACATTTCGGGCGTATAGCAACGTAACCCATTTTTATTTAAAACTTGAAAACTATTGAAATCAACTGTTTTACTTATAAACTCTACGAACTCACCAACATTTGTGTTGACACTTTTTAGCATGTTTATCTCAGGTTTATTATGGAGCATTCAAGGCACGGAGTGGGCATTAAACGGATGGTTATGGTGTCAAATAAATTTGTCATTTATATCAAACTTACCATATCTTTGTGGAATATTAAACGTTGAAATTGTCTTTTGAACTTAAATTTCCAAATGAATGACAATGAATTACAAAACGTCTCTTTGAGTCGTTTTCTATGATTATAACTATGATCCTACGAGTAATACCCCGTTAAGTCTTCCGCTGTTAAACTCTTTAAAATTGGGGGTGTTACATTAGGCGATTTCGGTGACCTTATCAGAACTCTAACTTCATTCAAATCTACTACCTCTTTTGATTACTAGTTAACTAGCATCCCTGTTATTGGTCTTCATTATCACTCTGTGAGTTATCCTATACCTTTACGAGCGGTGTTATTAGTCAATTCATCTTAAGACCATAAGTCTTCGACGGTTTTTGTTAGGGTTATCATAATCGTTTGTAATCGTTTAGGGTTAAAGTTATTAATTTCTCATCATTCGCAATTAATTTCAGATAGCATTTAATGAAGGACGGTTAGGGTTTGTATTTTGTGCGTTCTAAACCCTAGCTTTTTAGGGTTTTATTTTCTTTTCGCCTTACCGTTGTTGTTATTGGTTCTCTTGTGGTTTTAGCTGTTAGTCTAAGTTTGGACGTGTGTATGGAGAAGGGTTTGGGAGAGGAGGATATTAATTCAATATTAGCTAAAACATGGAGGGGTTGAATATGGTTCATGAATCGACTAAGACTGTTGTTGTGGGGCAGCGAAGTTCTTTTGCAAACGTGGTTACTTTTGAAAAATCTCAGCCTAAGGTTAAGTTCATGTCACTTAAAGCTCATAGTTCGAATAATGGGGATTTTGAAGCTATGATACATGTTTCGTCTGTAATGGAGGTTAATGAATGACTTAGTAACTCTATTTAGGGATTTGGTCGAAGAATAGCAAAGTACTTTTCTAAATGTACCGATCTAGTACTTCAACTTTTTTAAGTTGTAGAAATGTAACGAACTTTCATAAGTGTTCCAATTTGGTCACGTCATCATCACGTACCAAATTGAAACACTTATAAAAGTTTGTTATATTTCTACAACTTAAAAAAAAGTTTCACGTACTAGATCGGTACATTTGGAAAAGTACATTACCATTCTTCGACCAAATCCCCTCTATTTATGACTATTTCATTGGTAAGAGGATTTCTTTCCCGGTTGTTGAAAATTATGTGTTTCACGCTTGGGGAAAATTATGGCTTTTTTTCTTCAAGTTTTCATCTAAGAAAGGAGTGTATGAGGTATTGGAGAATGGTCTGTGGATGATACAAACCATTCCCATTATATTGAATAAGTAGACTTCTTCATCTAGCTTAACGAAAGAAAATCATTCGAGTGTACCAAATTTTGTCAAGTTGCATGATGTGCCATTAGCAGCCTTTATTGCCAATGGTTTAAGTTTTATTGCCTCTAAAATTGGTATTTATTAATGCTAGATTCGTACACATGTACAATGTTTAATGAGTCGTGAAGTAGGAGTTCTTATGATAGGGCTATGATCAAGGTAAAAGTCTATTCTGAGCTTAAAGAATCAGTTTTTGTGGTTGTTCCAAATCTAGATGGAGAAGGTTACACTTGTGAAAAATGAACGTTGAATGTGAATGGAAGCCTCCCCGCTGCTCTACATACTGGCTATAGGTAAGGGTCTCAGATCGTATGTCTTCTAGCCTGCTTCTTTCTTGAGCTGGCCATGGGATAAAAATTAGATCTCTATCTGATCTGTGAAGTGAAAGACTAATCAAATCCTTGGGCATTTGTATGAAACTTGTCCATTATATGTTAAGGAAATGCCTAAAAAAGCTGTTGAAGTTCAAGATGACAGGTTCCAAATTGTTAAAGGTAGAAACAAATGTAATAAGCAAAATGATAAAAACTTTGTGTTTAAAACCAAGACTTCTCTCGTGTACAAACCAGTTTTAAGGTAGAATGTTTCAAGTGGTTCAAAACGTGGTAATGGGGATATGATATTAAAACTATTAATGCATTCTCTATGTTGGCAAACGAAGTTACTAGTGGTTTTAATAGAGAAGATGGTCGAACAGTGGGTATAGTGCACGAAGGGACAGTAGACTTAGATGATGATGGTGTAGAAAATATTTATGATGAAACAATGTTGTGGATGTCTGGTGATTTATCGAAGTCTGATCCAAAGGGGTCAAGCACTCCCACAGTCAACGTGCCAAATGTATAGCATAGTTTCTTGGAATATAAGGGGTTTGAACAACACCCCTAAACAAACGGAAGTTCGTTAGGTAATACATGAAAACTGTTTAAATGTATGTACTATCTTGGAGTTCATCACACATTGATATAGGTAAGCTAGAACGTGTTTGCACGAAAGTATGTGTCAAATGGAAATGAGCATCGTATGGTAGATTTTGTACGAAAGGATCTCACATCATTCTTGGTTGGAATCACGATGTTGTTGACGTGATGGTATTGTCATGTAGTAGCTAAGCCATTCATGCTCATGTTATTCTTAAATCAGAATTGTACGTTTGTCTATGCTTCAAACTCTTATGAAACTCGTCATGATCTTTGGGAAAGTCTTAAAGTTCATAAACATTTTGTGCATGAGAGGCCATGGGTCATTATGGGTGACTTTAATTTGGCTTTGTTTATAAAAGATACGTATTATGGCTCTAAATATATTAATATATCCATGCGTAAATTTAATGATTGTGTTACTAATATCAAGGTTGAGAATGTGAATAGTACAGGTTAGCATTATACTTGGAATCAGAAGCCGAAAGCGTATTTTTGAATTTTGAAGAAGATTGATTGGGTAATGGGTAATCTTGGATACAATAACGAGTACCCTGGCTCGTATGCAATTTTCCGACCATACCGCATTTCTGATCACTCGCCGACAGTTTTGAAATTACAAAAGGTATCGAAGGATAAACTTATGCCATTTAAATTATTCAATTTCCTTGTTTACAAACCGGAGTTCATGATTTTGGTGAAAGAGCTTTGGGATGTTAATGTAAGTGGTTACAATATATTTAAAATTGTTAAGAAGATTTGTTTTTTTGAAGAAGCCACTTCGGAAGTTACTTCATTCACAAGGTAACCTTCATGAAAGAGTGGTTAAACTTCGTCACGAGTTAGATGAGGTTTAAAAGGCTCTTGAAAAATATCCTTCGTCTATTTCTCTTCATGAATAGGAGGCATTTTATCTTACGGCGTTTACCCAAGCAACTTTGGATGAGGAACGATTCTTAAAACAAAAAGCTAAGATTGAATGGTTTCGCGTGGGTGATACGAACTCTGCATATTTTCATCATTTGGTTAAAGCTAGCATGAGTCGCAGTCGAATTTACTATATCACTGGTCACAAAAATGTGTTACATGAAGGTAATTATGTTCCTACTGTTTTCGTGGACCATTAGATGCAATTATTGGGTATAGAAAGTCTTTTCTCCCCTTCGAACCTCGAGGGGCAGTTCGTGAAGCGCTTAAGCCATAATAAAGCTGAAATATGATTTGTATGGTCTCGAATTCAAAAATGTGCTATGTTCTCGATAGGCAATGACAAAGCTCTTGGTCCGGATGGTTTTACCTTGGTTTTCTTTAAGAACACTTGGGATGTCGTGGGTGGTGACGTTTGTAATGCGGTGAGAGATTTTTTTAGAAATGGGAAGCTTTTGCAAGAAATGAATCACACGATTCTTGCTTTGCTTCCTAAGGTAACCACCCCATCTCGAGTTACTGATTACCATTCTTATTTGTGTTGTAACATTATTTATAAATGCATTAGCAATATTATAACTAACCGAATTAAGGATGGCTTTGATGATGTTGTTAGCGACAATCAGTCCGCTTTCGTTTCAAGTCACAGCATCTCGTATAATATTTTACTCACCCAAGAGTTAATGCATAACTATCATTTGAATAGAGGTCCTCCTAGGTGCATGTTCAAGATTGATATCCAAAAGGCTTATGACACGGGGAGTTGGAAGTTTTTGGAAAATATTCTCGTCGGTTTTGGTTTTCATTCGTGTATGATCAAATGGGTTATGGCTAGTGTTACAAACACCTCTTTTTCTATTAATGTTAATGGGAAATTACATGGTTACTTCAAAGGAAAGTGTGGTCTACGTCAAGGAGATCCTATGTCTCCTTATTTATTCATGTTGGTTATGGAAATTCTAACCCTTAGTTTAAAGTGTACGGTTCCTGAAGATGGTGGTTTCATATACCATAATTGATGCAACAAACAAAAGATTATTAATATTTGTTTTGCAGATGACCTAATTTTGTTTTCTCATGGTAATGTTCAATCGGCTAAAGTTATTATGGAGGCGTTGGAGGAGTTTAAAGGTGTTTCGGGGCTTGTTCCAAGCATCCATAAAAGCACTACTTTCTTTTGCAATGTGCTTAATCATGTCAAAACTTTTATTCTTCAACTTATGCCATTCGAAGAAGGAGTTCTTCCGATCAAGTACTTTGGGGTTCCCCTCATTTCTTCGCGTATTCTTCACAGAGATTCTAAGATTCTTGTGGAAAGAGTTCATAAAATCATAGGATATTGGAAGAATAAGTGGTTATCATTTACATGAATACTTCAACTAGTTCTTTCGGTTTTATCTTCCATGCATGTTTATTGGGCTTCCGTATTTATTCTCCCGGTTGGTATTATGCATAAAATTGAACAATTGAAGTTTAGGTTCTTGTGGTGTCAAGGGGAAATGAAACGTGGTAAGGCTAAAGTTTCATGGGATGATGTATGTCTTCCTAAGTATGAGGGTGGTCTTGGTGTTAGAAGATTGGAGAAATTAAATATCGCCTTGATGTCAACTCACATATGAAAGATTTTAACTCACAATGAATCATTGTTGGTTAGATGGATCCAGGCATACAAGTTGAAGAATAGGAGCTTTTGGGATGTTAGCATGACGTGTAACGTGAGTTGGGGATGGCGAAAACTGTTACAAATTCATAACCTCATTTGTCCTCACTTTTGGTGTATGCTTGGTAATGTGAGGAAGGCGTCCGCTTGGTTGACTATTGGGACACTCACTGCCCATTGATGAATCATTTGTCATATATGGTTGTCAGTAATGCGAGCTTTACTCTCCAAGAAAACATTAATGATATTGTTTCTAATGGAGTTTGGTCGTGGCCCATAGCGTGGTATAACTTGATCCCTATCTTTAATCAGGTTAATGTTCCTTTATTGTATTATGATTAGATGGAAAAACTGCTTTGGAAGACACATGATGGCGAGTTAAAAGAGTTTTTTGTTCGTGAAGTGTTGCATGTTGTCCGATATCCTGGAGATTGGTGTTGTCGACATGTGGCATTCCTAGACATGATATTCATCTATGGCTCTTTATGAGGAAAAGATTAAAAATGCAAGATAGATTAAGACAATGGGACGTTGGCATTGATGTAAACTTGAGCCTCATTCGATGTCCTTTATGCAAGAATCAACCCGACTCACATGAGCGCCTGTTCTTTGAGTGTTCCTATTCGTCTAATGTATGAGATTTTGTGTTAAAAATGGCTGATATCCACGGTATTTCTCCTAAATGAGATGACATTATGTTGTGGTTGCTTCCATTATCCAAGCGTAATAGTGTGACAAGTATTGTTGGTCAATTAATATTGGTTGCATCTTCTTACTTTATATGGCAAGAGCAAAACAATAGGATTCATGGTAAGGGTGAGAAGAAGATTGAGCAAGTTCCGAATCTTATAGTTGACGTTGTGAGGCTTAAACTTGCATCTATCAAGTTCAAGAAGAACATGTGAGTTGACAAGATGAAGACTAATTGACAACTGTCGCATGGAGAGTTACATGGAAGTTGATCGTCTGATGGACTAGAGAGCTACTGTATTGCATTCTCTTTTATTTGTTTAGTTTCTCTAGTTTAGTGAATGGTTGTCATGTTTTTGAGATTGTTCAAAGCATGTAGTTAGTCGTTTTTAGAGTTGTTCATTGTTACTCTTTCATGTACTTAACACAAAATTAGTTTAGTATATTCATCAGATATAATCACTTTACCAAAAAAAACTAGTTTGTAAACTAATTGGACAAAAACATACATGTATGTGTAAATCAAGCCCTTTTTTAGGTTAAGAATAATAATAACAAGCTTTAAAAAGGAGGAAATATACAACAAAGGGAATGTACAAAGCTCACAAATGAAAAACAAAGAACAACCAAAAGAAACAAAAAAAAAAGGAAAGTTACATATCTAAATCAGGTTACACAAAAAGATCAAAAGGCCTAGCAATCCTAACGTTCCAGCAAGCCAGTTTTGAGGAGAGACGAGACGAGATCCACGTTTTGGATAACCTTTGAATTGACGGAAAGATATCTTCATCTTAGATTTTAACAGCGAATTCCGAAGAAGCTTTGATAAGTTTATTTCTCCATTTTCATATCGTCCAAAGAGTAATTTGAAAGACTCTATGCATTACTTGGTGACACTAGGATTACCTTGAACTCTAATCAAAAAGGAGGGGAACTTCATGTTAATACAAATAATGTCAAAAACGTTATTTATATCTTTCGACCTCCATGTGTTTTCATAATCACAAAATGTAAAAACACGCTACGTAAAAATATACGTAAACAAGTTTTTAGTCGTAAAAAGTCCATTTCGACACAATATCACTTAAGGTATGAACAAACAATATATCAAACTAGTTAAGTGATCAAAGAAATAATTTTGTCCTTAAAACTCACATTTTTATAAATGTGACAAAACCTTTTTACAAAATTAAATTATACAAATTATTTTGCAATTATAAAGAAATGTTTTAATAAGAAATTATATTCAAAAATCTGTTTTTCCCGCCCACACAGATCATACCTACACCAGAAAAATATTTCACCACAACAGGAAAAAAACAGGAGCGTCCTACTGGACGGTCCAATATATTATAGGGGGGACGGTCTAAGATATATACGGGACTGTCCATGTTTACAGGACTGTCCACGCTCCTCGTCCAACCTATAAATACTGGACCATTTCCAACAGATTCCTCACCTCTTTCAGCACAAAACTTTCTGTTTTCTTTCCTCTACTTCTTTGATCACATTAACTTGTAGTTATTTGTTTATAAGTGATCTCGATCATCCTTCCTTCAAAGTGCAAAGAGAAGAACTCTCATATTCGCCAAGAAACGAAGTGTTATAAAATAGGCAAATACGTAACTTTCGTCATGATTCTCTTCTTAATCTAAACTCTCTTAATCTCTGTTGTTGTAATATTGGTAGATCCGGATTGTGTGTTAATCCGGAAGTGTTGTGTGTATAGTGGTTAGTACTTTAGTGTGAGTGTAGATTGGTTCTAGCTAAGATTAGAACTCGACACTTGGCTTAGTGTCGGAAATCGGTGTAAGCTACGGTGTACGGTTTTCTCCGCCTGAAGGGAGTTTGTTGACATAGTGATTATGAACTCTCGAGTGTGATACTCGGGGAGTGGAGTTGGGGGAAGATAGAGCTTCATAGCCGAACCACTATAAATCTCTGTGCATTGGTTTGATCGTTCTTTCTCTTTACTATTCTTTCACTTATTTTGTTTACATTTATTGTGTTAATACTCGTTTATATTTATTGTGTTCATATATTGTTGATTAATATCACATAACTTCGAATCTAAAGGATTTTTGAAAAAGAAGTTTTAAAACGTAATTAAAAACAGTGAAACAATTCAACCCCCGCTTCTAGTTTCTACAATTGGTATCAGAGCAGGTCACTCAAGAGCTTTAAAATATATTGTATTTTAAAACTTGAATCGATCTATGAAGTCTGAAAGATATCTAGAAGGGCAATCTATGCAAAGACCACCACTTTTCGAAAGCGATGGATTTATTTAGTGGAAAAATAGATTCGAAACTTATGTGAAATCAAAAGATCTAGATCTTTGGCATGTTATTACTAAGGGTGATTTTCAACCTATTCAAACTAAGGTGCTGTTTGTTTTTTTAGAGGTTTTATGTCTGAATCTGAATACCACTTCTGAATCTGAATGAGTGGTCCAAAAGTCTGAATCTGAATTATTTTAGACTGTCTGTTTTTATGTCTGAATCTGAATGTCTGAATAAACAAAAAACAATCTTTTCGCTATAAAACAAACCAAACGACCCTCCATTCGTGATTATTAATAAAAAATCAATACCAAGATGAGGAGATAAGGATTGAAAAGAAGTATCACTAAAGTTTAGGCTTTTCAGATGTAATCATACGTTATTCAATGTCTGAACGAATCAGACCCTATTCAGATGTATTCAGACTTCAGATCTGAAAAAAAACAAATAGTCTGAATCTGATTACGTCTGACCGAATCAGACTTCAGACGCCATTCAGATCTGAAAGAAAAAAACAAACACAACCTAATCCTACAACTAAAAAGGATGAAATTGTACCTTTTGGAAAACAAAGTGATGAACTTAAAAATAAACTTTCTAAAAACGATGAAGCTAAAATGGTGATTTATAATGCTTTGCCCAAGAAAGAGTATGAAAGAATCTTTATGTGTAACACGGCTAAAGAAATTTGGAAAACCATGTTAATCACCCATCAAGGTAATAATCAAGTCAAAGATAACAAAATAGATCTCCTTGTACAACAATATGAACAATTTGTCATTCGTGAAGACGAATCAATTGATAGTGCATTTGCTATATTTAATACTATTATTACTAGTCTAAAAGCACTTGATGAGGGCTATTTTATCAAGACTTGTGTAAGAAAATTTCTTAGGGCTTTGCATCCAAAGTGGAGAGCTAAGGTCACGGCAATTGAAGAATCCAAGGACTTAACTTCACTATCTCTTGATGATCTCATCGGTAATTTAAAAGTTCATGAACTAGTCATCAAGAAAGATTCCGAAATAGTCAAAAGCAAAGAGGAAAGGAAATCTCTTCCTCTAAAGGCTAAAAAGGAATCTAGTGATGGTGAAAGTTCAGATTCCAAAAATGAAGACGAAGAATATGCCATGACGGTTAGAGACTTTAAGAAGTTTTTTTAAAAGGAGAGGTAAATTCGTAAGACAATCTCTAGATGAAAAGAAGGCGTCTCAAAAGAGTCGGGATGACAAACATGGTAAAGTCAAAAGAAGATGTTTTAGATGCGGTGATCCAAAACACTTCATCGGAGAATGTCCTCAACCACCAAGAGAAAAGAGTCAAAGGGCATACTTTGGAGGTGCCTGGAGCGTTAGTGACGAAGAGGACAATGACAAGTCCAAAGACGAAACATGTCTAATGGAACGAACTTCAAATAAGGTACATTCTGAAACCGAATATTTTAATGATGATACTTTCTCTCTAGACTCCCTAGAATTAGATAATGAGTATAATCGTCTTTGAAAAATGAGTCTAAAAATAATAAACAAAAACAAATCTCTAAAATCTATTAAAACTAAATTAGAGAAAGAAATTTTTGAATTAAAAGATAAAGTGTCTGGATTCGAGAAAGGCAAGGAAATTGATCTCAGGTGTAAGTCATGTCAAAACCTTAAAGTTGAAAATGAGAAACTCAAAGAGGAAGCCTCTACGCTAACTCAATTTGAAAAGAGCACTCATTCACTTAAGGAAATTTTAAACATTCAAAAATCCTCCGGAGATAAAACGAGACTAGGCTTTAACTTATGTGAAGCATCAACAAGTGGGACGAAGCAAATTAAATTTGTGAAACCTCTGGGAAATCAGCCCACTGCTGACGGCCCCCAAAAAGAGGTAGACGGTCCTTAATATATCAAGGACCGTCCTGTATTTACAGGACCGTCTAATACTATGTCAGCAGAAGTCAAAATCTATTTTAGGCCATGCACCAAAACATTTAATTATGAACAAAATTAAAATACCTATTGCTAGTCTAAATGAAGTCAAACATTCTTATAAACCAACTTTGAAACCCGGAGTAGGATTTTTTAAACTTGTAACTAGGCCAAAAACTCCAACATTTGGAAGGACAAATTTTTCTCAAAAACATCAACCTAGGAAAATAAACTCTTCTCAATCTAGGTCTGAAACCCCTCAACCAAGAACAAACTTTAGAAGACAAAGTCATCCGAACAACGCTCTCGTAACTTGGAATAATTTTCAACAAGGTTACTTACCTTGGGGAATCTGTCTTCCATTTCAACATCCCCACCTAATACAACAAATGCAAAGGATGCTTGAAACTAACAACTTCGGACCCATGAGATATTAGGGACCACATGTTTGAATTAATTGTGTAGGAAGTCTAAAGTACGAGATAAAGAATTACTTCCGAGACGACAACCTAAGGGATAAATGCTGGAATAATGATGTCCAAAAAGAACTTATACAATTATTCAAACAAAATGTGTGGGTACTAGAATCATCTTCCACAAAAGAGACAACTGTCGGGACTAAATGGGTATATAATGGAAATGTTGCTGACATTCTGAAGAACGTACGCACTCATTAAGGTACGTTTTCTTAATCTTCACCTATTGGTTAATGCTTAGTTAATGTAGCATATATAGTATCTAGTATAGTATAGTATTATGTCTAGATATGTATGCGACTTTTAGTATTTAGGATTATTATACATAACTTACTTACAATGAAGAAAGTGAGTCCGTAGATGAAGATATAACACATTGTAACGTCAAGTAGACTCGATAGTTATATAGTAGGATAAATGTATCATCCGATACAAAAGAGATACTATATACTTAGAATGGTATTCTAAGAGAGTTAGTATAGAAACTATTATCTATATCAACTCTAACTAATCGAGAGAGTATGTGGAAACTCTAGCAACATTTGTACGATAACTTTTAAAGTTTTTGAAAGAAACAAATTGCTCTTGCTATATCCACAATTGAAGCCGAATACGCAAGCGCCGAAAAGGCATGACAAATGATCACTATGGATGATACAAACTCTTAAACGACCACAACATCTCTTCTATTCTTATTTCTCTTCTATTTCTTGACTTAGACTTCTACGCCAATCCTCTCTCCCAAAGTCTCGAGTATACTCCTACTCTATGACAACTTAATTTCTTCATCCGAAGTATTTTAAGCAATTTTAATTGGAAAAATTCAATTAAAAAGTCACTTACACAAAATGCTATTAAAACCGTTTTGTCCAAAATCATCTCCACTGGAGACGGTCCCGTGTATAGGGACGGTCTCATATATATCCGGGACCGTCGCCAGTCAATTACCCAAATATTACTCTTTCTTTTTCACTTTTCTAAAACACAAAACCAAACACCCCCTGAGTGACGATCTGCAGCAAAAACCACCCAAAAACCATCCCAAATCACCAAATCAACCACCAAAACTTCAATTGAAGGTGCAATCATCAAGCATTATCACTCCTAACATCATAAACATCATCAATTGTAAGTTATTTCATCAATTTCTTCACTAATCTAAGTCAAGGTTTCAATTTTGCACAAAATCAAAAATTGGGAATTTTCAAATTCGTGTACAAATCTACACAATTAAGACTAGAATATTACAATGTATAACTATTATGCTTCCAATAGACATAGGATTTGCATTTTTAGGGTGATTCGAAAATTTTTCAACTTGCATGAAAAATCCCAAATTCGATTTCATAAAATTTCTCACGTTTAGGAACACCATAAAAATGTTTTCATGCATTGTTAATACATTACAAAAACGTTTTTTCATTCATGCATAATGATCTCTTAATCATTGGTCGAGTTATATGAATAATATATTTTTCGACATAGTGGTATGAGTAAAATAGAATAAAGGAGTGCTTAGATTATCTCATAGGTTTTGTTTTATTAGGTGTCGAGATAATCGTACCTCCAGATTTGTTGCATATAAACACACACACTAGATAAATACATACAATAATCTCTTGTAATAAATATATCAATTTTGTGTCACAGGTAATAATGCCTCGATCAATTGCAACCGACTATCAAAACACCCGTCACTACATTCCTATACTTTCCACTGAATACAATCCCCATGTCTCACATTTCTTTGAATTTATTGAGAGACGTTATATCCATGAGGGTCGGGTAGTGAATAGTGATTACGATGATATAAATTATATTAACACTATGTTTGGGGAAATAGAGTTCGATTGTCTTTTCAAGGTCAATGATCAAATTGTTCCTCGTTTTATTCTTGAGTTTTTCAGTCAGTATAGACTAGAATATGCTCCCACGAGGGAGTTACTAGTCCAGTTTATGATTAAAAAAAATTCATTTCTTACCCACTTTCAGTTCTCGGTCAAATTCTCGGCATTCCTGTTGTAGGACAGTGCTCATTCACTAGTGAATGGAGTCTTGATGCTTTATCAAGAAGCATACCTACAGGAGGACTTTACGCCACTACACCTCCCACTCCTGATGAAATTAAAGCCTACATTCAAAATGAAAGAGTCGAACCTCTTTACCGAATCCATAGATCAAAACCGGTTCTTGTTGAAGATAACCAAATATTGACAAGAGAGGTTGTCGATGTCATGAAAAACTGGGTCGAAATCATTCGAGAAAACGCATTTTGTCTTGGAGGCAACCGGGACCATATTCCGGCATGTCTAGGTCACATGTTCTATTGTATTACAACTTCAATACCATACAATCTTGCATTCTTTGTTGTTAAACGAATGGAGTTTGTCAAGAATGCTCCAAAAGTGATTTTGCCTTACGACATGTTATTGACTCATCTTTTTCATCGTGTCATGGATGACTTCCCTGATCTAGTCTCGGAAGAATATTTGTTTTATGATCATGTCATGCTTCCTCTTGCTCAACACTATGAACGCAAGACTAGGAAGGATTTTGGTACCAAAAGAGGTCTCTTCCCTAGGTCCTCCTTTCATGCCTTATCATCCAATCCCAACGATGACGATGATGACAATGACGAAGAGGCCAGTTCTCGAGTCAATACCCCCTCTCCCAACACATACGTCAACTCCTTATCCTCTACCATTCCTCAAACCTTTCGAGATCCCGATCTTGAAAATCAAAACATGACAACTCTTTTCTCTCGTCAAACCGAAATGATGAATCTACAACACCAAATAAGAGAAGAACATCGGGGTGGGCTCAAGTCAATAGCAAACGGATTTAAGAATTTGCTCAAGGGGAAGAAAAAGAAGTGACAAAACTTATCTTATGACTTAGTATTATTTAATGTAGTAGGATTATTACTAAGTTTATGTTTAAACTTTATCAAACTTGTGTTCTTAACTATGTTGATTTGCTTGTCTAGATGATTATTTATTTGCTAGTTTAAGTTGATTCCTTGGATTGATTAGTCATATTACGAGTTTCTGCAAAAATCTGCAGATTGCATGTATGTGTTACTTATTTTATACAGGTTGCAAAAACAGAAAATTGGACAAAATTCCAGGCCTCTACTTGTGACGGTCCCAAAAAGAAAGGGGCGGTCCTAAATATATCTAGGACCGTCACCTATTTAAGGGACCGTCCCCAGTCATGGTCACGGATTTTGTCACTGTTTCTTTTTCTGCAGAGTTGACTTACTTTTCTCAATTTCAACACTATTTCTCTGTTTGGATAAATAGATTTTGAAACCCTAATTCAATATTAACATGCTTTGCCCAAATTGAAATGTGCTTTTGATTATATAATGATCAACCTCTTCACTCATCCTCACCACTTCATCTTCTTTACTTCATTTTTTTCATCACTTACTTGCTTTCTCCTTCAACCTCTTCCCTTCCACCAAGCAAGAAACCAAAAATCTCCATTATCCCTCCAAAATCAATCATCATTGACTTGACAAATGAAGGCAACACTTCATCTCCAAAAACCAACCCAAATTCACCTATTTGCACCCAATGCACCAATCAAGACTCCATCAACTAAAGGAACCTCCTCATCCACATCCTCTAGACCCTCATCCTCACCATTTTCAACTTTCAATGGAGAACTCTCACCATTTCTTGGAGAAATTTCACCTCCACCAAGAGTCTCAAATCTACCACCACCAAACACTACCTTGTCTCTTTCTCCTAATAGTCCTTTGGACTACACACCATCATCTCCACCACCATCACCCATTATGGGCCATCCAATTACCCTCAACTTTGTTGGTGTCCATGCCATGAGATGTCTTTGTTGTTTTCACAACCACAACCTCATTCAATCTTTCTGGGAAGAAATGTACTACATGTTTGCTTATCTTGAATACCTTCTTTCACAACCTTTCAATTCACCAACTCCACCACCAAGTACCATCATTCCCTCTCCACCATCACTTCCTCCACCATCCAACTAAACATTTGTTTAGTTAATAATAATTCAATCATCTACTTTTTTGGGCAAACATCCTAGAGCATCAACTTGTTAGGATAGCTATTTAAGTATTATTGTGTTGTAATACCTCTCTTTATGTATGCTTTACTCCTTTTGATTAATGAAAGTTTTCTTTTAAGAAGTATAATGACACTTGTGATGATAAACCTATCTTCATATAGCTAACTTAAAACAATCTAAAGTTTCAAAGAAAATTTCATCACCTTTCTAAAACTCGCCACTGGTGGCGGTCCCATAAACAGACAGATGGTCCCTCAAATATACATGACCGTCCATATTCAGGACCGTCCCCAGTTAGATCAAAACTAGCTCAAACTTCTTCTATTTATTTTGTGTGTCTATTGCTTTGAGTTGGATATATATGTCTTTGCACTTGTACTATAACTTGTTTTTGTAGCACGTCACCATAGCTCGATTCCTTGGTGCCCTCAACAAGGAGGAGCACAAATTAAGGGGGAGCATTTGCATCGTCGGTTTCTTTTCTCTCTATACATCGATGATACCTTTTTGATTCTACAAAAAGGGGGAGGGGGGGGGGGGGGAGGGAGAAATGGGCTAAACTCACTAAAAACTTATTTAAATATATTTTTAAATAAAATGAGTTTATATTTTGTAATCAACAAAAAGGGGGAGATTGTTAATACAAATAATGTCAAAAATGTTATTTATATCTTTCGACCTCCATGTGTTTTGATAATCACAAAATGTAAAAACACGTTACGTATAAATCTACGTAAACATGTTTTTAGTCATAAAAAGTCAATTTCAACACAATATCACTTAAGGTATGAACAAACAATATATCAAACTAGTTAAGTGACCAAAGAAAAAAATTTATCCTTAAAACTCACATTTTTATAAATGTGACAAAACCTTTTTACAACAGATTCCTCATCTCTTTCAGCACAAAACTTTCTGTTTTCTTTCCTCCACTTCTTTTATCACATTAACTTGTAGTTATTTGTTTATAAGTGATCTCGATCCTCCTTCCTTCAAAGTGCAAAGAGAAGAACGCTCGTATTCGCAAAGAAACGAAGTGATATAGAATAGACATTACATACGTAACTTTCGTTACGATTCTCTTCTTGATCCAAACTCTCTTAGGTTGTGTTTGTTTTTTTTATTCAGATCTGAATACGTCTGAAGTCTGATTCGGTTAGACGTATTCAGATTCAGACTGTTTGTTTTTTTTCAGATCTGAAGTCTGAATACATCTGAATAGGGTCTGATTCAGTCAGAAATTGAGTAACGTCTGATTACATCTGAAAAGCCTAAACTTTAGTGATACTTCTTTTCAATCCTTATCTCCTCATCTTGGTCTTGATTTTTTATTAATAATCACGAATGGAGGGTCGTTTGCTTTGTTTTATAGGGAAACGATTGTTTTTTGTTTATTCAGACATTCAGATTCAGACATAAAAACAGACAGTCTAAAATAATTCAGATTCAGACTTTTGGACCAGGTATTCAGATTCAGACATAAAACCTCTTAAAAAACAAACAACACCTTAATCTCTGTTGTTGTAATATTGCTAGATCCGGATTGTGTATAAATCCGGACATGTTGTGTGTATAGTGGTTAGTACTTTAGTGTGATTGTAGATTTGTTCTAGCTAAGATTAAAACTCGACATTTGGCTTAATGTCGGAAATCGGTGTAAGCTACGGTGTATATTTTTCTCCGCCTGAAGGGAGTTTGTTGACATAGTGATTGTGAACTCTTGAGTGTGATACTCGGGGAGTGGAGTAAGGTGAAGATAGAGCTTTATATCCGAACCACTATAAATCTCTGCGCATTTGATTGATCGTTCTTTCTCTTTACTATTCTTTCATTTATTTTGTTTATATTTATTTTGTTAATACTCGTTTATATTTATTGTTTTCATATATTATTTATTAATATCACATAACTTCGAATCTAAGAAATTTTTGAAAAAGAAGTTATAAAACATAATTAAAAATGGTGTAACTCCTCATCTAGTTGGGAACACGTTTTGTAATATTTCAAGTATTGATCATTTGTATTAGGTTGCTTAGGCCTTTAGGTTTGTTATTAGGCCCAGCCCGTGTAGAAGGCCCATGGGCTGTGTCGTTTTATCATTTATTATGGTTTATTATGTATTATGTTAAGTAAGTAGGGCTAGTAGCCCAACCTCTTGTAAAAAAACTATAAATACCCCTCCCATCCAAGGGAGAGGGTGGTTGGTTGATGAATTAAGAAGTTTTATTATTAAGTGTGTGTAATCATCTCCCTTCCATCTCTTTCTCTCTCTAGCTTTCTCTCTCTAGATCTAGTAGGTAATTAGTGGTAGCTTAATTCATAAAAGTATAAAACATCAAGTGGTATCATTCGCCTAGGGGTAATTTAGGTTGTTAAAAGATTAGATCTAAAAGAAATAAAATCGAAATCCGACAAGTTACTGTTGTTATCGTTCATCCGAGTTGTTACTGTTCTTCAGATATATATTCATCGAGTTTCTTGTTCACCGAAGTTTCTTCACCTAGTGTAATTGACCGAACTTGTACGTTAATCGAACTACTGATTATTCACCGAGTTAGGTGATATAATCGAATTTCTGGGTTTATTCGAACTTCTGGGTTTGATCGAACTTAGGTTGTTTAATCGAGTTAGATTAAATTAACCGAAATTGTTGTTTTTCATCGAACTATTTGATCGAACTTCAAGTAACCGAACTATAGTAACTTCAGTAACCGAACTTCTTGATCGAACTATTTGATCGAACTTTAGTAACCGAACTTTAGTAACCGAACTTTAGTAACTGAACTTTAGTAACCGAACTTTAGTAACCGAACTTCAGTAACCGAACTTCAGTAACCGAACTTCAGTAACCGAACAAGTGATTGATCGAATTTGTTTCATCGAACAATTTAGTCGCATTTCAGATTTTTTTTGCAAGATTATTTGAGTTTCTAGTGTAAAATCCTCCGAGTTTCATCGTTTGAAATCTCCGAGTTTCTAGAGTAAAATCCTCATAATTTCTTCACGTTTTTCATAGTTAACCATATCTAATCTTCACACAACAACCGTCTTTATCCTTTAAAGATCCTTAACCGTCACAAGCTACTACACGATGTCTCAACCACCACACTTTAATTACTACTACCAGCTACAGCAATATCCTCAACAACAACAACAATTTCCTCAACAATATCCACAACATCATGCATATGTGCAACAACATCAATTCATTCCTCCACCACAACTATCTCCACAACAAATAATGCAACAAAATTACCTTCAGAACAATCCTTCAGTGTCCAGGGAACCTCACTGGTTTCATAAGATGTGTGAAGCTATAAGCAGTCAGCAATCTCGTCATGAGGCTGGAAATCAAGATACTCCACCCATGTTAACACCTGGAAACTATGTGCAGTGGGCAAGTAGGTTTCTCCGATTCATTGAACTCCGCAAACCCCATGGACCGTATCTGAAGCATGTCATCACTGTGGGGCCCTTTCCTGAACCAGTAATTGTTGTTCCAGCAACTCCTGAAAGAGAAGAAACATCCACTCCCGTTGCTGTTGCTAGCTATACAACCGAACAAGCCTTACAACAAGAAGCAAATGGAATGGCAATGGCATTCATCCTTCAGGGAATTCCTAATCCCATCTATCGAAGTGTTGATGCTCAGAAGACTGCTAAGGACATGTGGGAGCATCTGCATCTTCTGTTGGAAGGAACAGAGCTTAATCAGGAAGACCTTGAATCTAAATTGTACATGGAATTCAACAATTTTATTATGGAACCAGGGGAAACAATCGAATCATACTACCACCGCTTCACCAATGTTGTTAATGACCTTGATCGTCATAACATGAAGTTTCCAAGGATTGCAATCAACTCCAAATTTCTGGGATGCCTAGGTCCTGAATGGCAGAAACAGGCCCGGTCTATGACACCGATGGTCTATCTCAGGTACCTGATCCACAATGTCTTATACATGAAATTGCTTCACCATCTGCATCTTCATCTACAAATGACAATTCTGTTCAACATGATTCATCATTCTCATCTCCATCAGATGATCAAATAAACACTGTTGTATCATTTGATGATGATAAAACCGTCGTTTCATTTGATGATTCGATTGATGATGAAAATTTGGATTATCTTGAACAAAATGATCCTTTGACTGATCAAGATTCAGAGCTTCAGGCCTTGTTAATGACCACCCAATCACAAATTGAAAAATGCAATGAAATCAATAATAATCTAAAAGAAAAGATTGCAATGTTAACGAAGGACAATGAGTGCTATAAAATAGAACTTTCGGGATATCTTAAACAAGATAAACGTGAAAAAGGTTTTGAAATTGCTTTCCAACAAGAGTACGTAAAAGTTCAAAATTTAGAAAGTCAAGTTCGTGAGCTAACCGTTGACAAAGTTGAGCTTCTCTCTCAAAAGGAAAAGGATCAATTTGAATTCAAAAAACAAATTGATGCTTTAACTTCTGAGTTGTTAAAAACTCAATCAGAGCTTTCAATATCTCAGCAGGATCTTCTTGACAAAAAGCAAGCCACTAGGAAACGTGTTGACTCATATCTTGAGGAAATTCTGGATTTGGAAACCAAACTCAAAGAATTTCAAAATGTGTGTGTATAAAACGGGTAATTCTGTAACACAAATTCAAAAACTAACTGTGAAACCAAGTCCTAAAGGAGTAAGTTTTGCACTTGGAAGTGACACACCCCGTAATTCACACAAAGTACTCAAAGACAATCCTAAGTTATACAATGCAACATTTTTGTTAGATGATTCCTTTCAACGTGTTGTTATGTATTCTATTGATGAAGAAACTGATTTTCTTGCAAACAAGATTGAGGGTCGATCAAATTCACAAAATAAGTTTTCAAGAGCACATCATGATTATAATGCACGACCTCACATAAGCAAATCATTTGTGCCACCAAAAGATAAACCAGAACAAACGCTGATACGTACCTCAGAACAAATATATCATCTCTCCCAAAATGATGCACATCTTGACAATTATTTGACAGAGAATGATGTTGATCCACAAATGCCTCCAGCATTTAAAATTGTCAAACATTTTGAGACATTTATGGAAGACATCAAATTTTTAGAAAATGAAATTGAGTTTAATTCTAGAATCACTGTCTCTTCTTTTTTCTCTCCTGTGGAAAAAGAAAAGATAGAAATTCTTCAAAAGAAAATTTTACCTCATGTCAAACACTTGAAGAAATGTGCATCACAATGGGAAGAAGATCTAGTTGACGAGGTTCTATCAATGAAGAACATTTTCAAAGCTAAAGACTCCAAAACTCAAAAACAAAAAGTCAAAAGAAGAATTTGGAAAAAGAAAATGCTCGACTCTTGCAAAATGTTTTTAGTTGTGACATTGTTTCTGTGTTGATGAATTCACTTTATGAATCTGGTAATGAGTGTCTTATGAAAAATCATGCTGTTGATACAAAGATGTTGCAAATCGAAATTAAGAATCTAGTGAAAGAGAATGAGGATCTTCGACAAATCAACAATGATGTGGAAAACAAAGTTTTTAATCTTCAAAAAAGGCTTGATTGGTGTCAAACTCAAAGTGCTGAATTTGAACTAAAAGTTCAAAATCTCATAGGATCTTTATCATTTCAAAACAGTCATGTTCCTGAAAATAATAAGGAAACAAAGGATTTCTTAAGACTTAAACTGTTTCAAAATGAAAAGGAACTCGATGAAATTCTTCAAAACAGGAATGACACAGTCCGCCTCAACAGAAAATTAGATTCACAAAATCAAGAATTCCAACACATCATTGTTGATCTGAAGAAGAAAATCAAAGTTTTAGAAACAGGCAAAACCAAAGTTCATAAAATTGTACCAACGATGAAAAAAGTAGACAGTGCACCTAAGAATGCATCATCAAAAACAACCACTAATGCTCTTACTTCATCTTCCACAGGATTAGTTGACACATCTAAGGGTAGAAGATCAAAGACCACAAAGAGACCGAAGAAGACTAGTATCTGGCTACCTAAGAGTGGAACATCTAAGAATGGAGAAGTAGAAGTTAATGCATCTAGTGAGAATAAAACGCATGTTATGTCTAAAATAGAATCTAGCTTGGTTAAGTGTAATTCTACAAAAGATGTAATGAATGCTGAATCTTTAACAGTTATGAATGATGTTAATGCTTCTTGTGTGTTTTGTCATACTAGTATCTTATCTGGTAATCATCAAAAATGTGTTGCTAAAACTTTGCTGAAGAGAAAATCGAAACGAACTAGTGGCCCCCCTAAGCCTAACACAGTTGCCAAATCAATTTTAGGGAATCCACCACTAGCAGTTTCAAAGCAGACCATAGTTGCACCTATAGCAAATCCCAAAAAGAACAAATCACCTAGCACATTCCTTAGGAAGAAAGCAGAAAGTAGTAGGAAATGGCAACGTTGGCTAGAGAATACAGCAAACTTTAAATGGGTTCCTAAGATACTTAAAACATGTGCTTCTAACCCAACGGGTCCAACCGTTACTCCATCTGTTTCTACTAATTGTGATGCAGGTGGTTCAAATCGTTCAATGGATTATTGATAGCGGCTGTTCCCGACACATGACCGGCAATCTCAAGCTTCTCAAAAACTTCGTTGCAAAGTTTATAGGAACGGTCAGGTTCGGGAATGACCACTTCGCCGCAATCATGGGTTATGGTGACTATGTAAATGGGAACATCGAAATAAGTCGTGTGTATTATGTTGAAGGTCTGGGTCACAATTTATTCTCGGTTGGTCAATTCTGCGATGGAGACTTAGAAGTAGCATTTCGGGGGAAAACCTGCTTTATTCGTGATCTTCAGGGAAATGATCTGATGAAAGGAAAACGGGGAACTAGTCTTTACACCATCTCCTTTGAAGGAATGACAGCTTCGACTCCTATATGTTTACTCTCCAAGGCTCATCCCACGAAAGCATGGTTATGGCATAAACGATTGTCTCATCTCAATTTCAAAACCATGACCGACCTGGCAAAGAAAAAATTGGTAGATGGTTTACCAAAATTCAGATATGCCAAGGATCATATGTGTTCTGCATGCGAACAGGGAAAAAGTCACCGAGCTCATTTTCCACCAAAAACAGAACATAGCACAGACCACGTCCTACAACTGCTTCATATGGATTTGTGTGGTCCAATGCGGGTTCAGTCTGTAAATGGGAAACGATATATTCTGGTAATAGTGGATGACTACTCAAGATGGACATGGGTTTACTTTCTCCGCACAAAAGATCAAGTTCCGTCTATAGTTACCATGTTTCTCACAAAGATTCAAGTGCAAGTCCGCAACACCGTCAGAATCATTCGAACCGACAATGGCACTGAATTCAAAAACAAAATCCTTCGGGAATTTACAGAGAAACATGGGATTGTTCACCAATATTCTATAGCTCGCACTCCTGAACAGAATGGCGTAGTTGAACGACGAAACCGTACACTCGTGGAAGCAGCTAGAACTCTGTTGATCAATGCCCAATTGCCAGATTATCTTTGGGCTGAAGCTGTTAACACTGCTTGCTACACTCAGAACCGCGGCATGATCACCAAAAGACATAACAAAACTCCATATGAGCTAATACAAGGCAGAAAACCCAATATCAACTATTTTCATATCTTTGGAGCATTATGTTACCCAAAGAATGATAAAGATGATCTTGGTAAATTGAAGGCAAAAGCAGATATAGGGATATTTGTTGGTTATTGTGAGAACTCCAAGGGATACAGAATTTGGAATCGTCGGACTGGAGACATTCAAGAGACGATACACGTTAATTTCGATGAACTCACAGAAATGGCTTCTGAGCAAGACCGCCTGGAACCCGCAAAAAACCGTTTGAACTTCCCAGAATCTTCAGCTGAACCATTACCTTTCAAAAGGAAAGATCTGGAAGATCTGTTTGCTCCTATGTTTGATGACAGTTTGGTTAACAGTGCATCAGAGGCTTCCACAAGTTCCGCTGCTCAACAACTCCCAAATCAAGCACCTGATCCATCAGCATCTACCTCTACAGTAGTTGCTGACGATGCACCATAACCTGAACCATCATCATCCATAGATAAAACACCTCAACCAGCAGTTGAAGATTCTTCTCCCATTTCTAACCAAGTTCCAACACCATCAGACTTTGACGGAAATGCATTTTTCAATCCATTTGCTCCACCCCCAACCATTCCCGAACCAGGAGAATCTTCCTCGAGCAACATGGACCCGTCTAATCTGAATAACAACATTCAACACTACCGATCTACTCATAAATGGACAAGGGATCATCCGTTAGTTAATGTGATTGGCAATCCAAATAACCCAGTTATGACACGACAAAAACTCCACACAGATGGTGAAACCTGCATATACGCTCTCACCGTTTGTCAAGCTGAACCGAAAAATATTAAAGAGGCCATGACTTATGACAATTGGATTGAATCAATGCAAGAGGAGTTGGATCAGTTCAAAAGATTAGAAGTCTGGGAACTTGTTGAAAAACCTGATGGAGTTTATGTTGTGGGCTTAAAATGGATTTGGAAAAATAAGCTGGATGCAGAAGGCACGGTTATTCGTAACAAGTCACGGTTGGTTGCTAAAGGGTATAGCCAAGAAGAAGGAATTGACTTCGAGGAATCCTTTGCTCCAGTGGCTAGGCTTGAGGCAGTAAGAATGTTCTTGGCGTACGCGGCTCATAAGAATATCACAGTTTACCAAATGGACGTGAAGACAGCATTCCTGAACGGACAACTTCGTGAAGACGTGTATGTTTCACAACCAGAGGGCTTCGTCGATCCAGAACATCCTAATCACGTATACATGCTTAAGAAAGCACTCTACGGCCTTAAACAAGCCCCGAGGGCCTGGTACGACAAACTTTCAGCATTCCTTATTGCTAATCATTTCGGTAAAGGCTCTGTAGACCCGAATTTGTTTATACAAAAACACGGGGAGGACATTCTCATCGTACAAATTTATGTGGATGACATCATTTTTGGGTCTACCCACAAAAAGTACTCAAATGCTTTTGCAAAACTTATCAAACAAAACTTTGAGATGTCCATGATCGGTGAACTAAACTTTTTTCTAGGATTGCAAGTTCACCAATCACCTCGTGGTATATTCTTGAGTCAGTCTAAATATGCACAAGAAATATTAAAAAAGCATGGCATGACATCTAGTGACACCTATAACACCCCTATGTCCTCCTCATCCCCGAAGCTAGATGCTGACATACATGGGAAACCCACTGATCCTACAAATTATCGTAGTATAATTGGGTCTCTCATGTATCTCACCGCTAGCTGACCGGATGTTGTATTTGCCACATACCTATGTTCACGCTATCAATCGAACCCAACAGAAAGACATTTATCTGCTGTTAAAAGAATCCTTAGATACATCAAGGGAACCATTCATTTGGGGATCTGGAATCCAAAGGATTCTGGTTTTGTACTAACTGCTTTTTCAGATGCGGATCATGCGGGATGTATTGATACAAGAAAGAGCACATCCGGTGGTGTTCAATTCCTAGGTGATAAGCTGGTGTCCTGGCAGTCAAAGAAGCAAGATTGTACGTCTCTATCATCCACGGAATCAGAATATGTAGCCATGTCTGCCTGTTGTGCTCAAATCATTTGGATGCGCTCACAACTGATGGATTATGGTTACATATTCAACAAAATCCTGATGTACTGTGACTCCAAAAGTGCTATCGCTATCTCGTGCAACACAGTGCAACATTCCAAGTCCAAACACATCGCTCTCAGATATCACTTCATCAAGGAGCATGTGGAGCAGGGTACCGTTGAGTTGTATTTTGTGGGAACGGAACACCAATTGGCGGATCTTTTCACGAAGGCTTTACCTCATGATCGTTTTGTGAAACTGGTTCACCAAATTGGAATGAGATGCTTGACTCCTCAAGAATTAGCGAATTTTCTCAAGAACAACTAATCGAGTCATGCTCTCTCTCACTATCTTGTATATATTATTAAAAAAAAAATAATAATAAAAAAAAAAAAAAAAAAAAACCAAGTGTGCAAACGTATATCTCAAACAAAATATGTTTTTGCCCATTGTTTCAAAGTTTAACATTTTTTCCAAAATCTCACATATTTTGAGGGGGAGAAACTTTTGCACATTTATCCATAAAAATTCTTCGTCATCTTTCTAATCATCATATATTGTTTTTCATCAGCTTGTGTTAACCATTAAACTATACATCTCTTAACCTTGGACTAAATATAAATAGAAAAGCAAAGTTAAAAGGTTAAATGTGTAAAATGGAAAAGAATGAGGACAAAAATAGTCAATTAGGTTAACTCTATTCAATATATACCACAACTCATTGACTTAGGTCAAAAATTTTATCACACTCTCATACACACAGTTTCATCTCACAAAAACGCGCGCTTCATTCTTCTGAATCTTTCATACTTCTAAATTCGATTACTTTGCTCTAATTGTAAGTCTCTCATTTGGTTTCTGTGGTACTCATTTAAACTGAGAACGTTGCTTCAGAGATAATTTTTTGTTAGATTTATATTAGGTTTTTAATCTGATTTAGGGTTTATGCTTGAAGGTGTTTGTGCTTATTTTGTGCTTCTGAATCTGCTTGTGACATAGTTAATCTGTGTTAAGCATAAAAGATGAATAATCGAACTTTGAGATAATCGAACTTCCAATATGTGAAAATGATCGAACAATAATCGAACTATTGGTGTAATCGAAGTATAGGACTGATCTCCGAGTTAGGAGAATCATGTCTGGAATGATCGAACTTTGTTTGATCGAACTTTGTTTGATCGAACTTGGTTTGATCGAACTTGGTTTGATCGAACTTGGTTTGATCGAACTTTGTTTAATCGAACTTTGTTTGATCGAACTTGGTTTGATCGAACTTGGTTTGATCGAACTTGGTTTGATCGAACTTTGGTTAATCGAACTTTGGTTAATCGAACTTTTGATGGATCGAACATTTGTTTTTCTTCGAAGTTTAGGACTGAGTGTGTATAATCGATTTTTGACTAAGTATCTTTGATTGTTGAGATGAATTGTATTCATATGTTGGCCTGTGTTTACTGAATGAGATATTTTTTGTTTCCATCTGTGCTGTATTTCTTCATAATTCTTGTTTCATCATGTTTCTTATGCTCTGCTGTTCAGATCAATATGTGCATTAAGATGTTCTTTGCTTAAGTGGTGATACTAGATTATGTGATTATTGATGAAAAGTGTTCTCTTGCTTAATTGTCTGAACTTGTGTCTATATGATGATAAGCAGTCTAACATACAAAGGGCATATCTAACATACTCACTAACATTCATAATATATGCTCTTGTGTATTGTTGTATGTTTGTGTTATGCAGTCAAAACATGTCACGTACATTATCTCAAGCATCACACACATCCAAGAAGGTCACTCAAGCTACGGAAAAATCTAAGATCGTCCGTTGCAATTCAAGAGTTGATTTCGATAAACTCAAGTGTCATCCATCATGTCAAATCATCGTAGAAATCCTTGCTAGACACTTCATTCGCCCTGCTTTAACCAAGACAGCTAGTGTTCCAATGGATTATCTTAATCAGTTCTGGGGATCAATGTCTGTCAGCGAAGATCAAGCATCAATCACTGTCACTCTAGATACTCTTGAAATCTCATTCACAGTTGACACTCTGAGGACCATTCTTGAGCTACCCAAGGAAAACTCAGGGAATTTCGAGAAGTTTCAAAATAACCCAACATTTCCAGAGATGGCTAGAACTCTAGAAATGCAGGGGTATGATGAATCAACTGAAAGAATGTCTTCAATCTATAAAGTTGAAAGAAAGTTTTTTCCACAACCTTGGTTAACAATGTTCGCCATCATCAATCACTGCATCACTGGAAAAACCACCGGCTTAGAACACCCTAGACTTGAACACCTACAGTTTTTCTGTGGTCTTGTCAACATGAAACATCTAAACTTTGCACAGTATATCTGGAATGACATGATCTTTCAATGTAAAAAATTCCAAGAGAGCAATAAAGATTCAAATATACCTTTTCCTCGCTTCACCAAACTCCTCATTGCTCGTGTCATGAAAAAACACCCAGTGCTACAACGTCCAAATTCTGAGCAGATCCATACCGAACAACATGATCATGTCCTCACTTGCCTCAACATCCAGTCCATGACCGATACAGACAAACAAGGTGCTCAAATCCCTGATTATTTCCTGAGTGATGACATTAGGAACACAGCAGCATATCTTACATATGTTAAAGCATTTAAAGATCAGAAAGTGGGGTTTGTTCCGAAAAGGGATGCATTACCCAAAGGATCAAGGACTAAAGGAAAGAGTCATTCACTCCCAGCTCGAGCCACTACTTGCCGATCAAAGAAAGCTGAAACAGCTAAGAAAGGTAAAACAGTCACCAAAGCTTCATCAGCATTGCAACTTTGTGATGAATCGAGTGATGAAGAAAATGACGATAATGTTGAGTTCAAGAAAGGCAAAACACAGAAGGGTCTTGAAAAGATGAAATCTATTATGGGTTCAACTGATGAGAAACTGAAGCAAGGCAAGGGCAAGTCTATCAAACCAACAGATGTTAGTTTTTCACCGATTCCACCGATTGAAAGCTCAGAAGAAGAGGGTGACGAATCAGATGAACACACCCATACCCCATCGGGTTCTGAAGTTGAAGAATCTGATGATGACAGACAAAGTGAGGATGATGAAGACAATGATGAAGAAAGTGACAAGGATGACAAAGATAGTAGTGTCAACAAAAATGAAAGTGATGATAATGATGATAATGAATCTCAAGATGACCAAGATAACCCAGATGTTCAACCCCACACAACTATTCCTCAATCACCACCAACATCATCAGTGGCTCAATCATCAAATGTCATAAGTCAGCTTGAAAGTAAATTGAATCAAGTATTGAGTACTCAAGAAGCCCGTGACAAGGAATATCAAGAAACAAAACTAAAACTGTCTGGACTTCAGGAGCAGATGGACAACCATATACTGAAGTGTGATAACATTGATTTGAAAAAGGAAGTCGCTGAACTGGTTCCAACTGAGGTCTTCACGACTCTTCAAGATGCATTTCCTGACATGCTCAACAAATATGCCAAGAAGAATCTGGAAGAGGTTGTGGCAAAGTTGATGTAGACAATACCAATCACAATCAGAACGTTACCTTCACAACCATCTGGATCAACTCTCAGAGAACAACTTCTTGAAGAAATTCGAGAAAACCCTGCAGAAGATGAACTCAGACAAGCATTACTTAAATCAATGAAACAAGCTGAAAAACAAGATGAACCATGCAAACCCACCAAGACATTGAAGCGTTGTCAGGATGACCCAGAGGATCAAGGAAAGAAAAGGAGGAAACCTTCGTCTTCAAGCCGTGGTCCTATAGCACACTCATCTGGAAAAGGAAAACAATCAAGTGGACCAGTCTTCAGTCCCATTGGAAGTGGTCAATTTGAGGACATAGAATTTCACGAGAACATCAGTGCAGGTGATGAAATACCCTTTGTACCTACAAGTGTTCAAGAAGCTGTGGTTCCTTCTGGTCCAGTAAATGATATACCACTACCAGAATGGGTCGATCCAGGAGCTTCAAAGTACGACTGGTTTGAAAATATGGTTGATGCATACCCTGATGAAGATTACAGTACACCCGTGGAAGGATCAATTGTAGATTTTACCAAAAGACTGAAAAAGGCAATCAAGGTTCAGAAGTTGGGGTTGTCAGATATCATTCGAGTTTGTAGCACAGGCTTTACTGAATTTAAGACGGTAACAACTACTGAGATAGAGTTTGAGTACAATCTTGAACAAGTTGCACGAGCCCTTGGAGAAAATAATGCTGATGAACAAACCCATAAACCAAAAGAACTATTACACGACAATGATTACTCCAAACCATTACCCCTCATTGGTCACCCAAAGAATCTTAAGTTACCAAAAGAATACTTCTTCAATCGCGACCTAGTCTATCTCATGAGTGGAAGCACGGATCTTATAGTACGATATGCAACATCACTATCCAAGTATCCAGCAGCTTCATATTCCATAGAAGATTTGGAAGAAAAGGTCGACGATTTATGGAACCATGACGTTTATGTCTACAATGACGATGCTGTTTTTGGGATTCATCATTGGCGACATATGAGGAGATTGTCTTACAAATACTTGGTCACCACGAGAGTTTCAAAAAACATAGATAGGAGGAACCCTAACAGGATTCTATCCATAACCAGTGCTGAAACCGAACCACTGTACAGGTATAACTTTCTAAACAAGATCACCGTGAGAAGATCAGATGACAAAGAGTATTCGTTCTGTGAAGCTGACTACCCATACTTGTCCCGCAATGATATCGAAGACATGTACCTACTGAAGATTCAGGGAAAACTTGAACATCTTCCTGGACGTCTTCAGTATGACATCATCAACTCCATTCTCATATTCATCCGCAGCATTGTCATAAGACATCGAGTTGAGGACATACAACTTGGGGTAGAAAGCTACCAAAAACGAGTTAATCTCATCAAGCCAAATCTTGACCGGCCGGGTGTTCATGGCAAGACTCCTTATACGTTCATGGATAAACCGTTTGGAGTGGTTTACAAACGGAACAACAGCAGCCCACACTTCATGGGATTTGAAGAACTGAGAAAATTTGGGGATAAGACATTGGTAATGGTCAAGACAGAACTTGAGTCAATCTTGGATAATTACCACAAGGGTTCATAAACGGGAGTCATGCAAGAGGTCAAATGGAGCAGAAATGATGCCAAGCAAGCAGCCAAGTTCATTAAAAGAATCAACGAAAAACTTCAGTTTCGGACTCAAATGCGAAGATTGGAGAGTTATGTGGGAGGACGAGCAAGACTTCCAAACATTCTCACCTTCCGACGTCCTGCCTAATTTGATTGGTACAATTTGTCTCATTTGATCATCATCATTTCATTTCATCATTCACTTTCTAATACCACTACGGCTTGTGCACACATAACAGTGTACAACCCGCTTTTGTAAAGAAAGGACCCTGAGGTACGCTTCAGTGCCTCAATCCTGAAAAAGGAGCGAAAGCTTCTTACTTATGAGCAGAATTAAAAACAGAATGTTTTTTCTAAAAGCTTTTCAAACATTCTGCTCATAAGGACAAGTACTCCCTTGTTAAGGGGGAGTATTTTGAAAAATCTTTGTTCCAAAATCTACAAACGTTTTTGACATTCTTCCACAAACACCTCAAAAAGAGCATATTTTAATCAAAAGTTTATCAAAAACAACATTATTATGCTATTTTTGAGGGGGAGAATGAAAATGTGATTAAAATATGGTGGAAGCAACGATGATATCTCATGAGTATAAGACTCAAGAATTGACCCTCGAATTGACGATAACAACAGTCAGTAGTCGAAAGGACATATCCTGGACGGGTAATAATTTCAAGCCAGTTTATCTGGTGATGTAAGCGTGTCTCGCAATGGATATGTCTGAGTAGAATGTACCAATTTCGAGCGATGATCTTTGAATCTGATCTGGACGGGTAATAATTTCAAGCCAGTCCAACTGGTGATGTAAGCGTGTCTCGCGATGATCAGGTTCACTGAAAATCAATCAATTCAAAAAGTGCCAACTCTTCCCGACATGTGCAGATTTTACTTTAACGAATATGAGCACATGTTAAGGGGGAGTTCTTCTGAAAATAACAAAACTCTCAAAGTGTTAACAAAATGTGTTTTACAATCATAAACACTTTGAGAGATTTTCAAAAGGTTTGGTTTTATGGCATCATTAGGATAGTCATGGAGTTATAAGGTGACTAAGGTTAGGGAAAACCGTCCTATGATCCGCCAAAGCCGGAGGGATGATGAAGCGAAAAGTGTACCGCTTTTAAGGGGTCATTTAAGCCCTAAATCGTATTTATTTGATCAAATATTGCCCTAAATCGTTCCTTTTGTCATTTTAGGTACTTTTGAGGAGAAATCTGGAAAAGGAGGCATTTTGGACGTTTTTGGAGCATTAAAGTGAAGAAAACGGCAAAGTCTCAAAAATCGGCTAAAAGTTACTCTTGACGGCGTCAAGATTTACTCTAGACGGCGTCATGCCTTGGCAAGAAAAGTTGGACGTGAAATTTACTCATGACGGGCCAGTGAAAATAGCATGTGAATTCTGACGGCGTCACGCTTTAACTTGATCGAGGGCGTCACGGCTTAAATCATAAGGGGACGGCGTCACGTTCATGGTTAGACGGCGTCAAGCCTTGATAAGCCAGAATGGATTTTTGAAGAGCTAAAGAGGGACGGCGTCAAGAAGGTCATCCGGGAACCCTAAAAGCGGCGAGGTGACGGCGTCACACTCCATAAGGTGACGCCGTCAGATCCAAAAATCTATATATAGTTTTCTAATTTTTTGTCATTAGGGAGAGAGCTTAGTGTGTGGAATTTTGGATAAAACCCTAAGACGATTTTAGCTACTTTTTCAGGGCTTTTTGCCTTGAGATCTTCCATGTTTCATTGAAAGATAAGTTATCAATTAATCATTCAATATGTCTATGTGTTGTTTGATTCTATCTTATTCTTGTCTTTTGTTTAACATGTTAGGCTAAATTTATCTTGTGTTTGCTTAGATCTAATGAAACCTAGCTATTGATTATTGGTTGTTAGTGTGTTGTTAGTTGTATTGGATGATTGTTTATCTATGTTAGGCTTAAGAAAACTGGCTAACTTCCTATTCGGTAACTTGCTTGAACGTCTTAAGAAACATGAACCAAATGCGTACTAAAGGTTTTTATGGTTGTATTTAATGCACAAGCGAATTCTAGTGATCCCATGTTAGGAGCTTCCTAGCCGGCTCGACATAGGAGTGAAGTAGGAGCTTGTAGAGTTGGGGAAGTAAGTACGCCACCCCACGAATGGTATTAAGGAATACACCCGTCATCCACGCAACTAATACACATTAATTAACCGGTAAAAGATAGTTAGGGAGTAAGGAAATCTAAGTAAACACATTTCTCTACACATAAGTTTCTCACCACATTTTCATTTTTGTTATTTTATTTTATTTGCATTCGTAGTAATTTGGGTTAGTTGACTAGCAACTAATTCCGCCCACTCCTTCAAACCCGAGATTTTACTTGCTTTCATAAAAACTATAAAAACATAAAAAGAATCTTCCTCAACCCTTAGACCTAATTAGAGTAGTCTTTCATACCTAACGAACACTATTCCCTGTGGAGAACGATCAATCCCCCGTACTTACCACTACACTATACTACATCGGTCAGGTACACTGCCTGGTGGGGTTGTAAGCCTCTTGAGATCCCTCGAGAGGTAAAACCTGTTGTAAGGTTGCAAAACCACGCAATCAAGTTTTTGGCGCCGCTGCCGGGGAATAGTTATTGTTTAGGTTGAATATTTATTTCTATTAGGTCTACTCACTAGATTCCTTTCTAGTGAGATTTTTATTTTATTTTTCTAGGTTTTCTTTAGTCTATCTATTTTCTTCGTGTTTTTGTTCGTAACCATTACCGTCCGACATCATGGAAGATGGTAATATCCTTAACCCCCACAACCCACCACCACAACAACCACAACCACCTCCTAGAGCCCGTACTTTAGGAGAGTATTCCCGTCCTAGCCACCATGGCTATCGAAACACCATTGAGCTCACTCAAGGAGCCAATATCACACCCTTGCGATCCGACACCATCCGGTTGGTGCAAAGCGGATGCGCATTCCATGGACTTCGTTCTGAAGATCCTAATCAACATCTCAAGGACTTTCTTAAAATCGTTGATTCTATAGACCTTGATGTTGCCACTCGAGAGACGACCCGATTGCGTCTCTTCCAATTCTCTTTGCGGGACCAAGCTAGTCAGTGGCTAGAACGTCAACCCGCAGGATCCATCACCTCTTGGGATGATCTCACCACTCGTTTCCTTGCTCAGTTTTTCCCACCGGGAAGAACTACCAAGCTAAGGAATGATATCTTGATGTTCCAACAACGTCAAGGCGAAACTCTCTACGAGGCATGGACTCGATTCAAGGACTTACTCCAAAAAGTCCCCCACCATGGCATAGAACTTTGGCTCCAAGTCCAAATCTTCTATGACCATATCAATCTCTCCACGAGGCAAACCATTGACCAATCGGCCGGTGGCAAGCTACGTGATCTAAGTGCGGAACAATCATGGGCTCTCCTAGAGGATCTTGCTCTTTATGACAACGAAAGTTGGAGTGATCCCCGTGATTTGAATAAAACGGTCAAGGCAATATCTTTGCCTTCGAACAATTCAAGCACTTCTAACCGTAGGATCATAGAACTTGAAGACCAAGTCAAGTTTCTCATGAAATCCTACGAGGCTCCTAAACCTTCAAGCCAAGTGAACAAAATCACTTCTTCATGTGAATTATGTAGTGGTCCCCACGACACTCGTGATTGCATGGAACTCCCCGAACAAGCTTTTGTGGACTACGCATCCTCGCGTACCGACGGAGCGGGAGACAAGTGGTACACTTTCAAACCCGAGCCAAACCATTACGGTGATACATACAACCCCTCATGGAAAAATCACCCGAACCTTAGGTGGAAACAAAACCAAAACTCGCAACAAACCAATTCCTCCAACCCACCTAATCGTTTCCAATCAAGCGGTTCCAACTCGAACCGTGCTTTCAACAACAATCCTTCCGGCAATGGTAGTACCAATAACTTTGAAGGATTGATTTCCCAATTTATGGCATCTCAAGAAGCTCGGATAGCTAGATTCGAGACCGAATTCAATCAACAACAAACAGAGATGACCAACAAAATTGACAACTTGTTGAAAGCCCTCAATAACCAAGTGTTATCACCTCCACATAAGGACGCTAGGAACACAAATAGCGGACCCCAAGTAAAAGACCCCTCTTCATCCAAACACGTCCACTTTGTCAACATTGTCACTATTAAACCAATTGATAGGAATGAGGATAATAGTGAACCTAAGGATGAGGATAGGAAAGTCGAGGTTGATAAGGAAGTTAGGACAAGTGTGATTGAGGAAGTAGATAATGATGAGGACTACTTCAATAAGCTACCCACTAAGGAAGAGCGCGCATATCATACAAACTTATTCGATGACCCCGAGACACCATACTTCCTAGGTAGACCAATCATGGAAATAGGCGACCCTTCTAATCTCAACATACCATGCAACATCGGACATCTACATGTGTGGAAAGCTTACATCGACCTTAGATCGCCCATAAACATCATGACTAGAGCCCACTACAACTTGATAATGAAAAATCAACTTGGGTATAGGATGCTCCCTGACAAGGGTTGGATGAGTAACTTCACGGGAAGAGTTAAGGGATTACCGGTTTATGTAGGAAACTTCACCTATGTCACCGACTTTGTAATTGTAGAAGATATCCGCCCAATAGTCGATGCATCCTTGACTCAAGTGGTTTTTGGAAAACCATTTGTTGAGGTCTCTAGAATGACTTATGAACCTTCCTTAGGGATAGTTAGATTTAAGGATGAGACCGATGAAGTAAGCTACCAAATGCCATATAAGATAGAACAATTCCAACACTTGTCAAATGTTGAGAAGGAGCTTAAACAAGCGGTCTACTATAGGAATGATAAGGATAGAAGTAAAGGAGTAGACTATGTTATGGAAAGGATATTCGGTTTCTACAAGGATTGTTTGAAATTAGGACCGGAATATAGAACCGGGAAGGAGAATGGCCTAGGAACCGTGACCGATGATGGAGTCACGTAATGTACGTGACTTTGAGTCTAGCTACAAGACTCGTTAATAAAGAAAAGCGCTTCTTGGGAGGCAACCCAGGCTTTATTTATTTGTTTTATTTGCTTTGTGTGTTTATTTATTTGTTTGTTTGTTTTTATTTGTTTCCGTATGTGTGTTTAATTTTTATTAGTATTGATTCATGTTAAAAACTAATTTGTGAAAATGCTTTATGTTGTTTTTAACTTCGTCTTAACTACATATAAAGGTATTTTGCAAAAGATAAGTGTAAGGGAAATCTAAATCGGTTTATTAGAACACAAATTAACATGAATCATAATAATAATAAATTAGCATACATATTCGTATTTGTTTGAGTCAAATGCTTGTATCGAGTCATAATGATGTTTTGCAGGATTTCCAGGAAGTAAGGTAAAGGTTTTTCCAGAAATTTTCCGGAAACTTAAAATGAAAATTTTTGTCAGGTCATTTCTGACGGCGTCAGGGTTATAACCTGACGGCGTCAGATTTAATTTTCAGAAATTTTTGAAAGTTTTGTTTTTAGAAAAGTTTTTATTAAAATCTCCAACTTATAATCTCCAGGAATCTGCAAAATTATCATTCCACAAGCATTATATCCTTATATATAGATTTTTTCCCGCCGATGTTATGCAGGTTTTCGTGTTTGTTTTCTCAGGTTTAACAGGTTATTTTGGACAAGGAGATGTTTATGGAATCAAGCTTATGGCGATGCATTAGTCATGGAGCTTCAACATTCTCTTTGGAGGAAGATTTAACCGTGTAATTTCACTATCCACCGAACGAATCAGGGGAGTATTTGATTTCATTCTTTTACTTTATGCTTTTACATCTTGTTATTTGAACATTGGGGACAATGTTCATCTTAAGTGTAAGGGGAGGGTAAAAGTACGATTTTAGAGAATACCATTACGCTTGATTTTTGTTTGTTTAATAGTAGATGTGTAATAAAACTGAGAGAAATACTTGTTAAGGCAATTTTAGTGCCAAATTTAAAATTTTTTACAACATATAGGAGTGAAACTTTGATCTTAATGAGCGTCTCACGGATAGGAGTTATATGACTAGCATAAAAACCGTACCACTAAAAAATTTTCCACCCCCAAATATGTGAGGTTCACCCCTAGAATTGGTAGGAAAAGCATTTATGCTATGATGTGTGTACCGGTAGCACTTAGATTCTAGAACTTGCGTTAGGACCATTCCGAGGCCACAAGTGAGACTACGTTCGTGTAGTTAGATTTACTACATGATAAGAGGCATTAGGATTAACCCATTGTTTTACACCTGTGTTCCTGTTATAATTACATTGGCTACATTGGTCAAGTAATTCTCCCACACCCTTTGCGTTGTACTCATTTTTAGTACACGATACCCCTAGTACACCCCTCAGAGCCTATCTTTTCGTTTCGACCTTTAAGCATTTTACTTAAAGGAAGAATTTGTTACACCCCACTAAAATGTACACCCAAATCGCCTTAGCCTACCTTGTATGCACTCATTTTTAGTGCATTATTGTGACAACATTTGTTTAAACCCAAGTTAATTATCTAGTTGATTACATGGTTGCTAAGTCGAGTCATATCCTTGTACATATTGTTTTGGGACGATTGGGACTCATGGGTAAAGTACTAGTGTAATGGAGTAATGGGGAAGAACATCATTTATTACCCCCATATGTGCTAAATATTTTAAAAAGTACTCCAAGTGTTTTAATTATCTTAATTCGAGTCATTAGATTAGTATTTGTAAAGTTATGTAAAAGTTCAAGTGTAAGGGGGATGCAATGCCCTATGATGTATTATTTTGGATGGTAGGGCAAAAGTGTATGCAAAAAAAAAAAAAAAAAAAAAAAAAAAAAAAAAAAATCGAAAAAATCAAGAAAAATACAAAAAAATGAGAAAAAGAAAAATAGAAAAAACATACGGACTACCATCCCGTTTTATTTTATGTTTGTTTTATATTTTTGTTATTTTGTTATTTCGTTTCTAGCTTAAGATCGAGTCTAGTCTTGGCTTAGCAACATTGTATAGTACATGTAATTGATCAAGATCTTTAACTCGCCACCAGTAAAATATCCTTTATCCAACAAAACCGTGTTTTCCTTTTCCCTACACCTTACGTTATAACCCATTTAAAAGCCCTCTTTGATAGTTTATCTTAGGTGCTTACGCCTAGTGGAGGAGGTTTTCGATCCTTTCCCAAGCCTATGGTAATCTATTTGCTATGACAGGTAGTGAGAGATATTTTCCGTTTTCATTTATGAGATTTATTTTGATGACACTTGAGAGATGTGAGTATCTAAACACTACTTGTGAGGTGCTAGTTTATAATCTCCGTGCTTATTATGATTGAAGTGGAACGATTATTTGTTGTAATTACTTTTATGTTAGCATTAAATGACCCCTAACTTGTATTTTGATTAGAATAAAAGCGCATTTGCTTGAGGACAAGCAAATCTCAAGTGTAAGGGTATTTGATGAAGCGGAAAGTGTACCGCTTTTAAGGGGTCATTTAAGCCCTAAATCGTATTTATTTGATCAAATATTGCCCTAAATCGTTCCTTTTGTCATTTTAGGTACTTTTGAGGAGAAATCTGGAAAAGGAGGCATTTTGGACGTTTTTGGAGCATTAAAGTGAAGAAAACGGCAAAGTCTCAAAAATCGGCTAAAAGTTACTCTTGACGGCGTCAAGATTTACTCTAGACGGCGTCATGCCTTGGCAAGAAAAGTTGGACGTGAAATTTACTCATGACGGGCCAGTGAAAATAGCATGTGAATTCTGACGGCGTCACGCTTTAACTTGATCGAGGGCGTCACGGCTTAAATCATAAGGGGACGGCGTCACGTTCATGGTTAGACGGCGTCAAGCCTTGATAAGCCAGAATGGATTTTTGAAGAGCTAAAGAGGGACGGCGTCAAAAAGGTCATCCGGGAACCCTAAAAGCGGCGAGGTGACGGCGTCACACTCCATAAGGTGACGCCGTCAGATCCAAAAATCTATATATAGTTTTCTAATTTTTTGTCATTAGGGAGAGAGCTTAGTGTGTGGAATTTTGGGATAAAATCCTAAGACGATTTTAGCTACTTTTTCAGGGCTTTTTGCCTTGAGATCTTCCATGTTTCATTGAAAGATAAGTTATCAATTAATCATTCAATATGTCTATGTGTTGTTTGATTCTATCTTATTCTTGTCTTTTGTTTAACATGTTAGGCTAAATTTATCTTGTGTTTGCTTAGATCTAATGAAACCTAGCTATTGATTATTGGTTGTTAGTGTGTTGTTAGTTGTATTGGATGATTGTTTATCTATGTTAGGCTTAAGAAAACTGGCTAACTTCCTATTCGGTAACTTGCTTGAACGTCTTAAGAAACATGAACCAAATGCGTACTAAAGGTTTTTATGGTTGTATTTAATGCACAAGCGAATTCTAGTGATCCCATGTTAGGAGCTTCCTAGCCGGCTCGACATAGGAGTGAAGTAGGAGCTTGTAGAGTTGGGGAAGTAAGTACGCCACCCCACGAATGGTATTAAGGAATACACCCGTCATCCACGCAACTAATACACATTAATTAACCGGTAAAAGATAGTTAGGGAGTAAGGAAATCTAAGTAAACACATTTCTCTACACATAAGTTTCTCACCACATTTTCATTTTTGTTATTTTATTTTATTTGCATTCGTAGTAATTTGGGTTAGTTGACTAGCAACTAATTCCGCCCACTCCTTCAAACCCGAGATTTTACTTGCTTTCATAAAAACTATAAAAACATAAAAAGAATCTTCCTCAACCCTTAGACCTAATTAGAGTAGTCTTTCATACCTAACGAACACTATTCCCTGTGGAGAACGATCAATCCCCCGTACTTACCACTACACTATACTACATCGGTCAGGTACACTGCCTGGTGGGGTTGTAAGCCTCTTGAGATCCCTCGAGAGGTAAAACCTGTTGTAAGGTTGCAAAACCACGCAATCAAGGGATCTACCCAAGGACAATACCAATAGTTTAGAACTAGAAAGTCCTAGGTATGATATTAAAAAAGGAGAAAATGAATGAACGGAGAAAGAAGGGGTTGAAGAATTAAAAAGAAAAGCAAAAGAGAAGGGTGAAAAGAAATAGCCCTCCATTTGTTCAACCTTAGGGCAGACACCGGGTTCAATTCATAATCTACTAGTTGATCAAGAATCACCGGTATTGAAGATCAAAGTCGTCATGGACCCAGTGACGCACTGCACTAAACCTTCTTAGCTACTCAAGTGTCTCTCAAAAGACATTTGTTTCATTCACACGGAGAACCCTTCATAATCTATCGACCTCTCATTACGAGAGTGTTGATATTGAAAAGGAGGCAATCTGCTCCACGCCTCCGACGACCAAACAAATGTGCACTAATTGAGTCTAGAGCCATGAGATTCATAAAAGATCTCTTAGGTACACTTAGTATTACTCTACTGTTCTACATCATGGGCAGCAGATGTAAAATTAAGAAAGTGTCCTTCGCAGATCTTAGCAATCTGCCGAGAACATTCATGAGAAAAGTCACAATTGTGATTATCAATGATTGAATGGAAATCCTGCCAGAGCAACATCAAACAACTCTGACAGCAGGTCACTTCGGTAACTCCTTGTGGGTTACGCTTAGTGTTTTGTCCCAAACGGTCTACAGTCGTGGGGTGATCTCCAGCGACTCACTGAATCGTGGGTGCACTTCGGTGTGTCCGTGTAAGCCCTCTCGGGGGTATCCGGTTCAGAACGGCCTGGGCAAGGATTAGAGAAAGTCTTCACACTATGCTGTTGACGATCTCGAAGTCTGAGCCTGTAAGTGCCGGTTGGTTCGTGCTGCTGCTGCTGAGGAGCTTGGAGACCTGGAATTCAACCATCACCAAGACTCCATCATGTTCATGTCCTGAAGATTAGTTCTCACCAAGACTCAGAATCATCAAAAGTTCAGAATATGTTTAAGAAAAGTCTAAGTTCAAGCGCTACAACCTTTCATATGTTAAAGATTGAAGAAGTGAGAACAAGTTGAAGAATGAAAGTCACAAGTCATATGAACATGATGGAGAGGACACGAAGATACCAGAATCAAAAGATCGTTGGAATACGGCAGACCACCACCATATCATATCACATCACTATCAAGAACAAAGAACAAAGATTATGAAGACGTCAAAGCCAAAGAAGCAAAGACGACGTCAAGCAACCTTGATGACCAATACTTAGGGGGAGATTGTTGGGAACACGTTTTGTAATATTTCAAGTATTGATCATTTGTATTAGGTTGCTTAGGCCTTTAGGTTTGTTATTAGGCCCAGCCCGTGTAGAAGGCCCATGGGCTGTGTCGTTTTATCATTTATTATGGTTTATTATGTAATATGTTAAGTAAGTAGGGCTAGTAGCCCAACCTCTTGTAAAAAACTATAAATACCCCTCCCATCCAAGGGAGAGGGTGGTTGGTTGATGAATTAAGAAGTTTTATTATTAAGTGTGTATAATCATTTCCCTTCCATCTCTTTCTCTCTCTAGCTTTCTCTCTCTAGATCTAGTAGGTAATTAGTAGGTAATTAGTGATAGCTTAATTTATAAAAGTATAAAACATAATGGTAAAAATGGTGAAACTCCTCATCTAGTTTCTGCACTTCACAAGAATGTTCAAGTTCCAAGAACTCCAGCCCTTTGGCTAAACCTTAAGGATACGAGGGCACCTGATGAGACATTGATCAATGTCCTCCTCCACCTCATCACAAAAAGGGAAACGGTGGAATCTGAATTAATCCCTCGATAATTTAAATTAGAATAAGTGGCAAGTCTATTTAATGAATCTCTCCAAACACAAATATTCACTTTACGATGGATCCGTGAATTCCATCTATGATGATTACCAAGAGAATAATAGGTAAGAGACAGGTTTTAGATCCTTTTTGAGAGTGCGTTGACTCTGGATTTGCTAGAAACATCAGTTGACAAACACCACCAATTGATCCCCTCATTGAAGAGGGAACGGCTGCCGATTAGGAGTGATGGCGGGTTGCCATGGCCCCACACCAAGAATCCTTCCAAACCAAGAATCCTTCCGGAACAGAGTGTCGAGTCCATTCGGAATTTTACGGGCGAAAGAACTATTAAAAGAACCATCAATGCTTATCACACCTGACACCACCATTCCATATAAATTTGGAGGCAAATTAACGCCACCTTTAGCACCATAAAATTTCTCATAAGGCATTTTCTTCTGCTAAGAATTTCCATTTCTAAAACCAAGATTTTTGGTATGGAAATAACCGACCACCAACCCACCATCTCTCGCATCGAGTAGAATAGACTTCAATTTAAACAACAAATAAACTGACTTAACAAAACGTAGCTTAGATTTGATTGGCACACTCAATCTCATGCTTTAAATAGTTGTACATATGTGACAGGATGCATACTTTAATTGTACTTTTGAGTGTGGCAATCAAATATTGAAGTGTGCAAATCATCGCTATTTATTTAAACATAAACGAACACAAATGAACAGATAGTTGTTTTACTGTTTGTGCCCGCTCGTTTTATTCACCATAACCTCTTTATTTGAAAAAGTTGATGTAGTAGTAACCTTCGAACATAAAAGAAGGTCATAAATCAACATACACAAATAAAGTTCTATGAATTACATATCTAACGCTCACAAACATAAACAAATTATTAAATGATCGGATAGTGGCCCAAACCCGTTTGTGGGCTTCGGGTCCATTAGGGTTCTAGGCACGCTACATTATAAATACATGATCAATAAACATGATCTCCTATGGAGTTTTCTATTATTACTCAACATGGTATCAGATTGGGTCTAATCTTTAGATCTAAAGAGATTATGTTTATTAATCATGTATTTATAATGTAGCGTGTCTAGAATTCTAATGGACCCGAAGCTCACAAACGGGCTTGGGCCACTATCCATCATCTAATACAAATGAGCAAGTCTCTTGTTCTTTTTAAAGCGGGAATTTTTGGTATATTTTTTTTATTAGAGAGTAATGCTATTTAGACCTACAACACAAGCCTAAAAACAAGCCTAATGCATAAATCACTTGTACAATTATATTATGTACTTTCTCTCTCTAAATTTTCACCAATCATTTTTTAAAATCAACCAATCAAATCATTAGGTTCATTTGTAGGCTTGATTAGTAGGCCTAACAATCATTTTTGGTCTATTCTTTTTATTAGAAAGTGGAGTACCTTGTTCGAGAATTGGGGTTAGTTGTTTTTATGTGCACAGTTTTTGTTGGTACAACATAGCAAATGGTTCAAGGACACTTTTTAGGGTCACAATATCATTTTGCCGTTGGCTCGTATACTCATACTTTACTTTATTGAAAGAGGCAACATAACTAATCACAACAATATACAATTTTCTCTTGGTCTATATAAACACACTTAATTAAATGTACTTTTTATCTTTATCATATATTGTACAAAATTTTGATTTGCCTATATAACTTTTTATTCTTTGAAAGTCAAAAGACTTATAGACACCCACTTATACACATTTAATTTTGTTTCATTAAATCATATAAAGCTTCAACTTGGTGCACCGCATTCTTAAATTACCAAATTCATATGAATTTAAATATATGTTAAGGCTAGAGTCAACACCAATCACCATTCAACACGTTATCAAACCGACCACAAACAGTTATAATGGTCATAAACAAACTAAACACATAAAAATAACTTACTTTATACAAACATAACACACAAAGACACACAAACAAACAAAAGTTGGCAAACCGTTTGGTAGTCTGCCCAACTTAATCTCACATGTCTCTAGCGAGACTTGAACTCACAACCTCTAGGCTGTTGGACCACTCACATACCGCTGATACAAAAGGCATTTGGTTTTATAAAACGTTATATAGTATACTAAAATCATCTAAATATATAGCTAAAATGCACGCTCAATAGTAGAGGTAAACATCGAAAGAGTCGACAGTGTTAAAGAAAATAATTTAGTTGTATTTATTAGAGGTAAACATCGAAAGAGTCGACACTATTAAAAATAATGATTTAGTTGTTGCATTTATTAAAGATAAACATCGAAAGAGTCGACACTATTAGCTGTAAATTGCATATTTCCAATAACAATGTTATAAACTAGCGTTTAAAGTATCGTGTAAACACTACCAACCCATTATACAAATACTCACAAGTCACAACAATAATATATTCATAAGAACTTATTTCATTTGTAAATTTGTAACCAAAACCAAAACAATTAACGGTAAAAGACTGTTAATCAGACCTTTTTCACTAAATTAATACTTAATTTGCTTTAAGAGATATACAATATAATTCAAGTGGGTATAGTAACTTTCCTCACCATTCACAATTATGTATTTTCCTTCAAGAAAAGAATTTTTTACTTTGATTGAAATTATATCTATGGGCTATCTTTGAAAATTGTGGGAGGGCCAAAGCCTTCTTAATGGACCAAGTCACTAAACACATTGACATGTACGTAGCACATACACGGAATTAATACGCACATATAACAGTCATTAGTGATGCTCAAAAATCCGGTAATACCCGCAGGATGACAGGAATCAAAAACTGAAATCGAACCGAGTCGAATAAAACTAAACGGAATTTGTATCCAAACCGAATTTGTCAATTACCAAACTGAAACGAATTAAATATTCGATTTTCAAAATGTAAACCGAATGGATCAAAAACCGAATTTACATAAATATATATATTTTTATATATTTATATACATAAAAAGCATTAAAACTCTCTCTTTCAGTATAAATATAACAATTTTTAAGCTTGAATTTTTTTGGCTAAAAATATATATAATTGAATTAAAGAAAAAAGAAAATTTAAATTATGTAATTCGGGTCGAGCTGAAAACCGAACCGAATTCAAATTCAGTTTTCGGTTCGGTTTAATCCAAATTGAATTCGGTTCGGTTCGGTTTTCGATTTTACGTAAAAAAGAGTTCACCGAGCCGATGAACACCCCTAGTATTCAGTCATTTTGTTCATCTACATTAACGTACCAAATATTTTTGTTTCATAATATCCCCACAAATACTTTCTACTTTGCAGTCTCAGTAATTTATCTATGCTGTATTTAGTGATTTGGCGGTACTTTTTCTAAACTTTCTAAATTTGATCACTGCTTGAGCATTAATATGATTTCGAAGGTCAAGAAGCACCTGCAGCCCCTTTAATGTGTTAAATAATCTACATGAAAGAATATATACGGGTCAGTTTTATATGCCTAATTACTTAGTATCTTTTTATGTGCTCTGCATGGTTGCATGACTAAAGCTAGCAATATTGAAAATGGGTCAATTCAGGTTGTCTTTTATTGGCGGGTCATATAGACTGAAAGTTGCTTAAAGCGTAAAGAAGTGCTAAGAACTCCTAAGTTTTGCTCGAACGGAAGGGACTTCGAAAAACACCAGAGAATCAATGGATAAATCAAGTCTGAGTTTGCTGCTCCTTCGATTTCGAATTTTGATAAATTAGAATTATGCACTTCCTTTCGTTTCTTTGCTTTGCTTTGTACTATTAATCATGGTATAAAACATTGATAATTTTTAATAACTTCAACTACATCTTTTGTAAAATTGGCTGAAATATTTGATTTACATAGCAAGCTAGAATAAATCTCATCATACTTGTGTGTTTTAATGCTTAATTCTGATATGTCTTGCAGTAGGTACAAATTTCTCCTAGTAAATGTGAATAGCCGAATACGTTGTCAATAACAAACGTTAGCATTTGAAAATATTAGTTGCCAGTTATTTAAAAATTCACAAGGGATAATCATATCAACGTGGTAGGTAACCGGGCAACAAGCTGCGCCGCCACCCCTTTCTGGATAGCAAACCCTATTCTACTGAAAACATATTCGTGACCATTCGGAGCCGATACATTGCTGCGAACAACCTTACGAACCCGATCCAAGAAACGAACCGCTTCAGGGGCTAAGGAACCAAAAGTGTCAAATGCAAAAGGAACAAACACGTGTTGGTTCTCGGAGCAGGCTTTATCATGTTTGTCCACTTTCTTCATCTCAGCCTTCATAACAGCTTGCCCAGCCGTAAACCCATTACCCGAAGATCCACAAGGGGGGACACACCAGTTAGGTCCACACAAGCATGTTTCCCCCTTGCCCATCCAAAAACCAAAACATCAGCGGGCCGCAGGGAGGACCTCCCCGCAGTAGGGTCTGTAAGGAAATTTACTGGAGCTTACTTTCTCACCGAAATCCCCGCCCTCCGAAGGACATCAAACAACACATCCCGCACCAAGTCGTGACGGTACTTAAACCCGGGGAGCTCTTTGCAGTGCACCGCATGTTCCCTAAACTTGTCCAAGACGACCTTATGACACACAGGGCAAGGCTCGTCCACTGGGAACAACGGGATCATTAGACGATATTTAAGGATCGCCCTATATTCGATTGGAGACATGTGCTGCCCTAGCCCCTCAATGGGGATGACGGTAAGGAAATCCTGTGCGTGCGGTTGCTGAAGACATTCCATAACAGCCTTCTGTCGCGGGGACAAACCAAAGTCCATTTCCAAATTCTGGAAGATTTTACAGTAGAGGGCACTCGCCAAAATTTCCTAAGGCTTTGGGGGGCGGGGGGGGGGGGGGGGGCGGTGTCCTTACTAGTGAAACCGCCGAAATCAAAATCTGGGAGGGACGCATGCAAATGCCCCAACGCCTGCCCATAATCAGAGTCAAGGCTAGAAACCCCGCTGTTACGCAGGATATGATCCTGCAACTCCCATGATTGAACCCTGGAAGCTACAAAAGCATAGGAGGAGACATCTTTCGCTGAAAGGAGCCCCAACCCACCATAGCGAAAAGGAAGGGAGGCAACCCTCCATTGAAGATCCCCAAAAAAGGGACCCCCACTAGCAACGATATTTTCAACAACACTCCTTAACCCATTGTCAAACACACCCACAGCCTCATCAGAAAAAGAAGGTTGGCAAGTGCGTAACCCAAACAACAGCTTAGCAACTCCCATACAAGAGCGTAGAAGGAGAAGCTCACTTTGAGGGTCCTCCAGAAGGGGAAGGCACCTCATAAGTTCCACTGCACGCAAAGCCCTTTTAACCGCCAGGCCGCTAATAAAATCCGCATCCCTGCTGACAGCCCCACCAAGAAGTTTCACCCCTTTATCCGGCCTCCCGATCTCCACCGGAAAAAGACCTTGTTGCACCTTTAAACCATTACAAGAAGGCCAGAAAACCTCGGTTTTCTTGATGTTAAGCTTAAGCCCCAAGATAGGGCCCTCCGTCTGAATAATATTTAAAGCTTTAGCAACCTCAGCTGTGTTACCAATTAAGGTGCCATCATCAAGGTACCAAGCCTGAAAAGGGAGGGAACGAAATTCCTGGACCCGCTGAACAAGAGGGTGTAAGGCCCCTTGTTGAACCCCGGTAGTAGCCCCAAGGCAAACATCCCCGACATATAACCTGGCAGGTTGAGCGTAGAGGAATTGAACCCATGGGGCAATCGAAGGGCACCGCAGACTAACCTCCCGTAAAAGAGCCGTTCTATCCACAAGGTTAAATGCGTTAGAAAAATCCACCGTAAGCATAGCCATAGACCCGTCTGAGTGGAAAGAATTAAGGAACCTGTTTGCACTGTGGAGCACAGCCTCTGCCCATTCGGGATCCCCACCCCGAATTGGAAATCCTCGAGATAAGCAGCCATCTCTTTCTTGAATTTATGCATAGCTACTTTGGAAACCAGCCTCCTCCAAATAGCACCTACAGCGATTGGCCTAATCCCATTATCAGGCTTGAGCTGGGGAGTCAGGGGAGCCAAGGCAACGAACTCGGCGAGGACTTTGGGGTAGTTTCCCCCCAACCAAAGGTTTATAACATCCGTAATGGCCGAGGCAAGCCCTGAAGCAGTTGCAGAACCTTCCCCACACATGGCGTCTCGAAGGTGCTGGGCCCGAAGGCCATCTCTCCCGCAAGAAGTCCGTTTCGGGAAAGATTTGATGCGCTGCAACACACAGTCTTTATCAACCACTAAAGCAAGCTCGGAGCGTAAGACTGACGGTAAAACCGGGGGGGGGGGGGAAGTCCGGGTGTTTATCCTTTAAAGCGTTTAAGGTGGAGTCATTCAGAGGCGCAACACCGGACGAACACAACACTTTTACTGCCGCAGTGAAATGCCCATCTGCAACCTTCCGCAAACACTGCCTAACATTGGAGCTTATAGCTGAATCCCCATCCCTAGCCTCTTTCCCAGAACTCGAATCCACCCTAGGTGAATCCAGAAGGGAAGAAACCAAATCACTGAAACCAGAACCATCTTTCCAACTAGCAAGGGCTTGATTGATGCTGCTGCATTGGAGGGACTTGCGATTCCCCGACCTACGTTCCTGGCGACAAGAAGGTCTAACAACCCGAAGCGTGCAACGAGGTAAAAGGAGAAGCTTGACCCACGCATCTACAGAACCTGGAGCCGCAACAACCCTACGCAATGTCGAGGACAACACCTGCGCGAAAGCCAAACGACAATTGGTGGGATACTCTTGACCGTTTTAATAGGCAAAGATAAGACACGCTCTAGCAAGACAACATCCACCGGCATTACCCCCGAAAGATTGGTCGCCACGACTACCGAGGGCCTGCATGGCTTTGGGATACCTACTACCCGATCAACCCCTACGTCCGAACCAGGAGCAAAAGTAGAGATGCCATCGGAATGGTGACACCCCCTACTGAGAGCATGCAACGACATACACCTCCCACAGAGCCATTGGTTAAACATCTTCAGCATTTCCCCCACATCGCTTAAAAGAACCCAGTCCAGGGATAAGGCATCCCGTAGACAATCTTTGCTATCATCCGACCTGAAGTAATCTTGCTTGATGTGGGCGAGTAACCTTGTATTGCCAGCGGATCCGGGCCTACCAACTTTGCAACAGTAAAATTTCCTAAACGGGCACGGCCACACCGCAACCCCAGAAGAGGAACATCCCTCCCCCGAGGATGCGCGAACCACATCTTGGCTATCATCGGTAGTTGTGTTTTGATCATGTCTCCACATGATCAAACTGAGGTCAATTTTCAAAATTGAAAATGAATTTAGTATTAATGATGGTTGAATTGAAAAGGGTTTTGTTGGATTTAAGTATATTTGGTTATAATGTGATTTTGAAAATTAGGGTTTTGGGAAAATGGTGTTTGTTTGGGGAGATGAAATTGGGAAAATGGGCTTTTCAACCAAGTTCGGAGAAAAAAAAAAGAGCCAAAGTTACCTGAAATTGAAGTTAGCAAACCAGGTTTTGAACAGCATAAAGTGGATTAAGCTATCGGAGATTGTCAGTCTCCGGGAAGATAATCGATTCAAGTTTGGTTAACGGGTCTTAAAACTAATTGAATTGGGGGAAATGATAGGATGGTGATTTTGGAAGAGGGTTTTGAAGGAAATTAAGTTTGGTGAATTAGAAGTGGGTTAATTTTGGATTTGGTGATGGTGTTGGGGAGGGAAATCGCCATGATACTACACATTCCGAATTTGGTTGAAAAGCCCATTTGCCAGTTAATTAAAAATTTATAAATTTACCTCGGCAAAACACATTATATGGAACGTTTTAACATTCATTCATTAAAACTGTTATTAACGTGAATCCCACTATTATCTGGTAGCAGTTGTTTCATGTAGTACTTAGATCCGCGTGAATGGTTGATCCTCTTTCTCCTTTCATCCGGTATCGACTCGATTGAGCACTCCGAGTAACCATGCCTCACAAACCTGCCCACATAATAATAGTATTCACAAGAATATTTATAGTTGCAACAATCATATCATGGTAGAATAGGTGTATTATGTATTTTTAAATATTTTTGGCGAGTAAACAGCAAAATACATCCCTGTAGTTTACACCTTTTGCCACCTTACATCCCTGTCAGAAACTATTGGCAAGTTACATCACTCGTTAGGCAAACGTTTGCCACCTTACATCCTTAGTCCCTACATTCGTTAGTGTTTAGTCCTAATTGACGTTAAGTGAAAAAAAAATGAGGGGTATTTATGTCCTTTCGCTTCCCATCTACCTTATCTCTCTTTCCCTCTTCTTTTATGGGGATTCAACTCGGCCATAAAAAAATAACACATCTCAAGAACATCTCAAGAACTTCTCTCTCTAAAGAAAAAACTATTCATTCCCTAAAAAAAACTCTTGAATCAGTGATAACCTTCAAGTTTTTTGTGATGGTGGTCTGTGAGTGGCACATTCGTGATTATGATGACGAAGTTAATGAAGCACAAGCTTATCGTAAGTTCCAATAATGTTAACCTTAAAGCTTGTTTGAATCTTGTTTCAATTTGTTGTACAACTTATTTTGTTATGGAACCCTAATTTTGGAACTCTAATTTTGAAACCCTAATTTTGTTTTAAACAATTAGAACAGGTAATTTCCCCAACTATTTCAGCTTGAAGATTCATCATGGGGGCTTTTTCAGTGATATTAGAGATTCATCATGAATTTGCTTGTGTCCATGAAGTACGAATTATTGCTGGAGTGCCACAAAAAGAATTTATTGCTTCCATTATTAGAGATTCTTAAATTAGGGTTTTTTGGATTTGGGGATTTTACTATGGTGATAAGTGAGTGTAAAAGTGGGTGGTGATTAAAACATGTGAGGGTATAAAGACTATTTAAAGAGGGATAGGGTAGATAGGAAGCGAAACGACATAAATACCCCTAATTTTTTCCCACTTAACGTCAGTTAGGACTAAACACTAACGAAGGTAGGGACTAAGGATGTAAGGTGGCAAACGTTTGCCTAACGAGTGATGTAACTTGCCAATAGTTTCTGACATGGATCTAAGGTGGCAAAAGGTGTAAACCACAGGGATATATTTTGCAGTTTACTCTTTTTTGGCACAAAAAGTACCAAGTATAGAAATTTTACCAATCTTCAGTGCGAGTTGTCAGCAAGAAAAGCGTTCGCAAACCATTGGCAGATGCTTTCTTCATGTATTCTGCATGTTTGAAATAAGTGTCAACCATCAACAGATGAATCATTTATAGACTTAAATATGTGTAAAGACGAGTTTAACAGTTATACCAAGTAATTTGTCCCCCTGTCCTTGTCCACGACAGTCGGGAGAAACAACAAAAGCAGCAACTTCGCCACAATTATCTTTGTAAAAAGGAATCAAAGCGGCACATGCAATAATATGATTCTCTCTCTCCACAACAACAAACGAGCCCAATGCATTAAGCATCTACAAAATAAGGATTTCACTTTTTAATCCATTTGAACAATATATGTATGCTGCTACAAAACTCAAAAAGTATAACTAGTGCATACCTCATTATCAGTCCTCCTCATCAGAGTGCCTGAATCTTCTAAAGGTTTTAAAAGTTGCCTTATTGCTTCAAGATCGCTCACCTCAGCACTTCTTGCTCCTTCATAAAGGTCACTGAAAAGTATAGAATATACATTTAATTTAAGATATAACATAGATGCAGTAAACATCACCTATGGTGCAACATAGATGCCCTCACGCCCCATCATTTACCTCTTGTTGCATGTTGCCGCATCATCAAAAAAAAAAAAAAAAAAAAAAAAGGAAAGACATTAGGTATATAAGAATGCATACCTAGCAACCATTGTACCAACTCCATCTCTTTGATACAATTCCTTCAATAGTACTCCACCGATATTCCCATCTAGCAGATGAACTCTTTGAACACCTCCCTAATATAAAGTCAACGCCAATATTAAAAATAGTAACAAAAAAACTTCATAAGGTATGTGCTTTTATTTTGTTTAAAGGACTTAATTACTCTGCAAGCATAAGCAGCAGCAGCCAATTCCGAGAGGTAACCATTTGATCTACTGAGTCTCTCTTGACCACCAATGGCAAAACCACTTGACCAAAACCCGTTCCCATGGTCAAACCCAACTCCATTTTGGAATGTTGAACTACATCCGTTACCATTTTGTGATTTAGCACTGTCTTCTTCACCAGTGGCTCTTACGTAACTAGCAGCTATCTCACTTTGTTGGGCTCGCTCGCGAATTAGCCTGTCTGCATCTTCAAGAGTCAAAAACCTAATGAGACGGCCCATTTCATCCAATATGGGACCATCTATAACACATATAAGCTTCTCTGCTTCAAGAGCCAATGCACAAGCTGTGGCAACTTCATATGTGCTGCATCATTGTTAAGTTTTATGGACAAATATTAAATGTATTGTTGGGCTACAAAGTACTGCTACATGAAGAAAGTCAAAGTACTGCTCGATAAGAAAGTCAAAGTACTGCTCATGTTCTAAAGAAGTCAAAGTACTGCTAAAGATAAAGGACTGATATGCAAATACGTTTAAGGATTAATGTGTAATTCTAGAATGTTCTTAGAGTTATTATTAGATTATAATTAGAATTACTTGTCATTCAAGTATTGTAAACCGACTAGGGTTTTCCTTGTGCCTATAAAAGGATCCCTAGGTTGGCATTAGACGTACAAGTTCATACGAAGTTTTAGAGAAAAGTATTAGTCGATTATTAGAGTATTAGTGTTTAGAGTTTGTTAGTGAATCTGTGTAAAGTAAGCAGGTTCAAGGTTTAATATAATCAAAGTTTTGTGTTAATTCTTCTTAGCTTTGTTGAAGTAGATTCCGCATACTTAACAAAGTATATCAGCGTTTCAATATTAGTAGTTTTGGATTTATCCAAGGTTGCTAAACCCTTAGACAAGCTACAAGTTAGTTTGGTCAGAGTATATCGATCCAACAAGTGGTATCAGAGCTTGTGTGGAGACTCTGATTAAGAAGAAACCCTTAAAACCGATTTAACCACAAACCCTAAACGATGACGACTGAAGTTGCACCAATCCCATCCATCACCTCACTCAGAATTCCTATCATCAAGAAGGGAGAATATGATCTCTGGAGCATTAAGATGAGGCAGTACCTTGCTATTACAGACCATGCTCTATGGGACGTAATTGTCAATGGTAATGTTGTTCTTGATGAACCTGTAGCAGTTGAAGGACAACCTAAACCACCTCAACCTACCTTGCCAGCAGCTACAAAGAGAAATCAAGATAAGGCTCTCAACATACTGTTGTCTGCTATTCCTGATGGTCACCTACTAAAGTTCCATGATGCTAAGGATGCAAAGCAATTGTGGGCTGCGATCAAGACAAGATTTGGAGGTAATGATGCTTCCAAGAAGATGCATAGAAACTTATTGAAGCAGCAGTTTGAAACTTTCACTGTTGGTGAAAGAGAAGGTCTTGATGCTGCCTATGACAGATTCCAAAATTTACTTAGTATGCTAGAGTTGTATGGAGCAGAGGTAACCGTTGAAGATGCAAATTTGAAGTTCTTAAGGAGTTTGCCATCTGTCTGGCATGTGGTTGCTACCATGATTAGAGGACAACCTGGATTGGAGTCTATGGACTTTGATGATCTCTACAACAATTTGAAGGTGTAAGAGCAAGAGATGAATGGTCACAATTCTCAGAAAACTCACAACATAGCTTTTGTGTCTTCTGAAAACAGAAGCAGTACTTCTACTAAAAGTACTGCTTATCCTTCTCAAAGTACTGTTGGTGATACACAGCATGTTTGCACAACCACTACTACCCCAACCCATCACCAACAAACAACACCAACTCTGATGATGTTGTATGTTCCTTCTTTGCTCAACAAGCCACTTTACCTGTTACCTATCAAGAAGACTTGTTGCAGATTGAAGAAGATGCTTTAGAGGAGATTGACATAAGATGGCAAGTTGCCATGATCACTGCAAGGATCAAGAAGTTCATGACCAAGACAGGAAGGGGAATTGATTTCAAAGCCAAACAGGGTATAACTTTTGACAAATCCAAGATTGAATGTTTCAATTGTCAAAAGCTTGGACACTTTGCAAGGGAATGCAAGTTTGCAAAATATCAAGCAAACAGAATGATTGAACAACCCAAGGTTGAAAGAAAAGAGGTTCCTATTACTGAATCACAACCAAAAGCTTTGGTGGCTCAAGAAAATCTGGCTGAAATAGACTGGAGCAGTGAATTTGATGATGAACCTGTAACCTATTCTATGGTTGCAATGGAAGACTTTGATTGGAGCACAGCTTTTGATGAGGAACCAGGATATGCTGCTTTGGAATCAAGAGATGGTCTTGGAAGCTTTGACTGGAGCATGGAGAATGAAGATGAACCTGTTCAGATTGCTATGGTAGCTACTTCACCAAGTTCATCCAATGTCTCTGAGGTATGCTCTAAGTGTAATGATGTGTATCAAAAGTTGCTTAAAGACTATGTGACTGAAAGAGATAATTGTAGAACAGCTAGGTCTGAGGTAGCTGGTTATCAATTAACTTTAGAGTCAATGGAAGCTAAAATATTAACACATGAAAATAATGAAATGGCGTGGGGAGAAAAATATGAGCAACAAGATTATCAATTAAAATTGAGTGAATGGAAGTTAGGATGTAAGGTGTCTGAATTAGAAAAGATTACTAAGGAAAGAGATGCTTTGTTAGAAAAACTTGGTAGTATTAAACAGGCTGGTCTATCACATGTTCAATTTGTTGAAAAACAAAGAAGAATAAACAGTAGAGCTGGATTAGGTTATGGTGTTGAGGATAGTAGTTCAGATGAGACCCCACCTAGTGATAAGGAAGAGATCTTACCTAGTGATGATGAACTTACTAGCTCAGAAGAAAACACATCTAGGAATGAGGAACCAATTAGTGAATCACCTCCTGAGTTTAAGAAAGATAAGGAGTACCACTCAGTTCCTCCACCCACTGGTAGACTTCAACCACCTAGGACAGATGTTACTTGTTATGGTGTAGACAACCTAGAGTTTAGGAAGAAGCTTACTGGTCAATCTAGTTCTGAGAAACCCAAGGATGATTTTCAAAGAGGTAATGATCAAAAGTTTCCTACAACTTTTCAAAAACAAGCAGTTCCTCTAAAATCTTTTCAAAGTACTGATAGACATTCAGCAGTACCTCCAAGATAAACTTTTCAAAATACTGCTAACTATAGGAAACCTTTTAATCATAGAAAAGGATTTGGGAATATGGAGCGAAAATTATGTTATGTATGCTATAGTCCTGATCATTTGATTAAGCACTGTGACTTTCACTCAGAATATTTAAGTCAGTTCCCAAAGAATAGACCTGCCAACCATAAGCCAAGGGAGACTAGACCAGTTTGGAATCACTTAAATAGGGTTAACCATAGTAATTTCTCTAAAGACTATAAGTACCCTCACCAGAAAAGACCTTTTTCAAAACCATCAGTACTCTCAAGTACTGATAAGTCTAAGGTTTCTCAAGCAGTACCCTCTAAAAGTACTTCTAAGTTTTCACCCAATCATGGTACTGCTAACACTTTTTCACATAAAAGACCTAAGAGATTCACTTCATATAAATCTAAAAGGTCTTACACCTCAAGCAGAGTACCTAGGTTAGAGAAACCTAAAGTCAAACGAAATTGGGTTAAGAAAGAAAGTATTGATGGGGAACAAGCAGTACTTTCATCAAATAAGGGTGAAACAGGGAGTGTTGTTGATAATACAACACAGGACATGGGACCAAAGAAAATAATCATTGACCATGCCTTCAAAACCAGTGGAGATTACATACTGAAGGAATTCAAGTATGTCACTCCACAAAGGGAACACAAGTCAGTAATGGCTTGGGTTCCTAAAAGAAACTAACCCTTTTCCTTTACTGTGCAGGGCAACCCAGAGGAGGAGCTTAAAGATCATATTATTGTTGATAGTGGTTGCTCAGGCAGCATGACAGGGGACAAGGAGATCCTGTCAGATTTTAAGGCATATTATGGAGGAAGAGTTGCATTTGGTAATGATCCTGATGGAGGGAGAATCACTGGCAAAGGAACCATCAAGGCTGGATGTATTGATTTTGAGAATGTTAGATATGTGAAGGAGCTCAAGTTCAATCTTTTGTCAGTTTCTCAGATTTGTGACAAGAAGTACCCAATTCTGTTCACTGATACAGAATTTCTTATTCTCTCTCCTGAGTTCAAGTTTGTTGATGATCACTTGGTAACATTGAAAGTACCAAGAACTAATGATGTGTACAATTTAGACTTAAAGAGTCTTAATTCTGCTGGAAGAGCAACATGTTTAGTAGCCAAGGCATCATTAGAAGAAGCACATCTATGGCATAGAAGACTAGGTCATGTAAATTTCAAGAACATCAACAAGCTGGTCAAAGGCAATTTAGTTAAAGGTTTACCTTCCAAAACATTCAAGACTGATCATTCATGTTTGGCTTGCAAGAAGGGTAAACAACATAAAGCTTCATGTAAGAAGCTTGAGGATAGAGTTATAAGAGAACCTTTGGAGTTGCTACACATGGATCTGTTTGGACCAGTTTCAGTAGAGAGTTTAAACAAGAAGAAGTACTGCTTGGTTGTGACAGATGATTGTAGCAGATTTAGTTGGGTCTTTTTCTTGGGATTCAAAGATGAAACCTTTGATGCTATCCATGACTTGATAGTAGCCCTTGAAAATCAATTGAGACTCAAAGTAAGAGGTATTAGATGTGATAATGGAACAGAATTCAAGAACAAGCATATGGATGAATTCTGTGTCAAGAAAGGGATCAAGAGAGAGTTTAGCATTGCTAGAAATCCACAGCAGAATGGTGTTGCAGAAAGAAAGAACAGGACATTGATAGAAGCAGCTAGAACAATGCTTGCAGATTCACAATTACCTATTCTCTTTTGGGCTGAAGCTATAAGTACTGCTTGCTATGTTTTAAATAGAGTATCAGTTACTAAACCTCAGATGAAGACACCATATGAGCTGCTCATGGGAAAGAAACCAAACATTCGTTTTCTAAAACCTTTTGGCTGCCCTCTGACTATTCTAAATACCATTGATTCTCTGGGAAAATTTGATGGTAAGTCAGATGAAGGATATCTATTGGGATACTGTACAAATAGCAAAGGTTTTAGAGTATATAACAGGAGTACCAAAAAGGTTCAAGATTGTCTTCATATTGAATTTTTGGAAGATAAAGAACCTCAGAGAGGAAAAGGTCCTGATTGGATGTTTGATCTTGATCTCAAGTTCACTCCATCTATGAATTATGTGCCTGTTAGAGAAGAAAATCAAGCTGATCACAAAGCAGATGATTCACAGTACATTGTTCATGGAGTCAATGTTAGACCAGAAGATGTTCCTGATAAAGAACCTGAAGTTACTAATAAGGAACAAAGTACTGTTCAACCAACCATCACAGTATCTGATGAAGATCAAGCCATACAAGATGAACTTAATAGGATGTTTTTTCAAGAAACTATAGCAAAGTCCTATGAAGATGAACAAAGGAGGGCTTATGATGCTGCAAAGAAACAGGGTAAATTCAAAGATACTGCTCACAGTACTTTTGATCAAAGTACTGATGATCCTTTTGACAGTACTTCTGGTGTGTTAGAACCATCAAATTGGAGCAATGATGATGATTCCAATGTTGATGATGAAGATTTGGATAATGCTAACATTCCTGGGTTAGAAGAAATTGATGATGAGCTCAATCATGAAGGTATTTTCTCAACTACCAATGAAGAACCTGATGTTACTAATTTGGAATCTGATCTTCCAATTCCACCAACTCCTACATTAAGAGTTCATAAAGCTCATCCACAAAGCAATATTATTGGATCACCCTCTTCAGGAGTGGTTACAAGAAACAAAGTTAAAGGTCTCTCTAAGCAACATACTGCTTTACTTAGCTTTGTTTACAAACAAAACAGGATGAATCACAGGGATCAACAAACATGCCTGTTTGCTTGTTTTCTATCTCAAACTGAACCCAAGAAGGTAGCTCAAGCTTTAGCTGATGAAAGTTGGGTTGAAGCTATGCAAGAGGAGCTTCTACAATTCAAGCTTCAAGAGGTCTGGGTATTATGTGATCTACCAGATGGCAAGAGAGTCATTGGTACAAGATGGGTTTTCAGAATCAAAAGAGATGAAAGAGGGAATGTTATCAAAAATAAAGCTAGATTGGTTGCACAAGGATATCGCCAAGAAGAAGGAGTGGACTATGATGAAGTGTTTGCTCCTGTTGCAAGAATAGAGGCAATAAGGTTATTTCTTGCCTTTGCATCATACATGGGATTTCCTGTCTACCAAATGGATGTGAAAAGTGCCTTCCTTTATGGCACAATTGCTGAGGAAGTTTATGTTAAACAACCTCCTGGTTTTGAAGATCCTGCACATCCAAACAAAGTCTACAAGGTGATCAAGGCACTGTATGGCCTTCATCAAGCTCCCAGAGCTTGGTATGAGAGACTTTCTACCTTTCTATTACAACATGGTTACAGGAGAGGAGCAATTGATAAGACTTTGTTTATCAAACGAGATAAGAAGGATATTATGTTAGTCCAAGTCTATGTGGATGATATTATCTTTGGAGCCACGAAGAAGTCTATGGTGAAAGAATTTGAAGAACTTATGCAGCGGGAGTTTCAAATGAGTTCTATGGGAGAATTAACTTTCTTTTTGGGGCTTCAAGTTAGACAAACAAGAGATGGAATCTTCATTAATCAAGAAAAGTATGTTGAAGACATACTTAAAAGATTTGACCTTCCAACTGTCAAGCCTGCCACCACACCCATTGACAACAATAAACCATTAGGCAAGGATGAAGATGGACAAGCTATGGATGTGAAGCTTTACAGATCTATGATTGGTTGTCTTATGTACTTAACTGCATCAAGACCTGACATCATGTTTGCTGTATGCTTGTGTGCAAGATATCAGGTTACACCCAAGGTTTCACATATGTATGCAGTCAAGAGGATTTTTCGATATCTCAAGCATCAACCAAAGTTAGGATTATGGTATCCTAAGGAGTCACCTTTTCACTTGGAAGCTTTTTCAGATAGTGATTATGCAGGAGATAATTATGATAGAAGATCAACCTCTGGTGGATGTCAATATCTTGGAAGAAGATTAGTCTCATGGCAATGTAAGAAGCAAAAAATTGCAGCAACCTCCTCTACTGAAGCAGAATATGTTGCTGCTGCAAGCTGTTGTGGACAAGTTTTGTGGATGCAGAATCAACTCTTGGATTATGGATACAACTTCAAGAATACTCCTATCAACATTGATAATGAGAGTACCATCTGTATTGTGAAGAATCTAGTTTATCACTCCAAGACCAAGCATATTCAGATTAGGCATCACTTCATTCGAGATTGTTATGAGCACAGGCTTATAAATGTGGTCAAGGTTCACACAGATGACAATGTAGCTGATCTACTCACAAAGGGATTTGATGTTTCAAGGTTCAACCACTTAGTTGTGAGCATTGGGATGATTAACTACTAGGCTACATTTGAGGGAGGCTTTATTATTAGTTATTAGTTATTAGTTAGAACCTATGTTGTATTTAAGGGGAGGCAACATAGTTATTAGTTAGAAGGTTGTGGATAAGAAGATGGAAAGTACTGGTTTTCTATACAAAGTACTGGTTCTGCAAAGTACTGCTTCAACGTACTGCTTTGAAGAGTACTGGTTAGGTGGACGTACTGCTTACGTGGAAGTACTGTTCCAACGGTCAAAAGTTGTGGGGTTACAGTTAATTAATTCATTTGGGAAGAGGTAAAAAGCCAAATACAACGGTAACACTATTAATTAGGCTTTGATTTTTTAAATCTTACCCATATTTATCCTATCCCATTATACCGATTTTCACTCTTCACTTTATTCTTATCCATCCATTTATTCATTCGGTATCTACGATTCTAATCGCTAATTACCTTCGTTTAACACTCTTCACACTCAATGGCTAACCGTGATTTCTGTTCTAAGCATAACGTGGTCGCGAACTTGGATAAAACGGCAAAGAATGTTGATTTTCATGCGATAACTGATTTCTTGACTGGGTCATCAATCAATTATGCTATTTTGGTAAACCCTGATGTAATTGGACCATGGATTCAACAGTTTTGGTCTACTGCGAAGTCTGATGAACAAGATGGTGTTCCTTTTATTCGTGCAAAGGTTGCTGGTCGAGCAATTAGGATTACTGAATCTTCAATTAGGGAAGATTTACAGTTTAATGATGCAGGGAGTGCTATTCGTTTTGCAAGACAAGAGATTTGGGATACACTCAGGGTTATTGGGTATGAAGGTGATCTCACCATACTTACTTTTCAGAAGCCATTGTTTAGTCCTCATTGGAAATATCTCATACATGTTCTACTTCACTGCTTGAGTCCTAAGAGTACTTCATGGGAGCAGTTTGGTCAGAACATTGCTTCTGCATTGGTGGGTTTAGCTACAAATCGTCCTTTCAACTTTTCAAGGATGATTTTTGATGGAATGCTCTCACACATCACCAATGGTTCACCATTCTTGATGTACCCTAGGTTTATTCAGGTATTCTTAAACAAACAACTTGAGGGTGTTTCTAAACCTCAAAGTTTTCTACCTACAGTCACACTTCCACCAAAGGTGTTTACATTCATTGCTAAGAAGAGTATCAAGTTCTCTAGGAGAAATACACCTTTGACAGCTCATATATTGGAAGTTGCACAAGCAGTTAGGGATGCAGAGCAAGATCCTGAACAAGAGCAAGAGGAATCCTCTGCATCAGCAATTAGAGAGCAACCTGCTTCAAGAGAAGATAGTGCTTCTCAACATACTGCTTCTCATCATACTGTTTCGTCTTCACAAAGTGCTGCTCAGGAGAATTCACCTCCAGATGTGACTCCATCACCAACTCCCAATGCTTCTGCTTCCACAGATAGACATCAATCATCTGAGGAAGATGAGGATGTGGTTGAGGATGTCTTGACCAACTATGAACTTTCAAGGGAATTAAGGAGGCTCAAGAAGGTTACTGATGATCAAGCTGATCAGATATTGGATTTGACAAGAAAATTCAGACGATTAAAGAGGTTTGTTTGGCCATTAGTTAAGCACCACAGGTTGTGGGTCAAGTCACAGAAGAAGACTGGTCAACACTCACAGAAGTCTAAGTCAAAGAAGAGAAAGATTCACAAGCAGTCTTCATTCCAATTGGGGAGGAATTTAGAGAATTTGAATGAAGATACTGAGTTCAATGAAGATACTGGATTTCATTATGATACACCACTTGAAGATATTCCTCATGAAGATACTGTTGAGAGGAAAAGTGATGAAACAGAGCAGATCAACATTGAAGATGCTACTGTTGAAGTAAAAAGTGGTGATACTGAGGAAGTGGATTTGGAAGGAACTGATGTTGAAAGTACTGCTCTTCAAGGTACTGCTCATCAAGGAACTATTACACCAAGGGCTTTGGATTTTGAGGAAGATGTTGGTCCCTCAAACCTAGTTCAGGAGGAAGTTGGCCCTTCTAATCCAGTTCAACAGGAAGAAGAAGTTCTAAAACATACTGAAAGTGATGATGAGACCATTGCTGACATCATGTTAAATATGTCTAGACCAAGAGGCATAAGTATTGTTGATGTTGAACAACAACCTCATACTTCTTCTCAACCTACACAGGAATTAGATCCAAAAGACAAAGGTAAAGGGATCATGGTAGAAACTAAGAAGAAGAAGCTTACCTTGAAAGAACTAAAAGCTATTTAGGATTCTAAAAATGAGGAAGCTGCAAGGAAATTACAGGCTGAATTAGATGCTGAAGAGTCAAGGAAAGTTATCAAACCTAGAAGGAAACAAAGTAAAGCTCAAGAAAGAAATTCTATGATGGCTTATCTCAAAGGTAGAGGATATACAGGTTTGGTGAAATTGACACATACAGAGATGAAGGATTTGTATAATGCTGTTAGGGAAGCTATAGAAAAAGATCTTGCAAGCATTATTTCTTTTGAAGATAAGAAGCTTGAAGATAGCAGAAAGGAAAGAGTTGTTACAAGGAGCTCAAAGAGGAAAAGAACAACAACTGATGAACAGTCATCAAAGAAGCTCAAGGATTCTATTGAATTAAGAGTAGACACAGCTGATGAGCTAAGAAATTACTTGAGAGTTGTTGACTTTGAGCATCCAAAATCAAAAGATGTTGCAGATAAGAAGTCCAAGATTTCTACATTCTCAGTTGTAGATTCACAAGAAGGGGACTACTTGATATTTCATAGACAAGATGGAAGTTTTAGAGTATTCAACTTGTTATGGGATATTTTACATCTGATAGATAGAGAAGATTTGCTTCAGCTATATCTACAAGTGCAGACTTACTTTGAACATATTCCACCACAAGGAGTGGGTTTGGTTCTGGTAGGAGATCTCACAACCATCTGGGAAACAGAAGAGACAAGTGATAGTGTTCTCTGGGAAAATCAAGAGGATTGGGAAATTAACAGATGGAGGTTCTTTGAATCAGTGGGAATACATGTTTTGGAGCTAGAAGATGGAACAATGATCCACATGTTAGCAGAGCAAAGATATCCACTTACTAGGGATCTGATGATCAGAATGCTAGATTATGGCATGGAAGTGGAAGAAGAAAGTGAAACTGCATTGATGGTGATTGGATTGTTCATCAAATGGACAATGCTAGCTGAAGATTGATGCATAACAACTGGTATGATATTTATAATATAAATCTTTTGAAACATAAGTACTTTATTTAAAAGTACTGCTTGACAAACAGTACTTTCTCAAAGTACTGCTTGCAGCATGAAATCAGTAAAGTTTTTTATAAAATCAATGATTTTTGAAAAGTGCAAAAACATTTTGAAGCACAAAGATTTAAACAGCAACAAATGGTATTCAACTCACCATGTTTAAGTAAACAAGAAAGAGTTTGACTCATCATGAGGGTACGGCTCTGATGTGATTATCAAATCCGTTTTTAGTTGACAATTTACTAAAAATTGTATGGTTTTCAACTCACCATATCTATGATAGTGAAGAGTTGGCTAGCCCCCAAGATAATGGCTTTGTGGTAAAGGCTGTGGAAAACCATTGTATGGTAATTAGTTCACCATGGTAGTGATTGTACTAAAAAGAACTAGCTAGTCCAAAAGTAAACGGCTATTGGTAAAGACTAATCAAATCTGTTGATAGCTGATGATTTGCTAAAAATCATATGGTTATCAATGTACCATGGTTCTTAAACCTAAACATTGGCTACTCCAGAGTTAATGGCTTTGGTAAAGAGACATCAAAATCCATTAAGTTTTCAATGATTCACCTCTCATAGGAGTTAACACACCTGGAAGTGATGAGAATAGTATGAAACTTTTAAGATATGATGTACCTATTGCCAATATGATGCTGAGTTGGTGAAAAGATGTGTTGCTGAAAAGATCTGTTGCTGATAAAGATTGCAGTTAATGACTACTTTGATAATGACAAAACAAACATGAGACAGAAGTTAATGATACAGTCTTTCCTTGAAGATAAAGATGTTGAAGTTAAAGAAATACAAAGGAACTTGAAATCAAGCAAGTGGAATTCAAGTTAGGGGAGGATTGTTGGGCTACAAAGTACTGCTACATGAAGAAAGTCAAAGTACTGCTTGATAAGAAAGTCAAAGTACTGCTCATGTTCTAAAGAAGTCAAAGTACTGCTAAAGATAAAGGACTGATATGCAAATACGTTTAAGGATTAATGTGTAATTCTAGAATGTTCTTAGAGTTATTATTAGATTATAATTAGAATTACTTGTCGTTCAAGTATTGTAAACCGACTAGGGTTTTCCTTGTGCCTATAAAAGGATCCCTAGGTTGGCATTAGACGTACAAGTTCATACGAAGTTTTAGAGAAAAGTATTAGTCGATTATTAGAGTATTAGTGTTTAGAGTTTGTTAGTGAATCTGTGTAAAGTAAGCAGGTTCAAGGTTTAATATAATCAAAGTTTTGTGTTAATTCTTCTTAGCTTTGTTGAAGTAGATTCCGCATACTTAACAAAGCATATCAGCGTTTCAATATTAGTAGTTTTGGATTTATCCAAGGTTGCTAAACCCTTAGACAAGCTACAAGTTAGTTTGGTCAGAGTATATCGATCCAACATGTATATGACTAGAATCGAACTCGGGACCACGGAATTGCACACATTACGTATGAGGAATTAATGTATAATAATTAATATATATAAACCGTTATATATTTAATTATTTAAACACAAAATAATGACTAACGGACGTTAAGTAATTAACGAAAATTGACTAACGACCGTTAGAGAATAAAGGAAGGACTATGGATGAAATTAGAGGATCAAGAATGTTCCGGAATCCCTTGGGGATTAGAACCGATCGGCATAAGGGTTTCATAAGCCCAACCCATGCCAAACTTGTCCTCTAAGATTTCATGCCTATAAATACAAAGGCTAGGGGTTATTGTTTCTGACTCTTGCACTTGCTATAACCCTAGATCTTTGTTTTCTTCTTCTTCTTTATCCAAAACCAATCGACCAAACAACCCTTTGGGTTGATCGATCCTAGTTTTATAAAACAAAATAGTTTTAGTTTAATTTGTGTTTAAAGATCTAGCAATCACATTAGTTCGGTTATAGTACGTGTGTACAAGATCGTGGTATCAACTCACTATAGTTGATATTATTGGATTGAGATACAAAAAGGTAAGGGGTATCACGTTAAGCCACTTTGATAATTAAAGAAGAAGATTGAAGTTGATTCTTGTTCTTGCTAGAATCAAAAGGTACGTGTCTTTAATTTTCGGTTATTCTTTTATGTGTTAAAATATAGATCCTACGCTTCCGCAACGTGTTTGATTGTTATTAGAATAAATATGAACTTGTCATGATTGTAAAATTCTAACAGTGGCATCACGAGCCATTTTAACATGTAATTGAATTACCGAAACACATAAAAATCGAATCTTGAATTAGGATTTAAGTTACTAGAATTTTTAGGGTTAAAAAAATTCGAAACCCTAATTTTTTAGGGGGGGGGGGGGCTGATGCCCCATAAGTAAAAATTTAGTTTTGTAACCCTAAAATTGTAACGTGTTTATGTGGTTAAGGGTTACGTATCTTGTGACTTGTAATTAATCCATGATGAAACATGCATGTTTATCATGGATTAGGGTTTAAATTAATTGTTAAGTTGATTGTCACATGTAATTTAGATAGATCTAAAATTGGGGAAGACCTCAATTATATATATTAATGAATCTATTTATGTGCTATTTGGTATATGTTTGCTAAGAATAACGCAATCGATTCGTCGATGTATGTGGCTCTACCTACCATAGTAGGAGATAGTCTTAGTTAAATATATGCATATTAAAAACATAGATAGATTATTAATAGGATTTTATCAACAAGTTTGCATGTGGCTACATGATTTAATTGTTAAGATTATGTGTACTTATTTGGTTATTTATTTTTATTAATTACTTGTTTTTTTGTTTAGATTATTTGACAAGATTTTAAGCAAAAAAGGGTAATTTTTCGAATAGAAAATAAATTGACCTAATAACTATGAACCTTGATGTGATAAATTATATATTGCAAAGTCTTATGTGCCGACAGTGGTTCGCTTCGCATGGTAATTTGCTCTCAGGCGAGACTAGCAATATTATAGTTTATAACATATTTTTTAAGACTTATAATCATATCCTTTTAATTGAGTGATGAGTTTTGTACCAATAGTGTAAACGGCTCACCCAGTTTAGACAAACTATAAAAGGGGTATAAGGAGGATTGACATTAAATTGTCAACCGAAAGAGTCGCGTTTTTAATTAGCCTTTAGGCGGACGTTTGTCTCTCTGCTCCTTTATGCGTCTAATTGGAGCTACCAAGTAAGCTATTTTTTGTACAAAATCATCTTAAGGGTGAATTGACCTCAATTCCACGCGCCACTTTTGTGGTAATTATCCGAATAACTTGGGTCTTTTGACTCATGCAGCAGTAGGATATAGTGGGTGATAATTGTAGGTAATTCTTTGATTGGTGAACCCAATACCTCAATTAAAACTTTGTTGATTTAAATCTTAGCCTAAATTGGTAAATAAAAAAGTTTTGAAAACTTATGATACGAAGATGTGTGCATGCTTCTTCGTACATATTTTGATTGACACATCAAAATAAATACCCTAAAATTTAAGTCCATGCTATCTAATTATAAGAAACACTTGGAGTTAATATTTAGCGTAAGTGAGACCTTACCTAGATTTTAATGACAAGGTAAATTTCCATTATGCGTGAGACCAGTAATGGAGAATTTGCAGTTTCTAAATTAGACGACTTAATTAAGTTGTTAGTGAGACCTAGAAACTTAAGGCATGAGATGGGATGAAACATGCTTACTTTGCAAATTGTATTTGGCAAATGTAAATCCCATAATGATCTAGGAGTCGGAGATTGTTTGCCGATTATTGTTCGACAGATTACCATATTTTGTACTTTCACCGCTAGCAGATCAACTGATGTGGTGAAACTATGGAAATTTGGATCCTAGTTTTCAAGAAGATTAAATGGTTATATGTATATTTCCTGGGTATTTTCTTTTCTTGAAAAATTGTATTATTAGAATACTAATATTTGAACTTTTTCTGTAGAAATGGCTCAACCCGAAAATGTTGTACTAAGTTCTGCTTTCAAAAACCATTTTGAAAGGGAAAAATTGAATGGCCCAAATTTCAATGACTGGCATAGGTCACTCAGGATTGTCTTGAGAGTGTCCAAAAAGCTGGAATATTTGACTAAGCCTTGCCCTCAAGAGCCAGCTGCTACTGAACCTGAAGAGGTCAGACAAGCATGGCAATTGGAGTTCGAAAAGCACAATGAAGTTGCGTGCTTAATGCTTGGAAGTATGGTTCCAAAATTATAAAAGCAGTTTGAAAACTATTTTCCTAAAGATATGCTAGAAGAACTTCAAAAGACTTATGAGAAGCCAGCACGTGTTGAATTGCATGATTTGATCGATGCATTGCACAACTACAACCAGGGGGAAGGTAAACCTGTTCGTGATCATGTGTTGGAAATGAAAATGTACATGGACCAACTACACCAGATCAACTACGTCTATCCTGAGAATGTGTGTGTGAACCTAATCAATAGGTCCTTGAACAAGGATTTTAAAGGTTTTGTTCAGAACTATAACATGCATTGCTCGGGGAAGACAGTCACATAATTGCTCGCAATGCTTTTGGACTATGAGAATGGTTTACCAAACAAGGCACCTACTCCTTAGGTATTAGCTATACAAGGAGGTAGGATCCAAAAGCCAAAACCGCAGGCGAATAAGAAGGGTAAGGGTAAGGTTGACAAGGGTAAACAAGTTATGGCCTATCAACCTATGCCCAAGAAGAACAACGCTCAGAAGAACAAGGTGAATCCAAACAAGAAGGATCAGACTTGTCAACAATACCATGAGATAGGACATTGGAAGCGGAACTGTCCACTCTATCTCAAGGAGTTGCGTGTGAAAAAGATGAATGTTGAGGCTGGTAAACCCAGCACTTCAGGTAACTTTTTCATAATTGAATTATTTTCATTAACTCATAAAATAAATTTCTGGGTATACGATACTGGATGTGGTATTCATATTTGCAATACATTGCAGGGATTTAGATTTGAAAGGAGACTGGCCTATGGGGAACAATATCTGCACGTGGGCAATGGAGCACATGCAGCTGTTGAAGCTATAGGCGTATTTAAATTAGTTTTGCCTTCGGGCTTAGTACTGTTTTTAAATAATTGTCATTATGCACCTACTATTGTTAGAGGTGTTGTTTCCTTTTCGTGTTTATTTGATATTGGTTTTCAACATACTGTTTCAAGCAATGGAATTTCTGTTTCGTTAAATAATATTTTTTATTTTAATGTTATTGCTGTGAATGGTGTATTTGAAATTGATATGAATGAATGTAATAATTATAATTCAATGTATAACATCAATAATAAGAGAATCAAAAATAGTTTGGATTCATCTTATCTTTGGCATTGGCGACTTGCTCATATTGGCAAGACTCGTATGAAAAATCTGCAACATGATGGGCTTTTACAAGATATCAATGATGAATTATTTGATAAATGCAAATCTTGTATATCTGGGAAGATGACAAAGAAACCTTTCAATAATCGTATGGAAAGGGCTAATGATCTACTTGGTTTAATACATACTGATGTATGTGGACCACTTAGACATGTGTTAAAGAGAGGTGCTAGCTACTTCTTAACCTTTACTGATGATTTCAGTCGTTATGGATATGTTTATTTACTTAAACATAAACATGAGGTGTTTGAAACATTTAAGGTTTTCAAAGCAGAAGTAGAATTGCAACTTGGAAAGAAGATTAAAGCTCTTCGATCCGAAAGAGGTGGTGAATACCCGAGTCAAGAGTTTAAATATTATTTAGCTGAGAATGGAATTGTCCATCATCTTACTTCTCCATATACTTCACAACAAAATGGTATATTTGAAAGGAGAAATCGTACATTGTTGGACATGGTGCGATCAATGTTTAATCTAACAACTCTTCCCTTATACTTTTGGGATTATGCCTCGGAATCTGCGGTTCGCAATTTAAATATGGTTCCGAACAAGAAGGTTGATAAGACACCTTATGAGTTATGGTTTGGGAAAACGCCTAACTTGTCTTATTTAAAGGTCTGGGGTTGCGAGGCATTTGTTAAACGTGACTCAGCAGATAAACTCCAACAGAGATCTGTAAAGTGTATCTTTGTAGGATACCCAAAGGAAACGATGGGTTACTACTTTTACTACCCACCTGAAAACAAAGTAATTGTTGCTAGGTATGGAGATTTTCTTGAAAAAGATCTCATATCTCAAGAATTCAGTAGGAGGATCTATGATCTGGAAGATGATCAAGAGGATACATTACCTTCTGAAAACACTAGCGAACTTCTTGTGGAACCTGAAAGTCTGGGTCCTCCACCTGAAGTTTTCCCATTCGCAGATCTGCAAGGACTGTGAAAGCACCTGAACGTCTATGTCTTAACGTAGAGGTTGAGGAAACTATATTAGGGGATCTTGGAGAACCTGCTAATTATAGAGCTGCCATGAATGATCCTAAAAAGGATAAATGACAGATTGCTATGAATGGGGAAATGCAATCCATGAGAGATAATCAAGTCTGGATTGAAGTAGACCTTCCTCCCAATGCCAAGGTAGTTGGAAGTAAGTGGCTCTTCAAGAAGAAAACTGACATGCATGGCAATGTACATTCTGGGAATCAAGATCTATAGAGATAGATCAAGGCGGTTGATTGGATTAAGCCAAAGTGCTTACATTGATAAAATATTGAAGAGATTCAATATGCAAAATTCCAAGAAGGGATATTTGCCAATGCAAGAACAACATGGCTTAAGTAGCAAAGCTTGTGCTTCAACACCTGAAGAGGTGGCACGCATAGAGTCCCTTATGCTTCGGCTATGGGATCTATTATGTATGCGGTGAGATGCACAAGGCCTGATGTGGCGTTTGCTCAAAACATAACCAGTCGATATCAGCAGAATCCAGGTGAACTCCACTAGACTGCTGTTAAACATATTCTCAAGTATTTGAGAGCTACAAGAGATATGTTTTTAGTATATGGGGAAATCCAGAAGTAGAACTTGATGTTACAGGTTACTGCGATGCTTCCTGGAAATGTGATAAAGATGATATGAAGTCTCAGACGGGTTATGTCTTTGTCATTAATGGAGGAGCTGTGGATTGGAAGAGCAAGAAGCAGAGTACCATAGCGATGTCTGCGATAGAAAGTGAGTATATTGCTGCTTCAGAAGCTGCAATGGAAGCCGTCTGTATTAGGAAGTTCGTTTCAGGGCTTGGAGTTATGCCCTCAATCGAAATACCTATAAAGATGTATTGTGACAATTCAGCCGCAATTACATTTGCCAATGAACCTGGAATCATAAAGGGCACCAGACATTTCCCGATTAAACATCACTATGTTCGAGAACAAGTGGAGATAGGTGAAATCGAGTTACTCAAAGTTCACATAGATAATAACCTAGTTGATCCTTTAACGAAGGCTTTACCTGGTGGAAAGCTTAATCAACATGCTGAAGGCATAGGACTTCGTTTAGCTAGTAGTTTCATGCCCATCTGTGATTAGTGTTTGGATAATGGGATGTTATGAACAATTATTATTTTAATGGAATAAAATACTTGTTATGTTTTATTATCATTTTATTAATAATATATCCTGTATTTGCATGTTTAATCCTTGAATATATTGATTATTCTAAATTGTCCGTTGTCGATTAATGATATGGGAATATCATTAAATTAAGATAAATCTGAGTATTGGTAGAATATACTTGAAGGTATATTGATGCGTTGTCATGCCAATTTCACATGATATTCAATGAATTGAATATAGGACTTATCCCAACTTCATGAGTTTACTTTATGGATCTTGTCATCAAGTAAATCATATATATATAGTTATCCTCAGACTTGAGATACCAGATAACTGTTATGAATGTAGTGCATTTCTGTGAAGCAATTTATCGCTATACGTAACTGGTAGCTATAAGGATTGTTTTTAGGAGTGTTGCAAAGTTCATGGGTTAGGCTCGTAGTCAAGAGAGAATTTGTTCCTTCAAATTTGTTTGAAGTTTAATACTGCTGGGCCCCTCGTAGGGTTGACAAGATATTTGTGCGGCCGCACCCAAGATCTCCCCTGAATGTGTTCAGAAGATTTGGTAATCTTGCTCAATTAGAAACAACGAGAAACAGAATGGTTAATAAAGAATGACTGAGATCCATATCTTTATTAATGTAGTATTAGAAACAAAAGGATAAGTATGATGATGAATCATCGAATGCTTTTTCTAGGAGACCACCACCCGAGTTGTACTAGGGGCATTGGAGTGTTGCTAGACGCTAACCAATGTCATTACACTATTAATAGATGTCCAAGTGGGAGCTGTTAAGTTTTATGGACAAATATTAAATGTGTATGACTAGAATCAAACTCGGGACCACGAGATTGCACACATTACGTATGAGGAATTAATGTATAATAATTAATATATATATATATATATATATATATATATATATATATATATATATATATATATATATACATAACGACTAACGAACTTTAAGTAATTAACGGGAATTGACTAACGACCGTTAGGGAATAAAGGAAGGACTATGGATGAAATTAGAGGATCAAGAATGTTCCGGAATCCCTTGGAGATTAGAACTGATCGGCATAAGGTTTTCATAAGCCCAACCCATGCCAAACTTGTCCTCCAAGATTTCATGCCTATAAATACAAAGGCTAGGGGTTATTGTTTCTTACTCTTGCACTTGCTATAACCCTAGATCTTTGTTTTCTTCTTCTTCTTTATCCAAAACCAATCGACCAAACAACCCTTTGGGTTGATCGATCCTAATTTTATAAAACAAAATAGTTTTGGTTTAATTTGTGTTTAAAGATCTAGCAATCCCATTAGTTCGGTTATAGTACGTGTGTACAAGATCGTGGTATCAACTCACTATAGTTGATATTCTTGGATTGAGATACAAAAAGGTAAGGGGTATCTCGTTAATCCACTTTGATAATTAAAGAAGAAGATTGAAGTTGATTCTTGTTCTTGCTAGAATCAAAAGGTACGTGTCTTTAATTTTCGGTTATTCTTTTATGTGTTAAAATATAGATCCTATGCTTCCGCAATGTGTTTGATTGTTATGAGAATAAATATGAACTTGTCATGATTGTAAAATTCTAACAACATCATTATATGCAAGTAGCACTATTAAGTAAACACTTGTATATACACTTACCTTAGGGAAGGTTTAAATGGTAACACTATATTTTGACTTTTATTCACCCGTGAATTTGAACGTATTCACATGTGAATTAAACGGTATTGACATGTGACTAAAACTGTTCTTTTATTGTCAATTTTTATAGCATTCTCAATATATAGTTCATATAGATGGTAAAATTGTAGTTCAGTATTTATATGTTTATCTTGGGTCATGAAAATTTGGAATAAGTTCTTGCAAAGTTTTGTATCATTTGGTTACGTCATTTAGTACAAAGGTACCTATTAGTAAAAGCCAAATAACGTACTTGCAGTTTAATACATCCCCAGAGCTGGAATATCCGAGATTACTTAGGATCACAATAGAGTGAGCATCCAGATTTTCACGGATATGAGGAACATCTATTTTCTTTACTGTTAGTTTCACCTGTTGCTCCATAATCAACGTCTTCAACTACTCCTCTTTTCTGCCAAAGCATACAGTTACAGCAACAAAATGCATCCAACTTAATTGCAACTAATCCATACATAAATTTATAATATTTGTACCTTGGCTGCAAGGAAATTACCACTAGCAACACCGACACTTTCGTGAGATCGACTGTTGTATCCATGTCGACGGATGTTGTTTAAAGAGGGACCCGGAGACAGCTTAGCTTGAATCATTTGAGTAATTCTCCCGGCCGAATCCATTGCTTCCTTTAGAGAATCGGGGTCAGTAATTCTATATCTTCCAACATACTTGGGCTCACATCCTGTGATAAACATTCAACATTACGTTTATTAATAGCAACTATTGTTAGTTTTATGGACATAAATTAGTAGATGTGTGTTAGGATCGAACTCGAGATCACGGGATTGCACACTTTACGTATGAGAATTAAAGAGTAATAATTAAATATAAAATGTTGTATTTAATTATTTATTACACAAATATGTAACGACCATTAGTATTTAACGGATAATGACTAACGATCGTTAACTAATAAAAGGAAAGAATTATAGAGTAAATAATTGGAAAGTTGAGAAGGTTCCGGATCCCTCTTTGGGATGCTTGGCCGATCGGTGGGGGATTGGGCTTGCCCAATCCTACACCAACTTGTCCTCCAAGTTAATTACACTATATAAACAATTCAAGGGTCATTGGTTTTACAACTCTTGTACACACAATTATCCCTAAAATTGTTTTCTTGTTTTCTTTTCTTTCGTCGATCAAAGCTAACACCCTCTTAGGGTTTGATCGATTTTTTCATAAAAAACAAAGTGTTTGGTTTTGATTTGTGTTCTTTAACTAGCATTACTTTAATCTGTTATAGTATGTGTGTACAAGAACGTGGTACAATCACACTATTGATTGTATCTTGGATTGAATTACAAAAAGGTAAGGGGTAATTCCAATAATCCACATAAACCCTAATTAGGGTTCATAAGGTTGATTGCTTGGAATTGATTCTTGTTTGGCTAGAATCATAAGGTACGCATACTATTTATGTTTGGTTAATTAGTTTACATATTATATGATCATATACGCTTCCACATGTATACTTAATGTTTATATTTATGGGTAGTCATGTTATATAATTCCAACAGTGGCATCAAGAGCCAGGTTAATGTGTAATTAATTACCGAAACACGTAAAAAACGAATAATTGTTATGTGTTTATTTATACATGTCGAATTCTAGGGTTTGTATAATTCGAAACCCTAATTTTAGGGAAGGCCGATTGCCCTAATTTAATTAAAAAAAATCCGAAACACTGTTCATCCGGTACTGTTCCTCCGATATTTTTTTTTTAAGTTTTGTTTTTTTAATTGAATTAGAAACCCTAGGATTGCATGATATAATTACGTGTTAATTGTATGCGATCTTGTGACAACGTGTAATAATTGTTATGTAGAATCCATGAAAACGTGTATGTTTGGCATGGATTTATTGTCGATATAATTTAAATTGTTTAAATTGGCTATATGAATTAATTGTTAAGTTTTTCACATGTTTATTTATTGATAATTCTTGAATTGGGGAAGACCTCAATATAATTAATGAATCAATTACGTGCTATGTGGTATATATTTAATTATGGCTTACGCAATCGATACGTCGATGCATGTGGTTCACTTGCCTTTGTAAGTGGGAGCCTTAGTTAAATATATGCATTATAAACCTAGAATTGATTATTAATATGTTTTATCGAATAAAGTTTGCATGTGGCTACATGTTTTACACATATTAATGGTTATGTTATGTGTGTTTATTTAGTTGTGTTATTTTTATTATTACTTGTTTTTGATTATTTTTGTTAGACATGTTTATAAACAAAAAGGGTAATTTTTGAATAGAAAAATAATATGGACTAAATAATGGTGAAACAATGAATTGTTTTAGAAGAGTTAAATTTTTAATAGTTTGTCACAACTCGTAATTTCTGGTCATTTTCCAAACCTCAACAATTTACTATTCATGAGTTACTATTCATCAATCACTATTCACCGAGCACTATTCATCATTTCACTATTCATCGTTTTTGAAGTCAGTTTGAGACTTTGAGAAGTCGTCAAAAATTTTACAATTCACGTGACACTATTTATTCTCGGAGGGAAATCACTATTCATGGGCATCATTCATCATGTTGTAAACCAGGTTTACGGGTATTCAAATGCGCGTAACCAGTTAGGTTTAGCTGCGTATCCATGCATCATCAGTAAAGGCATATCATACAGACTAGAGTAGTATGCATATCATCAGTAACATCATTATCATTTCAGTTCATGCACGGGTTTGTGTGATTTTCATTAACGTATGCTTAATTGTTTAATTAACATTACCACTCAGTCATTTCTACTAACATTATACCCAATACTCCCGACAATGATCTTAATACATTTTCAAGCTAATTATAATGATATAGAGATTATATTATTACTTTACCCGGTATTTTTAAAACAATCGCTATACTTTTCGTTGGACGCTTATAACTCCGTCGGTTTACGAAATTTCAATCTGATTATCATTCTAACACCCGATTCTTGCAAGGAACATGATTTTACAATTTTTACAACTTCGTCGTATCTCATTTCACCTCGTCACGAGTTATTTCTAGTTAACTCGGTACCCGATAACACTCAATGTATACACTAAACAACCAATGTTTAAATAAATGGGAGACAACATCTTTAATTAACATCACATCTCTTCCATTTAACCCCATGTGCCGCCCCCCTATCATCCCTAAACCATCATCATTCTTACTAAGACATGACTCCATTTAATGCAAATGTTTTCTTGTCTCTTGAATTAATTTACATAACACATTTCCTATCTCATTTCACTAGCTAAAAAGATCAAACACTCTCCCTTTTTCTCTCTATATCCCAAGGCCAAAGGAGGAACCAAGACCAATCCACCATTTTTTTTGAAGTTCAAGTTATAATCAAGCTCAATTTACTATCCTAGTTAGGGTTTTGTGGTAAAAACCCTTGGTTATTACACATTTTCTCATCAAATCACTCCATAATTTCAAGTAAGCTTCAAGAACAATTTTGATCTTTTCATACCTTCATTTGATTAATATATTGATGTATTTTTCTAGTTATGGTAGTAGATCATGCAAATATATATGTTATATATACCACTTAACTTCAAAAATGTTCATTAACACTAGATCTATAAGTTTCGCTAGTGATCTCATGAGATCCACCAAGGTTGGTGATGATTAAGATCTCATGACACCCTAAAAAGGTGTATGGTAGGATTTGCGAACTTGTGGAGTTGATTTGAGGTAGTATGATCAAGTTTAGAACCATAGAAATGAGTTTTTGACAATCTAAAATAGCTACTGTCCTTAAACATGGAATCTGGAAATTTCAGTAACTTTTGAACTATTTTGGCCTACAAATTTAGAAATTTCTTTCAATAACGAAACCGTGGCCACTTGAATCACTAAAAACCGACTTATAACGAAGGAGATATGAATTTTACAAGTTGGACGACGAAAACTAATTTTCTGAAAATGAGCGTGCTGTTTTCTGAACTTTAAAGGAGCTAACGAGGTGTTAGACGTGATCTAGGAGAGCCGAGCTACTGAGATTATGTTAGTTCATGTTATGACGAATCCGTGGATATAAAGAACGTAGAAAACGAGCTCATAACGACCGAGATATACGCGTTTAAAGCCCGACGAACATTAATCATTTTGACAGCCCAATTAGAAACTATTTTCTAAGTATAAAAGTTAGTATTTTTACAAGTCATAACATTGATAGCCGGTTTTCTATCTAATCAAGACGCGTATGATCAAAAGTCAAATAACACGACATTTAGACAATGTTACAAGGTTTTCAAGAACGTCGAGTTTATTCACTAACACTTAACGTACAATATTTCACGACTAGTTTCACGAAGCTATTTTGGGCATATTTTCACAAGTTAAGGAAAACATTATATTTGCCGATAGAACACCAAATGAGGATCGTGGAGTACCGTTTCAACATAATTACACGAAAAGTAGTTTATAACTTAACGAGACGTCAAAAGTGTATTTTTCATCGATAAACGTTATTTTCAAAACCAATAAGTGGTATCGTTAACATACGTATTTGCATGTGTTGTGTTAATTCATTGCTTACATTAGATCATATCATCATAATAGGTCGCGGTTAGAGACCGAGCCTCATTTCATCATTGTCATTGTTGCTATCATAGCAGGTGAGTTTTCATAGCCCCGTTTTAAATTGTTTATTTATTTTTAAACTCTCGGGGAGAATACATTGCACCATTTTTATATGCGGACCAAAGTATCCAAACTCATTTACATTGCTTAAGTTACATCATTTCCAATATAAAGTCCCCTTTTATTTATCATGGACCATTAATTGTGAGCAAGCGAAGGTGAGTGGATAGATCTATTGAGGGTGACGCCTCCGTTCGGGTTGGTAGCGCCAACTTGTCAAACGAACGCATTTCATTTCATACATTCAGAGTGTTTGGCAAAGCACTCCCTTTTGGGGCATTATTATCAATCTAGCTTCGGGGTCATGAGCTTAAGAGCTAATGTATTATTTTTATGAGACATTTTGTCATACAATTTATACTTGTGGTTTCCGTAGAAGCATTTCATTTACATAAACCTATGAACTCACCAACATTATTGTTGACCATTTTTAGCAATGTATTTTCAGGTAATTAAGGTATCGCATATTGGCTTACATAAGGACATTATGGAGTCGCGGAGTCGACGCGTCTCACTTTATATTTTATGCACTTATCCATCGTTTGAATTGTATGAACCTGTTTTACGAAAACTTGTTCCACCTTTTGGGACCTAGCTTTGTAGCTCTGAATGTTTTTAAATAATCAAACGATGTATTTTCTAAACGACACTTTAGGTCGTTCAATATAACTGCAACTTTGGTGCTATGACAGTCGTGCCCCTGAATGACTCATTCCGCTGCAAGTCATGAAATTTGGGGGTGTGACAGATTGGCATCAAAGCAAAGGTTATAGTGAACTAGGTTGTATCATTTACCCTAGTCTATAACTACATCATTATAGCATCTTACCATTTCATCATAAGTGCATATTCACTATACATACGGTTTCATACATACATCATTTCATCATAACTCGCATAATGTGAGGAGTTATTTACTTTTATTTCACATCGGTTGTCACACAGATGTCTTCACCCAACCACCCTATTATCATTCTAGCAGACTCGGACATCGAGGACGCTTTTTCATCCGCTCATGCACCTACATCACCACACTCACCATTATTGGATGATAATTTCCACTTATTGGAGGTATTAGCACTACCTGAGCCGGACTTAGGAGATACCACCAGATATAACATCGAAACTTTTGAGATTCAGGGATCTGCCCCTGCCTTCCCATCACCACCAATGTCATTTCCCTTTCCCATTCCCACATATCATGAATTAGACGACACCTTATAGATAATACGAAGATCACAAATTCAATAGGAACATCAGCAGGTTCCTCAAGAATGGTTTGGAATCTACACTATCTCGGACACGATCGATGCACTACTCCAGACCCCACATCAGGACTCATCCCGACCCCAAGATGCCACAACCCTGGATTCACTCAGAGGAGCACTAGGGAATCCCTAGACTAGACTTATATCTTTACTAGCTTTTACTATTATCCTAGCCACGGGATGTGTGGTAGGGTTCAAAGAAACTTGTAGTATTTTGATTGTTGTACAATGAAATCACCAAGTATTGACTTACTATATGGATATCGTTGTGCTATCTATGATATCGGTCCATGTAAGACCGAAATTTTCATTTTAGATATCCACGTGTGTTATGGTTACAAATATGACATTTCACGATTTCATCTTGTCGCGATTTCACCCCACTTATACATGTCATGGTTGCGTATATGTGAGTATGATGATCTTTATTACCTATAAATTCTCATGGTCTCTTATGATGTTGAAGCAATTAGGTTAAAGCAAGCCACTCCAGACATGACACAAGCCACATCCTTCGCCAAAAATCTTAACCATGAGGAATTTATGGATTGCAACCCCCACACCTTTAGCGGAACTAAAGGAGCGAAGGAAGTTTACAAATGGTTCGAAGAAGTAGAAACGATATTTCGGTGTGGCGACTGCCGCAAGGAAGACAAGGTCAAGTTCGCCACTTGCACTTTTCAGGATCATGCCCAGGAATGGTGGACTAAACATGTTCAGATAGTAGGGGTCGATGCTGCTTACTCAATCTCTTGGGAGAAATTAAGAAGGATGATGACTTTAGAATATTGTTCAAGAAGCGAACTACAAGCACTAAAACAGGAAATCCTCAACTTTACCATGGTAGGAGATGATGTTGTCAAGTACAATACTCAGTTTTACGAATTAGCACGATTAGGCCCAACAATGGACGAACCGGAAAGCAAGAAACTTGAGAGGTATATCGGGGGACTCTCCCCTGAAATTCGCATGTTGGTTGCCTCATTAGAACCCGACACCATGCTTAAAGCTATCCATATGGCGATCGAGGCAAAGGAACTCATAGCTCACACCCAGGCCGTAGGAAACAATATGGGCAACAAACAAAAATGGAACAACAACAACAAGAGAAAATGGGACAACAACCAGGGTGACAATGCTACCCCGCAACCACCTAAGATACAAGAAGTAATGGAAGCATACACTGTTGGGCCAAGTAAAAAGAAAGGATATGCAGGGACACTACCCAAGTGCATTAAGTGCCGGTTTCACCAGAATGGACCTTGCCCCACTCAATGTGGAAACTGCCAAAAGGTCGGGCACAAAGCCAAGAATTGCAAGGCCCCCACCCGCGTAATGAGCCAGAAAGTCACGGTGACCTGCCATGAGTGTGGAATAATTGGGCACTTCAAGATCGAATGCCCAGAGCTGAGAAACCAGAATGAGGGAAGAGCTCGTTGAAATGTGAAGCTCATCAAGGCAACAACGACAATGACAATGGATAAGAACAAGGAACTTCTGCCTTAATAATAAACCATAGATGAAGCCGCTGGGGTTGTATTTATTTAAGTAGCTTATCTTAAGTACTTTCTTGTAACCTCGTTGTATCATGTACTCTTCTATCTAATGTAATCCCTATCTTTTAGCATCGCCACCGTGATCACAATATTCGTTTATTTCATTTCCTATTTTGATTATGCGATTTTCAACCATTTCACAACAACACACCACTATCCTAGAAGGGGTTAAGTAAGGATTCGTCTCCAACTATAGACTATTACCATTCCCTAAGGTGTTCCACACGTCCCATAACCCAATCAACAGATTTTGTTGCAAGATATTTTAATACCGCTTGTTAAAAACTGTCTCACCTAACCCTACTTTAAGCTATTTTACTAGCATCTCAGGGAGTTATTTCACAACATTTCCAAAACAAGTTATGTTACTATAGCCTTATAAATTGGCTTTCTGCCATCCTACCAACTATTTACTACCATTTTACCAAACATCACGTTGAGCACCACCTAAAACTTTTGAGAAACACAAGGCTATTTTGACCAAACCAAGCATCGCGTTATTTGCCCTCAATTATACATAGCCTGATCAACTATGTCTAATTCAGGGAAGATTATGCCATGAAGGAAACAATTATCTTTTCAAGATTTCTAACAACAATTTTCATTCAAAACATCCCAAGAAAGAAAAGCTTTGTAAACAAGTAAACTCTTCATAAACATCCTTATCGGCCAACTCTCTCTGAGTACCTACACCACATATCACTCACTTATCAGTTAAGTTGGAATTTGCCATTGACTTTTCTAGGAGAGATTTTCTATTTTTAAAGAGAATTTCACGACATAAGAAACCAACGAAAGGGGTTTTGGAACCACAAACAAGGACTAGAAATATACAGCCAGTTGACTCGTATCGCAACGGAAAACATAAGATCTCATGAGGCAATCTAAATCACTATATCAGGCATAGTCACCAAATTCTATCAATTCAAAAGTACTAGTTAGACCAAGTAGGACAACGGACCTAAGTCATGATCCAGTTTAGAAAGGATCAAGTAAGTTGGATATGAATACCCACAAGTCTTACCCAAGATTAACCTATAGGCATTATTCAACCCCAGAAATGAAATGCTAGACATTTAAACATTCAGGCAGACCTACCTACCCGACTACTTTATCCTGTTTGATGCTTCCAATTCAAAGGAATTTTCTCTAAAGAGCGTTTATACAACTCATATACCTTGTAGGAAAGTAATTATCTGATATGTCTGTCTTGACAAATGAATCCTTTATGGTCAGCCTTTAACAAAACTACTGAGCACTAAGAAAAGTATAACACCAAACTTTGCTAAAACATTCCTATCCACATCATGTCAAAAACCTATCCATAAAATCTTGGGTCGTATTTGAAAACCAACCACCATACTACGACACTTCATACAATTAGGATCTTGTGATTGACAAACAATAGCATGGGAAATTTTTTACAAGGAGATCTAGGGAAAAACTATTAAACAGCACAAATTTTGGCAATAAAGACCAATCATCTTAGGTGAAGAGAGGCTCATACCTTGACATCAGTTATAGCAAGACACAAGGAATCAGAAGCCGTTACCGTAGCTTTGTTCTTCGGTAACCCATTTCCGACAAACCTACAGTTGTAGGAGTAGTCACGAGATATGTTGTACAAATTTCAAAGGCTCCTAATAAAGGATAGACTATGCACCTTAAACTTCTGACAATCCCCTTAAGATATTTTCTTTCCAATCAGATATACACACGCTCTCCATCTTTAGACCAATGGGCAATTAAGAAAGCTAATGTTGTGGCAGATGCCCTTAGCCGGAAGGAAAGACTCAAGCCTTTGAGAGTCAGACCATTGAAGATGACAATCATATCACCTTTACCATCACGAATCCTCGAGGCTCAAGTTGAGGCACTCAAGGAGGAAAACTGACAAAATGAAAAAACCCATGGTATGCCGAAGGATGCAAATGATTTAGAAAAGAGGTCAGCCGGAGTATTGTGCTTCGAGGATAGAAGCGGGATACCTCTTCATGGCGGAATAAGAGAGTTGATCATGCACAAATTGCACAAGTCGAAGTACTCCATTCACCCAGGTTCTGATAAGATATATCAGGATCTCAATAGACTTCATTGGTGACCGAATATGAAAGCAGAGATAGCTACGTATGTTAGCAAGCGTCTTACTAGTGTTAAAGTAAAAGCCGGATACCAGAAACCATCAGGATTGTTTCAACAACCAGAAATCCCTTAGTGAAAGTGGGAACGCATCACAACGGACTTTGTCACCAAACTACCCAAAACATCAGGAGGTTTTAGTGCTACTTGGGAAATCGTTGATTGACTCACTAAATCAGCCTATCTCATCCTAATCAGAGAAACTTATTATATGGACCAACTAATCAGACTTTATGTCAAGAAAATAGCCTCAAAGCACGGTGCACCAATTTCTATCATTCCGACCGAGATAGTCGCTTTACTTCAAACTCTTGGCAGTCATCACAAGATTCATTTGGAAGCAAATTAGACATGAGTACTGCCTATCATCCTCGGACCGATGGTCAGAGCGAGAGAACGATTCAGACATTGGAAGACATGCTCAGAGCATGTGTGATTGACTTTGGAAATGGTCGGGCTAACCATTTGCCAGTAATCGAGTTCTTTTACCACAATAGTTATCACGCGAACACTTAGACTGCACCTCTTAAGGCACCCTATGGTCAAAGTACCAATTACATAGTGACATACTGAAATCGGAAGGTCAAGTTCACTGGTCTAGAACGCAATTGTGAAACAACAAAGGAAATTGTACAAGTCAAGAATCAGATGCAAGTAACAAGAGAACAATAGAGAAGTTAGGTCAGTTCAGGATGAAAAAATCTTGGGGACTAGGAATCCCTAAGTAGTCAACCATTGGAATTCGAGTTGTAGAACAAGCTATGTTGAAAGCCTTGCCTTGGAAAGGCATGATACAATTTTGGAAACCCGGGGAAACCGAACCCTAGGTATATTGGACCATTTAGGATTCTAGCCAGAATCGTCCGACTGGCATACAAACTGTTGGAGAATGCTCGTGTCATAATAACTAATTATATGGCTAGATATATGTGAGCCTATGGGGTCACACACTTATACACAGAGACACCATTTTATAGATTGTATTTATCGTATTTACAATATATAAACGACTACGTAACTCGGGATCAATAATGGGCTACGAATAACTAAGCTAGTACTTAGTTTAATGGATTGGACCAACAAATGGGCAAGCCCATTTAGGGCCCCCATGGCAAGCCTAGGTGAGAAAGGAACAAGGGAGAAAGATCAAGGGGCAAAGTGTAACTTTGATCATGATAAGTTCAAATGAGATTTGGTCTTTGATTATGACTTATCACATTAAAGACTTACCAACTTTCTCTCCTCCTTCCTCTCCCTAATGACCACGAAATTAATCACACCCATATTAGGGTTTGTGGTTTTTTATCCCATCTAACCTTATTCTAGTGTAGTTCAAGGCTAGATCGCGTGTTACGTGTTCAAGACTAGCATCGGGTGGTGATCGATGACATGTAGTGTGGATTATTCATAGAGGTGATCTTCTTTGGTCACTTTTGGTTCTTATTTCATTCAATTCGTGTAGTGATATTGGTGGTGTTACCCGGATCACGCTACAAAGGTATAAAACATGTTTGTTTAATTTGTTTTTATTTAGATTGATCATATGGCTATATGGATCCTGTTATGGTGATGTTTTTCCGCTGTGCTCATTTGTTTAACATGTTATTTTATCATACATCACCTATAGTGGTATCACGAGCCATCATATGTTGTCATATGATCATCTTGTATGCATAAAAATGGCTAAAAACATGGTTTTTTAATGGATTTAAAAGTGGGATTTTAAAATAGCCCCTAGGGCTTATATATTATGAATATGTCGACTTTTATAAGGTCTTAAGATCTGGACTTTTTGATCCTATGGCCATTTGTTATGCATACGTTGTTTGTTTACTTGATCGGTACCCGTAAAATGGCCTAAAAACGCGTTTTTTGGAAGATTTTTAACCCGATTTCAAATCAGCCCATGAGGCTTATTTTTCTATGGTAAAATGGTGTTAAGAAGGTCCTAACATCAGTGGGGTTTGAGTCTTTGGCCATTTGTCACGCGTACCATTCGGGGTTTTAATCTTGTTAATTATTTCTTCGATTCGTTGGCTAACAATTTATTTCTTGTTATTTATTTTGTTATCCATGGCAAATACAGGCATGTTTGTCCATGGAGTTAGCCAACACCATGTAATAATCTTTATTTTAATGTATTATTATGTGTTCATATGCAAAGCCGATGAAAACCTAGACCACTTGTGCGTTGTGATTGTGATTGTTGGTTGTTTTTTCTTGTTTTGGGGTTTGCCATTGTTTCGGCACTTTTGTAATGTAATTCATTTTTGGTGTAGCCAATGTTTGGGCATTTTACAGTAGATACAAAGTATATTAGTTTTATTTCACTTTATATGTATTGTAAACAAGAGCTTGGAAGCAAATGGCGAAAGATTGAAGAGTTGTAGACTGAAAGTTGCTGCTGGACACCTGTTGGGAAAACGTGATTACCTGCTGATTGGTAAGGTATTTTTTTCTAAAATTTTTGGTGCAGGTCCAAAAGACATAGGGCTACAACTTTGTCAACTGGGCCGAATCATGAGGAGGTGATCTTCCTGGGCATTTGGGCCTTGCAAAACAGAAAAACTGGGCTGACAGAAACTGAAGTTCATGTGCATAATGGGCTTTTTACTTGCTCATGATTGTCTTGGAGCAAGTGGGAGCCCTCCGTGTGGTTTTGGTTTGTGTCCCTAGTTGACTCTTGGTTCTCGTGATGGCTCACGAGACCAAGCATAGGATTTTCATCGGTTGAGGCTTTGCATATTGTGGTTGTATGTTTGGTTGGTTGTTTTTATGTATGTTGTGACTACATGTAAAACGGAAAAATGTTTTCTTAAAACTTGAAACTAAACATAAACCATTTTGAACTAAGTCTTATGATTTAGTTTAACTAAGTTTAAATATGATTTGAAACTTAAAAATCATTGTTTTCTAAATAACACTTAAACTAGTTAAGATTGTTTATTTATTGATTTATTGTATTGTCCAAACTTAATTAAAATCCACCTAGGATTTATATTAGTCTTGAAAATGGACAACTTGACACACATAAATTAAAACAATGATTAGACTTAAGTTAAGAAAAGTTTTTAACTTGTGCTACGAAGAATGAATGCATGCTTCTTTCGTACACGTTTTTGATCCACATCAAAACTATTTACCCGTCAAAATTTAAGTCACGCCGTCCAATTATGAGAACACTTGCAATTACCTTTTAGCATCTGGTCAGACCTAGGCTGAATTGTAACCCAAGGTGACTATTCTCCATGGTCAGACCTAGGATTATTCTCACAGTTTTCAAATTGGATGACTTAATCGAGTAGTGTGGTCAGACCCTTACCCGAGGCAAAGATGGGACTAAACATGCCTACATGACACTAGTTGTTTGACACTAGATGCCATGAGTCCCATAAGGATCTAAGAGTTGTACATGTAATACAATTGGTGATCGTCGCCTACCTATTGAATCCACCATTTCTAGTAGATCAACTGCATTAATGGTCGAACCTCAATGAGGATCTTAGCCTTTTCGTAAATTAATTGTTTTAAATTATAAACATGGGGTAGTTAATTTATAAAAGGATAATTATCGAAAATACTAAAATTGAACTTTGTAAATTCAATTAATGCAACGCATACCATAAACAAGAGTTTGTTCTTTTCTTGTTAAAAGGACGAACTAAGTCGATCTTTCCTTGTAAGAAAGAGACTTATTCCTATCCTTTTTCTTTATGAGGAAAAGCCATAATAGGAATATTTGAATTTTCTTAATTCTAATCAAACTCAAGGAAAACCTACTCTAGAAATCGTGATGTCTTGTAAAAGTCAAAACGGTTAAGTATGGTTACACATCTTATTCCTTCAACGTTGTTTTATAACCCTTGTTTCAGTTTTGAAACATTGAAGAAATATAAGATATTTGGACAACCAAGAACACGTGCACTTGACTTGACCTCTTTGGTCAGACCTTAGGGCCATTTCAACCCATGGCGAATTTTGCTCATTGGTCAGACCTTTGGCGATATTTGCATGTTCTTGCTTGGTCAACCTATTTCGTACTAGCTACCAAACTAAAATGAGTTTAAATAATTAGAAGACGGAAGTATCAATAAACCGCAATGTGGTAAAGGAAATTACTAGCATGATTACCTAGCAGTTTGCCTTAACCCAATATGCCTACTAAGGTCCTACATACCCTTGTGGTAAAGTAGACCAATTATGGAGGAAATGCATGCCTATTTTCAAGTTAAAATAGCAATGATGGCTAGCCCATCATCTATATGTTAGAACTTGATGCACTTTCTTGAATACCTAAGTACATGTTTACTAGTCAAAGTGACTCACATTAGCAATAATGTGTAGATATTCAAAGAAAGATGGAAAGTATCCAATCACTACTCACTCTCCACTAGTGACGTAACACATTGTAATGTTGTCTAATCCAGTGGGAGCTACGTGATTATATTACTGGTGACGTAACACATGTAATGTTGTCTAATCCAGTGGGAGCTGTAAGCTTTATTACTTGCAAGTTGCCCATTTTATTTCCAGATTGTCTTGAAATAATACACTACTTTCCACGTGTTAAGCATCATAGTTTATATAAGAACCATTGCATAAGTTTTATATGATAACTTGTCGCGTTCCTGATGTTGCTTCCTGAAATGTTATCTATAAAATTGTTATGCATGATTCATTATTCAAACGATAAAGTTCTACATATCTATATTTTGATTTTTGACTAAAAATCATATGTTATCTTATACATTGTCATATTGCTCATACAAACAAACGAGCGTAGTGTTGTTTGCATGCTCTCACGATGTTGTGCCATGCACAAGTGGGAGAAATCTTAATGGTGTGCAAGGTACAACATATAACAATATGACTAATAGTTTTTCTTGACTGAAAGGTAAGAAACCAAAATTCTACTAGGACTTCTACACATAAAATGTAGGTTGCCCTAATTAGAACAAATATCAAGATAACATGAAAAGCTACTTCAACATATTCACTGAATTGTTTAGTAAATATGATTATGTCTTCTTGTAATGTCATAATCATGAAGTATGAAATTAACTTGAAATTACTATTGAGGCCAAGTGTCGGCGCTCGTAATTACTTTAGTTGAATATGTTTAGGTCTCTTGTAAAGACACAAACATCAATTTAGTTAATTGTTGAAAGACAAATAACGTAAAGTAAGACATTGATTTGTTATGTCTTCTTGTTAAGACATGTACACTTACGACGTATAACATTAAATGTTTATGTTTTCTAGTCAAAACATGCACATGAAGTAAAGTATGCAGTAGGCTAAAATTACTATTGATGCCATCTGGTTTGACTTGGTTGGCAGATATGTAAGCCAAAAGGTATAAGTTCATCTAATGAGTTGTGTGATAGTCTCACAACATCAGTCCTCATGGAATACCACAACTTTATGGTATGTCCATCATGGAAAATCAAACACTATTGATATTGTTTGATCTTTGATGACTTAAACTGTTTTACCTCCAAAGCTATCAAGGTTAGAAATTGGGTGTGCCATGTGTACACTCAATATGATTCCAACCCAGAAGGAATTTAAGACACCATTGTATTATGGCATGGGATGAATCCCATTATGTCTTAATTGAAGTTCTTAATTTGTTAACTACTTAAGAGTAAAGAATTAACAAACTAGAGTCAAGAACTAACGGTGTATTATGGATGTCCCACTTGAAAACAATTTATTGTTACTCAAGATGCTGAGTATCTAGAGATTAGTCTCTACATACAAAAGCAAGTGGGAGTACCTTTAGACCTTGAAGTTATTCAAGAACTAAATACACAACCTTCTGAGTACACTTGCTAATGTCATACTATGGTTGAACATGCATATGTTAAACCATAGATTGATATCTCTCATTCATAAATCCGCAAGGATTCCTCTTGCACCTGAATGATATAGTTTTTTATATCAATGCTAAGAGACATAAGTTAGAGGATCATGGTGAACCTGCTAACTACTGAGATGCATTATCAGATATTGTATCTGATGAGTAGCTCAAAACTATGAATGTTAAGATGCAGCCCTTAAAAGACAATCACTCATGGAGCTTGATTGATCACTTACAAATCAGTTAGACTGTGAGGTTAAGAATGAGTTTCTTGATAAGAAGACTCAAAAGGGAAAACTTGTACACAAGTTTAATGCACGACTAGTAAAAGGAGTTTACTCGTACTCAAGTAATTGACTATGACTAAATCCTTCTGCCTAGAAACATTAAATGTATAAAGATTAATTGTCATACCTGTTTTCATATAAATGAAATATGACAATAGGATATCAAAACACTTTTCTTGTTGATTACCTTTGCGAGGACGATGAGTAATCAAAAGGGTTTATGAATCCATATAATCTTTATTATGTATACAAGATAAAATAATCCATGTGTGGATTAGATCATGCATCTAGGAGCAAAGATCTTGAGTTAATTATAAAATCATTAATTTGATTTTGATTAACAAGATTACTCCTAAGTACACTAAGAGCAAGTTGGAGCACTGTATTTATTTTCTTAAATCTCATATGTCATTAACATATTAGAAACAATATTCTATCTAAGCTAGACTTTAATCCTTAGCTTGGAATGAAGTTTCTCTTGAGGGATTTATAAAATAAGACATACAACCTTGTTATATATATGTTTATTAGAATAAACATAAGCGGTTATTAAGTCTAAACACAATATGACACGTTATTGAGGGGAGTCTCAATGATCAATCACACTTGATGAGATTGAACACATGATTGGAAATCTTAAGTTCGACTAAAGGATTCATCATGTAAGTCATATTACGCATTGGGCTATGTTTATCATTTGCATGAATGCAAGATGAGTTGATAACAAATATCTAAGTGAACGTCATTGGATAATTGTTAAACGAACATTATAATGGACCTACGAAGGACCAAAGATATGTTCAAACGTTTACGGATATTTGAGGAGCTCTGTTTTGTTTGCATACGTTAATGCTTATTTAACTGAGATGATACTCAACCACAGTCGTGGTCATCATGAATGATGACATTGATGACTAGATGTGCTCGACTGAGAGCATTAACGCGTTATACATTAAAAGAATAAGAATACCTTATAGTTTGAGAAACTATTCAGATGACTATCTAAAGTAGGTGTCTTGCTAGCTTCAAACACCCTATGGAATGTATTGTTGCAATACTCATCGTGTACTTGAATGCACACATACAAAGGACAATCATCATTTAAACCTTTCATGAATTATGAAAGAAGTATTCTCAAAGTTTACTCAGATGACTACTTGTTGCCTTGTACAACATGATTCGATCATGGTGGGAACATAGGATTCCGACCTATGAGTAGTCTTATGCATATCTGTTTTTAGTATTTGGATAATGGAACCGTAAGCAGTCGTATTATATAATGAATTGATATACATGGTATGATCGTCTTCATTTATACTACTGTGTTCTATATTTGCATGTTTAATCCATGAATAATTTATTTATTCTAAAATTATCCATTGTCGGTTGACGATACGGGAGTATTATCAAATTAAGACAAATGTGAGCGTGTTGGTGATTTATTTGCCACACTCACATGTTGTTCATTGTGATGAACATTGGATTGACCCAACCTACGAGTATTCACTACATGGATCGTCGTCAATAGTGAATCTCGCAAGAGGTTATGTCTCTTATCCTTAGACTTGAGATGCAAGCAGGTCTTGCATGTGTGGAATTTCATTCCTTGATATGGTTAAACGCTGTCCTGAATAAGGTAGTTATAAAGACCATCTTCAGGAGTGATATGAAGCACATGAATGACACGTGCAGTCAAAATAGGATTTGTTCCTCCACATGTTATGGAGTTAGATACTATTGGGCCCCTCGATGAATTGAACAGATGTTTGTATGGCCGTACCTAACTGGGATTAAGATGAATCTTAAATCCACTTGGTAATCTTGTTCAATATCCATATCGAGAAACAGAATAGTTGAACTATTAGAATGACTTTTGATCCATGTCTAATGTTCAACACGGTATCTGAAACAAAAGGATAGATGACATATAAACCATCTGAAATGAGACGTTTAAGAAACTAACCTCACATATTTCTAGGGGCATTGGCGTGTTGCTAGACGCTAACCATTGCTTGTATAATTACTCAATTATTATGACGTCGCAAGTGGGAGCTGTTGGAGAATGCTCGTGTCATAATAACTAATTATATGGCTAGATATATGTGAGCCTATGGGGTCACACACTTATACACAGAGACACCATTTTATAGATTGTATTTATCGTATTTACAATATATAAACGACTACGTAACTCGGGATCAATAATGGGCTACGAATAACTAAGCTAGTACTTAGTTTAATGGATTGGACCAACAAATGGGCAAGCCCATTTAGGGCCCCCATGGCAAGCCTAGGTGAGAAAGGAACAAGGGAGAAAGATCAAGGGGCAAAGTGTAACTTTGATCATGATAAGTTCAAATGAGATTTGGTCTTTGATTATGACTTATCACATTAAAGACTTACCAACTTTCTCTCCTCCTTCCTCTCCCTAATGACCACGAAATTAATCACACCCATATTAGGGTTTGTGGTTTTTTATCCCATCTAACCTTATTCTAGTGTAGTTCAAGGCTAGATCGCGTGTTACGTGTTCAAGACTAGCATCGGGTGGTGATCGATGACATGTAGTGTGGATTATTCATAGAGGTGATCTTCTTTGGTCACTTTTGGTTCTTATTTCATTCAATTCGTGTAGTGATATTGGTGGTGTTACCCGGATCACGCTACAAAGGTATAAAACATGTTTGTTTAATTTGTTTTTATTTAGATTGATCATATGGCTATATGGATCCTGTTATGGTGATGTTTTTCCGCTGTGCTCATTTGTTTAACATGTTATTTTATCATACATCACCTATACAAACTTGAGCTTCCGTCAGAGCTTAGATACATACACTACCCATTTCATATTTCAAACCTCAGGAAGTGCCTTCCAAACGAATCACTCGTAGCATATTCCATTTCATTCCATTAGAAAAAATTCAAATCGACGATAAGCTTAACTTTGTGGAAGAACCAGCAGAAATTATGGACCGAGAGGTCAACCAGTTGAAGCAAATTCGATTTCCTATCGTCAAAGTTCGCTGGAATTCTCGCAGAGGTCCTGAGTTTACTTGGGAACGGGAAGACCAGATGCGACTCAAATACCCACATCTTTTCACTGAGACCACTCCAGAGACCAACATCAACTGAATTCAAGGACTGAATTCCTTTTAGGGGGAAGACTGTCACAACTTGTAATTTCAGGTCATTTTCCAAACCTCGACAATTTACTATTCTTGAGTTACTATTCATCAATCACTATTCACCAAGCACTATTCATCATTTCACTATTCATCATTTTTGAAGTCAGTTTGAGACTTTGAGAAGTCGTCAAAATTTTACTATTCATGTGACACTATTCATTCTCGGAGGGAAATCACTATTCATGGGCATCATTCATCATGTTGTAAACCAGGTTTACGGGTATTCAAATGCGCGTAACCAGTTAGGTTTAGCTGCGTATCCATGCATCATCAGTAAAGGCATATCATACAGACTAGAGTAGTCTGCATATCATCAGTAACATCATTATCATTTCAGTTCATGCACGGGTTTGTGTGATTTTCATTAACGTATGCTTAATTGTTTAATTAACGTTACCACTCAGTCATTTCTACTAACATTATACCCAATACTCCTGACAATGATCTTAATACATTTTCAAGCTAATTATAATGATATAGAGATTATATTATTACTTTACCCGGTATTTTTAAAACAATCGCTATACTTTTCGTTGGACGCTTATAACTCCGTCGGTTTACGAAATTTCAATCTGATTATCATTCTAACACCCGATTCTTGCAAGGAACATGATTTTACAATTTTTACAACTTCGTCGTATCTCATTTCACCTCGTCACGAGTTATTTCTAGTTAACTCGGTACCCGATAACACTCAATGTATACACTAAACAACCAATGTTTAAATAAATGGGAGACAACATCTTTAATTAACATCACATCTCTTCCATTTAACCCCATGTGCCGCCCCCCTATCATCCCTAAACCATCATCATTCTTACTAAGACATGACTCCATTTAATGCAAATGTTTTCTTGTCTCTTGAATTAATTTACATAACACATTTCCTATCTCATTTCACTAGCTAAAAAGATCAAACACTCTCCCGTTTTCTCTCTATATCCTACGGCCAAAGGAGGAACCAAGACCAATCTACCATTTTTTTTGAAGTTCAAGTTATAATCAAGCTCAATTTACTATCCTAGTTAGGGTTTTGTGGTAAAAACCCTTGGTTATTACACATTTTCTCATCAAATCACTCCATAATTTCAAGTAAGCTTCAAGAACACTTTTGATCTTTTAATACCTTCATTTGATTAATATATTGATGTATTTTTCTAGTTATGTTAGTAGATCATACAAATATATATGTTATATATACCACTTAACTTCAAAAATGTTCATTAACACTAGATCTATAAGTTTCGCTAGTGATCTCATGAGATCCACCAAGGTTGGTAATGAATAGGATCTCATGACACCCTAAAAAGGTGTATGGTAGGATTTGTGAACTTGTGGAGTTGATTTGAGGTAGTATGATCAAGTTTAGAACCTTGGAAATGAGTTTTTGACAATCTAAAATAGCTACTGTCCTTAAGCGTGGAATCTGGAAATTTCAGTAACTTTTGAACTATTTTGGCCTTCAAATTTAGAAAGTTCTTTCAATAACGAAACCGTGGCCGTCTGAATCACTAAAAACCGACTTATAACGAAGGAGATATGAATTTTACAAGTTGGACGACGAAAACTAATTTTCTGAAAATGAGCGTGCTGTTTGCTGAACTTTAAAGGAGCTAACGAGGCGTTAGACTTGATCTAGGAGAGCCGAGCTACTGAGATTATGTTAGTTCATGTTATGACGAATCCGTGGATATAAAGAACGTAGAAAACGAGCTCATAACGACCGAGATATACGCGTTTAAAGCCCGACGAACATTAATCATTTTGACAGCCCTATTAGAAACTATTTTCTAAGTATAAAAGTTAGTATTTTTACAAGTCATAACATTGATAGCCGGTTTTCTATCTAATCAAGACGCGTATGATCAAAAGTCAAATAACACGACATTTAGACAATGTTACAAGGTTTTCAAGAACGTCGAGTTTATTCACTAACACTTAACGTACAATATTTCACGACTAGTTTCACGAAGCTATTTTGGGCATATTTTCACAAGTTAAGGAAAACATTATATTTGCCGATAGAACACCAAATGAGGATCGTGGAGTACCGTTTCAACATAATTACACGAAAAGTAGTTTATAACTTAACGAGACGTCAAAAGTGTATTTTTCATCGATAAACGTTATTTTCAAAACCAATAAGTGGTATCGTTAACATACGTATTTGCATGTGTTGCGTTAATTCATTGCTTACATTAGATCATATCATCATAATAGGTCGCGGTTAGAGACCGAGCCTCATTTCATCATTGTCATTGTTGCTATCATAGCAGGTGAGTTTTCATAGCCCCGTTTTAAATTGTTTATTGATTTTTAAACTCTCGGGGGAGAATACATTGCACCATTTTTATATGCGGACCAAAGTATCCAAACTCATTTACATTGCTTAAGTTACATCATTGCCAATATAAAGTCCCCTTTTATTTATCATGGACCGTTAATTGAGACCAAACGAAGGTGAGTGGATAGATCTATTGAGGGTGACGCCTCCGTTCGGGTTGGTAGCGCCAACTTGTCAAACGAACGCATTTCATTTCATACATTCAGAGTGTTTGGCAAAGCACTCCCTTTTGGGGCATTATTATCAGTCTAGCTTCGGGGTCATGAGCTTAAGAGCTAATGTAATATTTTTGTAAAACCCCAAAATTAAAACAATCCGAAATGACAAAAATGCCCTCAAATTTAAAATTTTGAGAACTTATGAAAATCATATAAGTAACATTAAGTGTACTTAACCTAGAATGATTATAACCTTAAGTTACCTAATGATTTAAGTTAATATAAGACCTTACATTATAAGATAATGTACAAAATAAATAATCCTACAACTACAAGTTATGTTAGTCGATTTTTTTTTATATGTGTTACATGCCGCATAATTTTGGCCCAAGATAGAGAGATAACTATGCATTCTTGTGATTAATCAAGCCCATAATAACAATTGATACATTCCTAAATTATATCAATTACACAAAACGGTTTCCTCTATCACATTAATACCGATTCCTAATTTTGTTATCATCAAAACCCTAAAATATCTCTTGCACCATCTCTTTATACGGCTTAAAAAAAAAGAGAGAGAGACAAGAAACCCTAAAACTCCATTCCAAAACATATGCCTGCTGCTACTCTTTTCTTTCTGCTGTTCGGTTCAAACACAGCAGCAAGGAGGCTATTTGTTGCTGCTTATTTGATGATTCCATCATGTTGTTCCTGGTTCGTGGTGGTGGATTGCTCGTGGGGTTCCTTGGCAGTCCATTCGAAGGGAATAAGCAAGGTGATCGGCTGGAATTTGTGGTGTTTGATCTTGTGTTTTTTCCTCTTTTGATCACGCAACGAGGGTAACAATATCGTCCTTGTTCAATACAACTTTGATTGCTTAATTCTGGTGTTGTTTCTTAGTTGCTCTTGTCGAATTCCTATACATAATATCACAAAGGTTCACATGAAATCACAAGTACTAACATAAAATAATAAGAATGAAAACTCTAAAATGAACCGATCTACGATTTATTGTTATGATGGATATGAACATGTTAAGAACGCATATGAATCCACCTAGGGTTGTTTTGGATGACAAACATAATTGTTTTGTATCAATTGGAAACCATTGGAATAAGAAAACCCAAATTGATCACATGAAATAGTAAAAACTGCTACTGATCAGAAATTTAATCCAACTTTAATCGATTGGATCTTGATGATAACTAAGTGTATTTGGGTGTTTCTGGAGTCTAAATTTAAGTTTAAGGAAAGAGCTTTCTGGGAAAATTAACCTTGTTATTTTTAGAGGTCGGGAAGGCAACTTTTTTATTTTTAGAAAGTTAAGTGTCAAACTGAATTCGTATGTCTGGAAAAATAGTCCGTGTTTTTCATTTATCATTTGCAAACCATATCTTATTTCTGTTTCGTTATCATTACTTTGTTTATGTATCTGTTCACTGAGCTCTCGTAGCTCAGCCGCATTTCTTTTCCTGCGGCAGGTTTAGTGGGAAGCTGGGATTGAGTGGAGAATACCTTGGACTTAGAAGACCTTGATAGTCATCTGGATTAAAATTGATTAGAAGTTATTATGTTTTAGAATTAGTGTTTATCGGAAGTTTCATTTGTAACCTTGTAAATTTCTGTATTTCATTTGTAACCTTTGAAATTTCTTGTATTACTATGGATGTATGCTTTGTTTGATCTGATATGAAACCATTATCGTGACATCTTTACCCTTTTCGGGTTGGGGTGTTACAATTATGGTATCAGAGAGACAGGCTGCGACTTGTAATACATTTACTCTTGACCTGTGAAGTTTGGACCACTAGTTTTCCACTGTAGGCGCTCATAAGATAACCTGTAAGAATTGCTTTAGGATTTCCCTATAGGAACTTAAGTTCTGACCGGTGAGGAATGGGTAGACTATAAGTCATTTATTTAAGTATCGTTGCTTCCGCATCACCCTAATTCGTGCCTTGCTTTTGGTTAAAGCCTGTTGAGATCACTTTTGGAAATTGAAAGCTTATGTCTTGCACCACCTAAGATTTGAAACCTAGTTAAATCTTGAAAGCATTGAGAATTGCATAGTAATTGTCTGACACTATTTGATCCTTGTCTTCAGATTCCGACTCCAACCTCTGAACCTTTTGTTAATCATTTTGATACCTCTTCGGGCATTCTGAGAATCCCCATGACGATGAGATACTTGATGCATTTTGTTAGTTGTTTCTTGCTTCAGATAATCATCCATGAATCTTCTGACACTATTTGAGTTCGTCTTAAACATCTTTATTCCCATGAGAAGTCTGGTGGTGTTTTAACCACGAGTATAAGAATGTTTTCCTCTCACTTTTGAACGATAAGATTTGCTTTGTCGATCTGTTTTTCCTTGGATAGTTAACTTTGATTTTATTCTGATAAAGGATAGGTTGATTGATAAATCAATATTGACAACTATCCTCCTATGTCTCACCTTCGGTGTTTGAACCCATTTTGAACTCCCTACCATGATTTCCGATTGTTAAACTTTTGGCTACCACTACCACGTATCCTGTGATGACAGCAGTTTGAGGTGGTGAATTTCGAACTGTGCTAGAAGACCTGTCTAAGACACGCAGTCTTGCTTCTCTATTCATTTTAGTTGTACTAAGATGAATTGAGAGCAGAAGCAGACTCGCGAATGGAAGATGCACAGTGACCATGTCAGAGATTCACGTTACCACACCACAGTGTTCCAAGAAGAAGTGCCGAAGGCTTGAGGGACCAGACTCAAGTTTATCATTCCTTCTCATCCAATGACCATATGGACGGACGTAGGCAGATTGCTTGGAATTGGAAGAGGTTTAAGATCCCGTAATTGGATGGATGAAATTTTGAAGCGAACGTTTGTGTTTGGAAGAGTTGATTCTGTGAAGGATGAAGCTATGGATGACGTAATCCATTTCCTCTCAACCTACTTAAATTTCCGCTACCTGATGATAAGATCCTTTGAATGATTTGAGTTCTCCATTAGTATTTCCGTTTAGTGTTCTTTCTGCGTATGTTGGATGACGGTTTTGTCATGAGAATTTTGATGTATTGTGAAAGATCTGACGCTATTAACGACGCACCTTATTTTCGATTGACATTCTAGGATTTGCGTTGCCCTTTCGAGTAGTTTCGTTCTCCTCTTAGTTATGATGTTTGATTTTGATGACCTCTGAGACCGTAGAAGGACTAAGTGGATTAAGATAAGTTGTTTTGTTCACGAATTGAGATAAAGTATGACCATCATGAGGGCATATTTATATGATGCCAGTATTATGACGTCTGGCCAACGTGATAATACTTACATCATATAACGTGCACTTGTTGTGGGCATAGGATATTTCGAGAAGTGCCTTAGAAGCCTTAGAAATTTTGATAGTTGTTTGAGATTATCTGAGTTAGTGAGACTTTAGGTTCGTTCGACCTATACGTCTCATCTGCCCTATCGCCGTACGATTCGATACGTTTGGATTCTCGACACGCGTTTGCTGACTTCTATATTTTCCAAATAAAATCTTAAGTTCTATTGTAGAATTCTCGGCAGTTTAATGTTGTCTAACAATCTGTTTTCTGTACGTTCTCATCTGATTTGCTTGCTCAAATTCTATGGACGGCATACCCGTCAAATCCTACTTATTCCCTGTATCTCTTCCGAGAGATTACGATTATCATTTATTACATTTGACATATTCTTTTGATCTGAATTCCGTATGTTATGTCTGTTCTGAGGAACCGAGGCTATTTTGGATCGACAAGTTTGAGCCATGAGAAACTAGTCATTTCACATTTCCGTTCACAGTCCGTTGTGTTTCCGTTTCGCCTTCTCTTCAATTTTTGAGGACGAAATTTTTTTTTAGAGGGGAAGAATTGTAAAACCCCAAAATTAAAACAATCCGAAATGACAAAAATGCCCTCAAATTTAAAATTTTGAGAACTTATGAAAATCATATATGTAAACATTAAGTGTACTTAACCTAGAATGATTATAACCTTAAGTTACCTAATGATTTAAGTTAATATAAGACCTTACATTATAAGATAATGTACAAAATAAATAATCCTATAACTACAAGTTATGTTAGTCGATTTTTTTTTATATGTATTACATGCCCCATAATTTTGGCCCAAGATAGAGAGATAACTATGCATTCTTGTGATTAATCAAGCCCATAATAACAATTGATACATTCCTAAATTATATCAATTACACAAAACGGTTTCCTCTATCACATTAATACCGATTCCTAATTTTGTTATCATCAAAACCCTAAAATGTCTCTTGCACCATCTCATTATACGGCTTTAAAAAAAAAGAGAGAGACAAGAAACCCTAAAACTCCATTCCAAAACATACGCCTGCTGCTACTCTTTTCTTTCTGCTGTTCGGTTCAAACACAGCAACAAGGAGGCTATTTGTTGCTGCTTATTTGGTGATTCCATCATGTTGTTCCTGGTTCGTGGTGGTGGATTGCTCGTGGGGTTCCTTGGCAGTCCATTCGAAGGGAATAAGCTAGGTGATCGGCTGGAATTTGTGGTGTTTGATCTTATGTTTTTTCCTCTTTTGATCACGCAACGAGGGTAACAATATCGTCCTTGTTCAATACAACTTTGATTGCTTAATTCTGGTGTTGTTTCTTAGTTGCTCTTGTCGAATTCCTATACATAATATCACAAAGGTTCACATGAAATCATAAGTACTAACATAAAATAATAAGAATGAAAACCCTAAAATGAACCGATCTACGATTTATTGTTATGATGGATATGAACATGTTAAGAACGCATATGAATCGACCTAGGGTTGTTTTGGATGACAAACATAATTGTTTTGTATCAATTGGTAACCATTGGAATAAGAAAACCCAAATTGATCACATGAAATAGTAAAAACTGCTACTGATCAGAAATTTAATCCAACTTTAATCGATTGGATCTTGATGATAACTAAGTGTATTTGGGTGTTTCTGGAGTCTAAAATTAAGTTTAAGGAAAGAGCTTTCTGGAAAAATTAACCTTGTAATTTTTAGAGGTCGGGAAGGCAACTTTTTAATTTTTAGAAAGTTAAGTGTCAAACTGAATTCGTATGTCTGGAAAAATAGTCCGTGTTTTTCATTTATCATTTTCAAACCATAATGAACTGGAAGGTGTCCTTTGAACTGGGTAATATTAGATATGTTTATTAGTTAGTGGAATTTTTTTAGATTTTTATAAATTTTTTTGATGGGGCTGTGAACTGCTTACTTTTCGTATGTTAAAATTTATCAATAATCTGGACGACCTGACTTAAATGATTTTTAGACCATAGTTATACTTAATAATAAATTCTGGAAAAATTTGGGGAAGTTATTTAGACATATAGGAGCGTGTGTGAATTTTTATAGATTTTATTTCGAAGTATTAATATGATTCATAAATTATTTGAAACGTGTTAAATTCGTATGTATAAAAGACTGTTAAGGGTTAAAAGGATTAAAATGGTGCTATGTGTTTATTTTCTAAACTAAAGGGTTTAAATTGTCATTCTTTTAAACAAAAGGACCTAAATGTGAAAACCTGCTAAAAATAGAAAGTTACTTAAAATGGAAGGGCAAGTTAAAATAAGTAATTGAGAACCTATTGTAATTCGCTTCTACTCCTTTAGGTGTGAAGAAGGAGAGGTCCTGATCCATTTCTGTGCTTTCTATTCTTGTCTTTGTTTTGCATTCGCGATAAGGTACAGATACTCTGCCCTTTTTCAGTAAGGGTGTCTTATTCCCTTGATATGATTTTGATTTCTGATTCGTTTAAGATTCCCAAAGCCATTGCTATGTTTCCTTTTGTTGTGAACCTTTGTTATGATCCTTTGCTTTGTATACTTTGATCTGATAAACTCTGATTTGGACTTTGGCATTACATCTGATATATCTGTTATGAACCATCTGTTATGGACCTTTGGATATGACATTCTGATTTGATTTGATATCTGACTCTTAGTTTGATACCCGAGCCAAAATTTGTGACCCTAGCCATGAAGGTAACATGGCCATGTCATTGATGCACCGATGGCATGACTCTAGTGTGGTTAAGTGATGTTCCACACCGTCCCTTATCTGTTATCTGCTATGGCCATTATTATTATTTGTCTGCAGGGGCGTATGGATGCATCCTAGATCTGTTTTGTTTAGTGGATTATCTATATATGATTTGTTATTGTCTGGTGACTGGTGATTGTGTGCAATACACGCCTTTCACATATATCTGGGAGCTAGCTACTCCATTTGAAGAATGAGGACACCCCTCATATTATCTGATTATCTGAGAGGTCTCCCCTCTATATGATTTTGAGGATATGACTACTTTATCTGATTTGTCTGGGCTCGTGGTGGATTACTATCCTATTCTATTTTCTTTACACTTTCACATTGTTTATACCTTATGATATTTCCCCATTGCACCATATCTTATTTCTGTTTCGTTATCATTACTTTGTTTATGTATCTGTTCACTGAGCTCTCGTAGCTCAGCCGCATTTCTTTTCCTGCGGCAGGTTTAGTGGGAAGCTGGGATTGAGTGGAGAATACCTTGGATTTAGAAGACCTTGATAGTCATCTGGATTAAAATTGATTAGAAGTTATTATGTTTTAGAATTAGTGTTTATCGGAAGTTTCATTTGTAACCTTGTAAATTTCTGTATTTCATTTGTAACCTTTGAAATTTCTTGTATTACTATGGATGTATGCTTTGTTTGATCTGATATGAAACCATTATCGTGACATCTTTACCCTTTTCGGGTTGGGGTGTTACAATTATGGTATCAGAGAGACAAGCTGCGACTCGTAATACATTTACCCTTGACCTGTGAAGTTTGGACCACTAGGTTTTCACTGTAGGCGCTCATAAGATAACCTGTAAGAATTGCTTTAGGATTTCCCTATAGGAACTTAAGTTCTGACCAGTGAGGAATGGGTAGACTATAAGTCATTTGTTTAAGTATCATTGCTTCCGCATCACCCTGATTCGTGCCTTGCTTTTGGTTAAAGCCTGTTGAGATCACTTTTGGAAATTGAAAGCTTATGTCTTGCACCACCTAAGATTTGAAACCTAGTTAAATCTTGAAAGCATTGAGAATTGCATAGTAATTGTCTGACACTATTTGATCCTTGTCTTCAGATTCCGACTCCAACCTCTGAACCTTTTGTTAATCATTTTGATACCTCTTCGGGCATTCTGAGAATCCCCATGACGATGAGATACTTGATGCATTTTGTTAGTTGTTTCTTGCTTCAGATAATCATCCATGAATCTTCTGACACTATTTGAGTTCGTCTTAAACATCTTTATTCCCATGAGAAGTCTGGTGGTGTTTTAACCACGAGTATAAGAATGTTTTCCTCTCACTTTTGAACGATAAGATTTGCTTTGTCGATCTGTTTTTCCTTGGATAGTTAACTTTGATTTTATTCTGATAAAGGATAGGTTGATTGATAAATCAATATTGACAACTATCCTCCTATGTCTCACCTTCGGTGTTTGAACCCATTTTGAACTCCCTACCATGATTTCCGATTGTTAAACTTTTGGCTACCACTACCACGTATCCTGTGATGACAGCAGTTTGAGGTGGTGAATTTCGAACTGTGCTGGAAGACCTGTCTAAGACACGCAGTCTTGCTTCTCTATTCATTTTAGTTGTACTAAGATGAATTGAGAGCAGAAGCAGACTCGGGAATGGAAGATGCACAGTGACCATGTCAGAGATTCACGTTACCACACCACAGTGTTCCAAGAAGAAGTGCCGAAGGCTTGAGGGACCAGACTCAAGTTTATCATTCCTTCTCACCCAATGACCATATGGACGGACGTAGGCAGATTGCTTGGAATTGGAAGAGGTTTAAGATCCTGTAATTGGATGGATGAAATTTTGAAGCGAACGTTTGTGTTTAGAAGAGTTGATTCTGTGAAGGATGAAGCTATGGATGACGTAATCCATTTCCTCTCAACCTACTTAAATTTCCGCTACCTGATGATAAGATCCTTTGAATGATTTGAGTTCTCCATTAGTATTTCCGTTTAGTGTTCTTTCTGCGTATGTTGGATGACGGTTTTGTCATGAGAATTTTGATGTATTGTGAAAGACCTGACGCTATTAACGACGCACCTTATTTTTGATTGACATTCTAGGATTTGCGTTGCCCTTTCGAGTAGTTTCGTTCTCCTCTTAGTTATGATGTTTGATTTTGATGACCTCTGAGACCGTAGAAGGACTAAGTGGATTAACATAAGTTATTTTGTTCACGAATTGAGATAAAGTATGACCATCATGAGGGCATATTTATATGATGCCAGTATTATGACGTCTGGCCAACGTGATAATACTTACATCATATAACGTGCACTTGTTGTGGGCATAGGATATTTCGAGAAGTGCCTTAGAAGCCTTAGAAATTTTGATAGTTGTTTGAGATTATCTGAGTTAGTGAGACTTTAGGTTCGTTCGACCTATACGTCTCATTTGCCCTATAGCCGTACGATTCGATACGTTTGGATTCTCGACACGCGTTTGCTGACTTCTATATTTTCCGAATAAAATCTTAAGTTCTGTTGTAGAATTCTCGGCAGTTTAATGTTGTCTAACAATCTGTTTTCTGTACGTTCTCATCTGATTTGCTTGCTCAAATTCTATGGACGGCATACCCGTCAAATCCTACTTATTCCCTGTATCTCTTCCGAGAGATTACGATTATCATTTATTACATTTGACATATTCTTTTGATCTGAATTCCGTATGTTATGTCTGTTCTGAGGAACCGAAGCTATTTTGGATCGACAAGTTCGAGCCATGAGAAACTAGTCATTTCACATTTCCGTTCACTGTCCGTTGTGTTTCCGTTTCGCCTTCTCTTCAATTTTCGAGGACGAAATTTTTTTTTAGAGGGGAAGAATTGTAAAACCCCAAAATTAAAACAATCCGAAATGACAAAAATGCCCTCAAATTTAAAATTTTGAGAACTTATGAAAATCATATAAGTAAACATTAAGTGTACTTAACCTAGAATGATTATAACCTTAAGTTACCTAATGATTTAAGTTAATATAAGACCTTACATTATAAGATAATGTACAAAATAAATAATCCTACAACTACAAGTTATGTTAGTCGATTTTTTTTATATGTATTACATGCCCCATAATTTTGGCCCAAGATAGAGAGATAACTATGCATTCTTGTGATTAATCAAGCCCATAATAACAATTGAAACATTCCTAAATTATATCAATTACACAAAACGGTTTCCTCTATCAGATTAATACCGATTCCTAATTTTGTTATCATCAAAACCCTAAAATATCTCTTGCACCATCTCATTATACGGCTTTAAAAAATAAAAGAGAGACAAGAAACCCTAAAACTCCATTCCAAAACATACGTGATGTGTCGTTGTATAGGTGATTATTCCTTATCAAGTTTTACATTTATATTTTGCCGACTTAACCTATAACAACACTAACGGGCAGTGTACCCGATCAATGTAGCCTAGTTGGTAAGTAGGGTGTCGATCACTAAGAGTGAGATTTCTAATATACTAATTCTAGAGGTATTCGACTCTTCTAAACTAACGTAAAGGGGGGTTCTGCCTGAGAGACTGGCACGAGTTTAGTTTTATACTAAACTAATTAAACTAAGCTAAACAAACGCTAGAAGCTTGAAGGTATCAAAAATAAGAAGAACGTGTTAACCAAGTTCAGTCATATATGATTAAGTTTTGATAAGTTTCTAAGACATGTAGTGATGGTGCTCACGACTAGGCGCGGTCTATCCTAAATAGGCGAGGAAGGGGCATGGCGACCCAAGCAATGCTCAGCTAGACACAGAGGTTATCAATGCACTAATAAAAGTCACCAAAGCGTTGGCTCTAATCTTATCGGCGAGTAAACCCTTAATGATTACTTATGTCTATCCTATTCTAGATTCCATTTTAAGTCTTTTTGACTGACTAATCCTGTCACAATTAATCAGAACCCGCATAAAGCTGCTTAATGATTACCACGTTTATATATTATTTAGCCCTTAAGGGGCTTACATTAATCACGCAAACGATATTAATGAAGTATAAACTAATAAAGTAATCAAAACGAAGACCAAGCAACCAATCGAATTAGAAACTAATTAAACCATCAAATACTCATAAACTTGGCTAACACATAAGAGTGTTAGCCCATAATCTCTGTAACAAAATACAAAAACATAATCAAGACGAATAGAGTGTGAAACATAGTGAATACGATACACTAACCGAATGATTAAGTAATATAACAATGATAAGAGATGTTCTTCAAGTATAATTGGGTCTTCAAGGGTGATCTTCTGCTGTTTTGAGAGGCTTTGATCGTCTGGGAATGGCCCTAAGGGTTCCCAAAGATGCCCAAATTCGTTAATGAGTTCGGTATTTATAGATTCTGAAATCTGGGTCGATACGGCGCATCTATAGAGTTAGATGCGCCGCATCTATAAGTAAACGTAGCCTCCAAGTCTGAAACTGACCCAATACGGCGCATCTAAATACCAGATGCGCCTCATCTCCCAATACGGCGCATCTAAGGACCAGATGCGCCGCATCTCCTTCAGATACAGGTAGATCTCCTTTTCTTCTTTCCGTGGCCGCTTGAATCACCTAAAACGGAGTCCGGATGAAGATTTTATGGCCAAAATACGAAAGCATCTTCAAGTGTCGACTTGTAATCTTGACTTCTTCATTGAGCTTCTAATCTTCACTTGATCTCTTGAATTCTTGGTAAGGATTGTATATGGCCGATACGGCGCATCGGATTGGTCCGATGCGGCGTATCAAGGTAACTTCGCGTGGGGTCCAGGATTATAATATTTTCGAATATTCTTCAATATCTTGGATATCTGGTGAAGTCTTGAGATTGATACGCCGCATATCAGGAGCTTCATGCGGCGCATCTGGAGTAAAACAAGTTGGTTCTTCTCGTTGACCAAGGTTTCATATGCGGCGCATGGGATAAATCCATGCGGCGCATTCTTCAAAGTCAGGAAATGGTCCTTAATCTCTTCAATTCAGTAGACTTTTCCAATCTTGCTTGTTTTGCTCCATTTTTAGTCCAAAATCGCTTAGTTTCACCAAATGCTTGTTTTTACCTGAGAATTACAAAAGTAAGCAATTAAGTATCAATTCTCATATATAATATAATAAAACAAGTCAAATACATAGGATAAATGATGGTAATAAAATGTACTTATTTGAGTTCATCAAATATCCCCCCACTTGAACTTTACTTGTCCTCAAGTAAACCTTAGATTAAAACTTATGAAAATGTATCCTAAAAGATATTAGGATGTATTTTTATAATTAAGCACTTATTCGTTTTATCATAATTGCACAACCAAACACCTCACGAAATAGGAAAATGAAATCACTGAAATCACTCAACTAATCTATGTGGTAACATTTTAGTAATTCGCTCAATTGCTCGGTCGTGACGAGTATTCTGTCATAAGCTTGGCCATAATACACATCTCCCCCACTAAAGCCAAGGAATAACAAGTCTAAAGCGGTAAAAAGGGTTTTGAGGCTTATGGGTTGATCATCCTTTTTAATCTCTATCGATCTCAAATTCCAGAAAAGGCGACAAAATCACAAATACATGATCGAATCCACGACCACGATACTTGCAATTGCTCAAATCCTTAACTCGAATAGGCTAAAGATAGGACCAAGTAATCTTCACCAATAATATTATATCAAAAAGGGCGACAAAATCATAAATACATAGCCGAATCCACGACTACGATACTTAAGATTGCTCAAATCCCTAATCTCAATAAATCAAAGGTTTGGATGAAGAATGATATAGGGTATGGATAATATTTGGGATATAAATTGGTGTAAAATGAAAAATAAACAAAACGGATAGATTAAAATCCTAAGTGTGGTCAATCACTTTCCCAACCATCCCATGAATAAGACTCATATCATTGAATAACTCACGCTTTAACACTTGAAACACACGCTTTAGGTAGACACGAATTATACTCAACAAGATCTCAATCAAAGAATATCCTTAGTTGGCGTTCCCATAACGGCCAACTCCCATTCAATCCATATATATAATATACAACAACAAGTAGTGGTGATATCTCCCACTTAATACAAAACTTTACATAAGTTGGTTAAAACAAACTTCCAATTTTTATTTTTTTTTTCTTTTCTTATTTTTCTCTTTTTTTTTTTTTTTTTTTTTTTTTTTTTTTTTTTTTTTTTTTTTTTTTCAATCAATAAAAAACATTAATGGTGTCTTTTTTTTTTTTTTTTTTTTTTTTTTTCTTTTTCTCTTTCAATCAATAAAAAACATTAATGGTGTAAAATTTCACCACTTCACCATCACAAACAAATCTTCATAACTTCATATATAAAAATAATAGTGAAAGTAGTAAACACACGAAAATAAACTAAAAGTTATACAATATTTACTTTCACTCCAATTGCATTGTGCAATTTCCCGACCTAACCAAAGATAATGAATTACGCACGCGAACACAGGTAATGTAAGGAAACACACTTTGCCTAAAGCAATTAACCAACCACGGATTTTAATCTACAGCGTAAGTTAAGGTGTAAGGTGTAACGAAATATTATAACAAAGGTGTAAGAAATGAAAAGAATGGCTCTGAGTGTTTTTCTAGGGGTATCTTACTCTAAAAGTGAGAGTAACAAAGGGTTTATACGGGGTTAACTAACCAGTGTAGTTAGTTAATAACACATAACATATAAGGCTTTTTGGGTGTAATCCTAGAAATTTACCGCTTTAGACAGGTCACTCCAATTATATAAATAATACTTATTATGGTGGTCTCGAATAGTATACAAGCCAAGTTCTAAAGTTTACAAGTCACCGGCACACTCATATTTTTGTGGAATTTGGGTAAAATATTGGGAAACTGAGTAGGCTTAATCCTCACAATTTGGAAATAGGGGTCATGTGTGCGGGTTATGCAACTTTGATTTCACAAAAACATGCTAGAAAAATTTTAAATTTGAGCATATTAAGCACATATTAAGCAAATTTTTGAAAAATAAGGACAAGTAACGTTCTAATTCTCCATCCCCCCACTTAAGATAAACAACGTCCTCGTTGTTTAATTTGAAATTAAAAACAGGAAATAGAAAGAATTAGAACGGAAAACTCCCCTGAGATTTGCTCGGTATGATCCTCCAATGTAAGAATGCGAGCATATAAAATATGGGAGTTCATCAATACCTTCAATTGTCGCAGACCTGTAAAAATATAGAGACCACAGAAAAATAGACTCGAGAACATCTCGTTAATCATTGGTTAGAAAAATAAAAATACTAAAAATTACAGGTGAGAGTGTCGATGCGCCGTATCCATGGGATATTGGATACGCCCCATCAACAACCTGTAGGAAATATTAAACTGTACATCATCAGGTCAGTCGATACGCCGTATCTTATAGAAAAAGATACGCCGTATTGAGCCTGGAATAAATACGAATCAGAATAAAAGATGCGTCGCATCCTTAATCAGGGATGCGCCGCATTAAATAAACTGACAGAAAGTTTTAAAGTCAAAAATAAAAATGCAGAAAAATAAAATAAAATTAGATATGACCAGTGCAGGTGATGCGTCGCATCTTATTGATAGAGATGCGCCGCATCTCATGCACGTCTGACAGACTCGACAGAAAACAGAAAATAAAAGATAAATCATCGGGTTGTCTCCCGGTCAGCACTTGTCTTTATTCCAGAGTCTTCAAGTTAGACTCACGTTCAGCTCCTTAATACCGATCATATTTGAAAGGTTGACTTTCCACCTCTAGTTGTAATCCCTTTCAAATCGTGTTTTACCAAAAGAACTTTGTTAAGCACCGTTGACAATTGGTGCACTCAATTGCCAATCCATTAATCATGTTGTTTTGTTCCTTTAGCAAGATATCCGTTCATTGACATATCTTCCATAGCAAAACCTGTTATCATAGGTAAAATCGTCAGTAGCATCTGTTCGCTAGAAGATAAATTAATGAATTTAGAAACGGATATAAAGAATAAAAATGGCTGATATCTGCGGACGATGCGCCGTATCCAGAAAGTTGGATACGCCGTATCTTATTACGTTAAAATGTAATCAGACTTTTATTCAGAAAACAGATACACCGCTTATGAATTAGAATGCGCCGTATCAAGTTTAATTTATCAAAAATCGTAACGAATTCAAATTTTAATAAATATAATCGATTTTTGATTTAGTAGATGCGCCGTATCGATAAAGATCGATACGCCGTATTTGTTTAATAATTCGAAAACTGTTTTTAATTTAAATAATAAATACGCCGTATCTGTAAAAACAGATGCGCCGTATGGCGTTAACGTTTAGAAAAATTTCTTATTAAAAACAGAATATGCCGTATCTTGGGGAAAGATGCGTCGTATTCGAATTTATTAAACGCGTTGTATTTTATAAAAATTAAAAGCAATACGCCGTATCTGTGAAAACAGATGCGTCGTATCATTTGTATAAGCACAATACAATGACAGCAGTCATGCAGAAAAAAAAATAAAAATAAACACAAGAAAGTAAAATAAATTAAAAAGAAAATAAAAGACAAGCATGGGTTGCCTCCCACGAAGCGCTTGTTTTTGTTCGAGTCACGAGCCTGACTCTACCCTTATTTACTATGTAATAGGGTATTGTTCCCCCCACTTGGGATCAAGTGCAGGTGATAATAGCAACAAACACTATAGGAGTGTAAATTTGCTAGTAAAGATGGAAGAAATAAATAAAAATCATACCTTGGCAATATATGTACATCTTTCCTATCCTTACCCGGTTTGGTTGATAAATTGGATGACTTAACCATTTCATCTGAAAGAGTAGTACGTTGAGGAAAAATGAGTCCCGTTTCTTCTTGGTTAGTCTCTTTGGTAGTAAGGCGTCCCTTGACTTCCGTAGAAGATGAGAAAGGGTCTTTGGCTAGTAAAAGTTCGAGTTCCTCTATATACTTCATAGGGTCTAAATCATCATCTTCATCAATCATAGCAATGTTTAAGAGCTCATCACCAAATTCTTCCTCGAGCTCCACCAAATACGGGTTGGTCACAGGTGCTTCATGTGCTTCAATAGGTAGTTTAATGAATTTGAACTCATCATTCTTTTGTTTTGCAACCTGTTTAGGAAAACTAGCAAGATTATTAGTAACGGGATTAATAATATTAAATAAATTTGTACCACTTTGTGTTGTAAGTGATTCCAATTCATCTTGTGAATCTCCATCTTCAACTAGTGGTCTTGCAATATCAGCTTTATCCCGAATAGCCGCCTCAAATAAGTCATCCCACATTTCTTCAAAATCCTTTGTTGGGTCATAATCTGGCTCATCCGCTCCACACCTAAATACTTCCGTTTGTTATGGTAATTGCGGTATGCCATCGTATGCAATAGCATCAAACTTTTCAATATCGGAATACTCATTATCTTCATCTGAGGGAATATTATCATGGTGTTTTTGATATGATGAGAATATATTTTCCATCTCGGGTGGAAAATTACAAGTAATAGCACTATACACCATTGTCCCACATTCATCTTCATTTTCATCATAAGCACTTTCGGATGAATAAGCTTCTTTGTAAACAATTGCTGGATTTTCATTTAAATCAAACACTTGTGACTCTTCTTCATCTTGGGCAACTTCCGGAGAAATAACATCATCAATAACTATTGCTGGAAACCTAATTGCACCAAAATCGTATGATTCTTCATCATCATCATCGTTTGATAAAGTCCAAGTGTGTCGAAATGGCAATTTGTTTCTTTCTTTCCCTGACTTTTCCTGCTTCAATAACAAGTATTCTTCCATCGTGAGTTCCTTATCCTCGATGACTTGTGCACCATATCTTGCTCTTTCCCAATCGTAGATCCCATTATTGCTCAAGGCTCTTTCCTCTTCAAGTCTCATATATTCTTCCATAGTAATGTCTGGATTGTCCATCTTCATTATTACCTGAAAGATAAACAACCAAGAACAGCAGTAGACGAAACAGAAATAAAAACTAAACTAATAAAAATTAAATAAACACAAAAAATAAAAAACGAAAAATATTTTTAGGTCACAGAAGATGGATACGCCGTATCCAACAGACAATGGATACGCCGTATACGGCACAAGTTAATACGCCGTATCCAACAGACAATAGATACGCCGTATTAGCTTCCTGCAATCTTCTTTTTTTTTTTTTTTTTTTTTTTTTAGAAAATTTTAAAATTAAAAATCACACAAACTAAAATTTTTTTTTTGCCCACAGAGCGTCAATACGCCGTATTCACATACAAGAATACGCCGTATTGAAACAGATAGATGCGCCGTATTCACAGACAAGAATACGCCGTATCTCCCTTCTGAGACAGACACACAGACAACAAACAAACGATAAAACAAATAAACCAAACACACAAAAATAAACTAAAAACAGAAAAATACCAATAAAACTAGCAAATAGATAAATTCACTCCCCGGAAGCGGCGCCAAAAACTTGATGTGTCGTTGTATAGGTGATTATTCCCTATCAAGTTTTACATTTATATTTTGCCGACTTAACCTATAACAACACTAACGGGCAGTGTACCCGATCAATGTAGCCTAGTTGGTAAGTAGGGTGTCGATCACTAAGAGTGAGATTTCTAATATACTAATTCTAGAGGTATTCGACTCTTCTAAACTAACGTAAAGGGGGGTTCTGCCTGAGAGACTGGCACGAGTTTGGTTTTATACTAAACTAATTAAACTAAGCTAAACAAACGCTAGAAGCTTGAAGGTATCAAAAATAAGAAGAACGTGTTAACCAAGTTCAGTCATATATGATTAAGTTTTGATAAGTTTCTAAGACATGTAGTGATGGTGCTCACGACTAGGCGCGGTCTATCCTAAATAGGCGAGGAAGGGGCATGGCGACCCAAGCAATGCTCAGCTAGACACAGAGGTTATCAATGCACTAATAAAAGTCACCAAAGCGTTGGCTCTAATCTTATCGGCGAGTAAACCCTTAATGATTACTTATGTCTATCCTATTCTAGATTCCATTTTAAGTCTTTTTGACTGACTAATCCTGTCACAATTAATCAGAACCCGCATAAAGCTGCTTAATGATTACCACGTTTATATATTATTTAGCCCTTAAGGGGCTTACATTAATCACGCAAACGATATTAATGAAGTATAAACTAATAAAGTAATCAAAACGAAGACCAAGCAACCAATCGAATTAGAAACTAATTAAACCATCAAATACTCATAAACTTGGCTAACACATGATGAAGCGAAAAGTGTACCGCTTTTAGGGAGTCATTTAAGCCCTAAATCGTATTTATTTGATCAAATATTGCCCTAAATCGTTCCTTTTGTCATTTTAGGTACTTTGGAGAAGAAATCTGGAAAAGGAAGCATTTTGGACGTTTTTGGAGCATAAAAGTGAAGAAAACGGCAAAGTCTCAAAATTGTGCTGGAAAGTACCTTTGACGGCGTCAGGATTTGTTCTTGACGGCGTCATGGCTTGGCAAAAGTGGTGGATGTGAAAATTACTCATGATAAGCCAGAGAATTTTGCATGGAAATTCTGACGGCGTCACCCTTTGGAGTGATCAAGGTCATCACGACTTAATTTAAAGAGGGACGGCGTCACGCCTAGTTCTGACGGCGTCAAGCCTTGATAAGCCAGAACGGATTTTGGAGAGCTAAAGAGGGACGGCGTCAAGAAGGCCATCCGGGAACCCTAAAAGCGGCGAGGTGAAGGCGTCACACTCCATAACGTGACGCCGTCAGATCTGAAAGTCTATATATAGTTTTGCAATTTTTTGTCATTAGTGTGGAACTAGTGTGGAACTTTGTGTGTGAAAAACCCTAAGACGATTTTAGCAGCTTTTTCAAGGCTTTTTGCCTTGAGATCTTCCATGTTACATTGAAGATAAGTTATCAATTAATCATTCAATATGCCTATGTGTTGTTTGATTCTATCTTGTTCTTGTCTTTTGTTTAACATGCTAGGCTAGATTTATCTTGTGTTTGTTTAGATCTAATGAAACCTAGCTATTGATTATTGGTTATTAGTGTGTTATTAGTTGTATTGGATGATTGTTCATCTATGTTAGGCTTAAGAAAACTGGCTAACTTCCTATTCGGTAACTTGCTTGAACGTCTTAAGAAACATGAACCAATGCGTACTAAGGTTTTTATGGTTGTATTTAATGCACAAGCGAATTCTAGTGATCCCATGTTAGGAGCTTCCTAGCCGGCTCGACATAGGAGTGAAGTAGGAGCTTGTAGAGTTGGGGAAGTACGTACGCCACCCCACAATTGGTATTAAGGAATACACCCGTCATCCACGCGATTAATACACACTAATCAACCGGTAAAAGATAGTTAGGGAGTAAGGAAATCTAAGTAAACACATTTCTCTCCACATAAGTTTTACCACCTTTTTATTTTCAGTTATTTTATTTTATTTGCATTCGTAGTTATTTGGGTTAGTTGACTAGCAACTAATTCCACCCACTCTTTCAAACCCGAGATTTTACTTGCTTTCATAAAATTATAAAAACATAAAAAGAATCTTCTCTCACCCTTAGACCTATTAGAGTAGTTTTTCATACCTAACGAACACTATTCCCTGTGGAGAACGATCAATCCCCCGTACTTACCACTACACTATACTACATCGGTCAGGTACACTGCCTGGTGGGGTTGTAAGCCTCTAGAGATCCCTTGAGAGGTAAAACCTGTTGTAAGGTCGCAAAACCACGCATCAAGTTTTTGGCGCCGCTGCCGGGGAATAGTTATTGTTTAGGTTGAATTTTTATTTTTTTAGGTCTACTCACTAGATTCCTTTCTAGTGAGATTTTTATTTTATTTTTCTAGGTTTTCTTTAGTCTATCTTTTTCTTTGTGCCCTTTGTTTGTAAAACCATTTTCATTTGTCACCATGGCGGATGAAATTCCATTTAGATCATTAACAATAGAGGAACAATTACTTTACACGGATAGATTTGCTTCCTGTTGTTCCAATGAATTTTTAAGTGATCTTAGATATATACAAGAGGAGATGGGTATAAAGTTTGATAGGTTTGATGAATTATGTGCATGTGTGGCTTCTATTAAACAATCATTGTTAGGATCAACTCCTTTTAATAAGACCCTTTGGAAATTTTTTGAGGAAAGCCTCCTAACCGTGAACCATAAGTTTAATGAATTAATGGGTTCGTATACATCACAACTTGAGGAAACAATTGAGGAGGATTTAGCCGAACATGGGCATATTGAGAAAAAAGACCTAGGTTTTATGATCAATGACTTTGAATCTCAAGGAACACATGATGAATCCTATAGGCAAATTGAACATAGTAATCATGTTATCGGGGAAGATTCTTATGAATCGGACTTAGAACTTGAAATGGCTAGAGAAGGATTTGAGATACTTAGGAACATGTTTGGGTTAGATTCTACTAAAACACATGATGTGGATATAATTGATATAGAGACAAGGAAGGATGAGGTAAATAACACAAACCTACAAAGTACCCCACAAATCCTACCATCATTTGAGGTTAACACACCGCCCGTAACTTACCCGGAAGAAGTAGAAGAGACTATAGGAACCCCAATAGAGGTAGAGCCCTTGGACCAAACAAAACTAGAAGAAATAGGTTTGAATACTTGTAGTCATAACCTTTCTTTTAGTTCTATGGAAGTTCCTAGTTTTGATGAACCGGAGCCTAAACCAAAACCGTTACCTAACCTTCCATCCTTAGATGTGAACTTAGGAATTGAATTAGGTCCCGATCCACCCATCAAACCATATAGTCCGGGTAGTTTTATATTGAAGGTAGTAGACTCTAAGCCTTGTAGAGAGGAAGCTGACATAGGAGTGAACCGTGACCTTACATACTTACATCACCCATTCATGATTGATCACAAGAAACATTATGGGTTTAAACCGGGTTTATTAGGTCAAGATGGATTCCCAACTAGGAATTTCTCGAAGTTGATAGAAGATGATCCCTTTCTAGGAGAAAACTTCAATTCACCCATTGACCCAATTGAACTAAGTAAGGTTATGATGATTGGATCCCACATCTTTGAGCATATAATTCATCCACCACTCTTTCCTCACGTGGCATACTCATACCGAGTCGGTGTGTATCGCTACTATCACCCGCACTTAACCCTAAGTGTAGGGAAAACCTCTCCTTTATCCGTTAAATAAGGGCAGAGTCAGGCTCGTGACTCGAACAAAAACAAGCGCTTCTTGGGAGGCAACCCAAGCTTTATTTGTTTTGTGTGTTTATTTATTTGTTTGTTTGATTTTATTTGCTTCCGTATGTATGTTTAATTTTTATTATTATTGATTCATGTTCAAAACTAAATTGTGAAAATGCTTTATCTTGTTTTTAACTTCGTCTTAACTACATATAAAGGTATTTTGCAAAAGATAAGTGTAAGGGAAATCCGAATCAGTTTATAAGAACAAATGAACATGAATCATAATAATAATAAATTAACATACATATTAGTATTTGTTTGAGTCAAATGCTTGTTTCGAGTCATAATGATGTTTTGCAGGATTTCCAGGAAGTAAGGTAAAGGTTTTTTCCAGAAATTTTCCGGAAACTTAACATGAGAATTATGTCAGATCATTTCTGACGGCGTCAGGAGTTACAACCTGACGGCGTCAGGTTTTAATTTTCTGAAATTTTTGAAAGTTTTGTTTTCATAAAAAGTTTTTATTAAATCTATAACTTATAAACTCCAGGAATCTGCAAAATTATCATTCCACAAGCATTATATCCTTATATATAGAGTTTATCCCGCCAATGTTATGCAGGTTTTCGTGTTTGTTTTCTCAGATTTAACAGGTTATTTTGGACAAGGAAATGTTTGTTGGATCAAGCTTTTGGCGATGTATTAGTCATAAAGCTTCAACATTACTTTGGAAGAAGATCTAACCGTGTTACCACATTATCCACCGAGCAAATCAGGGGAGTATTTGATTTTATTCTTTTACTTTATGCTTTTACATCTTGTTATTTGAACATTGGGGACAATGTTCATCTTAAGTGTAAGGGGGGGGGGGGTAAAAGTACGATTAGAGAATGCTATTACGCTTGATTTTTGTTTGTTTAATAGTAGATGTGTAATAAAACTGAGATAAATACCTGTTAGGGTAATTTTAGTGCCAAATTTAAAATTTTTTACAACATATAGGAGTGAAACTTTGATCTTAATGAGCGTCTCACGGATAGGAGTTATATGACTAGCACAAAAACCGAACCATTAAAAAATTTTCCACCCCCAAATATGTGAGGTTCGCCCCTAGAATTGGTAGGAAAAGCATTTATGCTATGATGTGTGTACCGGTAGCACTTAGATTCTAGAACTTGCGTTAGGACCATTCCGAGGCCACAAGTGAGACTACATTCGTGTAGTTAGATTTACTACATGATAAGAGGCATTAGGATTAACCCATTGTTTTACACCTGTGTTTTTGTTATAATTACTTTGGCTACATTGGTCAAGTAATTCTCCCACACCCTTTGCGTTGTGCTCATTTTTAGTACACGATACCCCTAGTACACCTCTCATAGCCTATCTTTTCGTTTCGACCTTTAAGCATTTTACTTAAAGGAAGAATTTGTTTACACTCCACTAAAATGTACACCCAAATCGCCTTAGCCTACCTTGTATGCACTCATTTTTAGTGCATTATTGTGACAACATTTGTTTAAACCCAAGTTAATTATCTAGTTGATTACATGGTTGCTAAGTCGAGTCATATCCTTGTACATATTGTTTTGGGACGATTGGGACTCATGGGTAAAGAACTAGTGTAATGGAGTAATGGGGAAGAACATCGTTTATTACCCCCATATGTGCTAAATATTTTTAAAAGTACTCCAAGTGTTTTAATTATCTTAATTCGAGTCATTAGAATAGTTGTTTGTAAAGTTATGTAAAAGTTCAAGTGTAAGGGGAATGCAATGCACCTATGATGTATTATTTTGGATGGTAGGGCAAGAATGTATGAAAAAAAAAAAAAAAAAAAAAAAAATCAAGAAAAATACAAAAAAAATGAGAAAAGAAAAGTAGAAAAAAAAAAAACATACGGACTACCATCCCTTTTCATTTTATATTTGTTTTATGTTTTTGTTATTTTGTTTTTAGCTTAAGATTGAGTCGAGTCTTGGCTTAGCAACATTGTATAGTACATGTAATTAATCAAGATCTTTAACTCGCCACCAGTAAAATATCCCTTATCCAACAAATCCGTGTTTATCATATCCCTACACCTAACGTTATAACCCATGTAAAAGCCCTCTTTGATAGTTTATCTTAGGTGCTTACGCCTAGTGGAGGAGGTTTTTGATCTTTGCCCAAGCCTATGGTAATCTATTTGCTAAGACAGGTAGTGAGAGATAATATCCGTTTTCATTTATGAGATTTATTTTGATGACACTTGAGAGATGTGAGTATCTAAACACTACTTGTGAGGTGCTAGTTTGTAATCTCCGTGCTTATTATGATTAAAGTGGAACGAATATTTGTTGTAATTACTTTTATGTTAGCATTAAATGACCCCTAACTTGTATTTTGATTAGAATAAAAGCGCATTTGCTTGAGGACAAGCAAATCTCAAGTGTAAGGGTATTTGATGAAGCGAAAAGTGTACCGCTTTTAGGGGGTCATTTAAGCCCTAAATCGTATTTATTTGATCAAATATTGCCCTAAATCGTTCCTTTTGTCATTTTAGGTACTTTGGAGAAGAAATCTGGAAAAGGAAGCATTTTGGACGTTTTTGGAGCATAAAAGTGAAGAAACGGCAAAGTCTCAAAATTGTGCTGGAAAGTACCTTTGACGGCGTCAGGATTTGTTCTTGACGGCGTCATGGCTTGGAAAAAGTGGTGGATGTGAAAATTACTCATGATAAGCCAGAGAATTTTGCATGGAAATTCTGACGGCGTCACCCTTTGGAGTGATCAAGGTCGTCACGACTTAATTTAAAGAGGGACGGCGTCACGCCTAATTCTGACGGCGTCAAGCCTTGATAAGCCAGAACGGATTTTGGAGAGCTAAAGAGGGACGGCGTCAAGAAGGCCATCCGGGAACCCTAAAAGCGGTGAGGTAACGGCGTCACACTCCATAACGTGACGCCGTCAGATCTGAAAGTCTATATATAGTTTTGCAATTTTTTGTCATTAGTGTGGAACTAGTGTGGAACTTTGTATGTGAAAAACCCTAAGACGATTTTAGCAGCTTTTTCAAGGCTTTTTGCCTTGAGATGTTCCATGTTACATTGAAGATAAGTTATCAATTAATCATTCAATATGTCTATGTGTTGTTTGATTCTATCTTGTTCTTGTCTTTTGTTTAACATGCTAGGCTAGATTTATCTTGTGTTTGCTTAGATCTAATGAAACCTAGCTATTGATTATTGGTTATTAGTGTGTTATTAGTTGTATTGGATGATTGTTCATCTATGTTAGGCTTAAGAAAACTGGCTAACTTCCTATTCGGTAACTTGCTTGAACGTCTTAAGAAACATGAACCAATGCATACTAAGGTTTTTATGGTTGTATTTAATGCACAAGCGAATTCTAGTGATCCCATGTTAGGAGCTTCCTAGCCGGCTCGACATAGGAGTGAAGTAGGAGCTTGTAGAGTTGGGGAAGTACGTACGCCACCCCACAATTGGTATTAAGGAATACACCCGTCATCCACGCGATTAATACACACTAATCAACCGGTAAAAGATAGTTAGGGAGTAAGGAAATCTAAGTAAACACATTTCTCTCCACATAAGTTTTACCACCTTTTTATTTTCAGTTATTTTATTTTGTTTGCATTCGTAGTTATTTGGGTTAGTTGACTAGCAACTAATTCCGCCCACTCTTTCAAACCCGAGATTTTACTTGCTTTCATAAAATTATAAAAACATAAAAAGAATCTTCTCTCACCCTTAGACCTATTAGAGTAGTTTTTCATAGCTAACGAACACTATTCCCTGTGGAGAACGATCAACCCCCCGTACTTACCACTACACTATACTACATCGGTCAGGTACACTGCCTGGTGGGGTTGTAAGCCTCACGAGATCCCTTCAGAGGTAAAACCTGTTGTAAGGTCGCAAAACCACGCATCAACACATAAGAGTGTTAGCCCATAATCTCTGTAACAAAATACAAAAACATAATCAAGACGAATAGAGTGTGAAACATAGTGAATACGATACGCTAACCGAATGATTAAGTAATATAACAATGATAAGAGATGTTCTTCAAGTATAATTGGGTCTTCAAGGGTGATCTTCTGCTGTTTTGAGAGGCTTTGATCGTCTGGGAATGGCCCTAAGGGTTCCCAAAGATGCCCAAATTCGTTAATGAGTTCGGTATTTATAGATTCTGAAATCTGGGTCGATACGGTGCATCTATAGAGTTAGATGCGCCGCATCTATAAGTAAACGTAGCCTCCAAGTCTGAAACTGACCCAATACGGCGCATCTAAATACCAGATGCGCCTCATCTCCCAATACGGCGCATCTAAGGACCAGATGCGCCGCATCTCCTTCAGATACAGGTAGATCTCCTTTTCCTCTTGTTCCTGGTTCGTGGTGGTGGATTGCTCGTGGGGTTCCTTGGCAGTCCATTCGAAGGGAATAAGCTAGGTGATCGGCTGGAATTTGTGGTGTTTGATCTTGTGTTTTTTCCTCTTTTGATCACGCAACGAGGGTAAGAATATCTTCCTTGTTCAATACAACTTTGATTGCTTAATTCTTATGTTGTTTCTTAGTTGCTCTTATCGAATTCCTATACATAATATCACAAAGATTCACATGAAATCATAAGTACTAACATAAAATAATAAGAATGAAAACCCTAAAATGAACCGATCTACGATTTATTGTTATGATGGATATGAACATGTTAAGAATGCATATGAATCGACCTAGGGTTGTTTTGGATGACAAACATAATTGTTTTGTATCAATTGGTAACCATTGGAATAAGAAAACCCAAATTGATCACATGAAATAATAAAAACTGCTACTGATCAGAAATTTAATCCGACTTTAATCGATTGGATCTTGATGATAACTAAGTGTATTTGGGTGTTTCTGGAGTCTAAAATTAATTTTAAGGAAAGGTCTTTCTGGGAAAATTAACCTTGTAATTTTTAGAGGTCGGGAAGGCAACTTTTTGATTTTTAGAAAGTTAAGTGTCAAACTGAATTCGTATGTCTGGAAAAATAGTCCGTGTTTTTCATTTATCATTTGCAAACCATAACGAACTGGAAGGTGTCCTTTGAACTGGGTAATATTTGATATGTTTATTAGTTACTGAAATTGTTGTAGATTTTTATAAATTGTTTTGATGGGGCTGTGAACTGCTTACTTTTCATATGTTAAAATTTATCAATAATCTGGACGACTAGACTTAAATGATTTTTAGACCATAGTTATACTTAATAATAAATTCTGGAAAAACTTGGGGAAGTTATTTAGACATATAGGAGCGTGTGTGAATTTTTATAGATTTTATTTCGAAGTATTAATATGATTCATAAATTATTTGAAACGTGTTAAATTCGTATGTATAAAAGACTGTTAAGGGTTAAAAGGATTAAAATGGTGCTATGTGTTTATTTTCTAAACTAAAGGGTTTAAATTGTCATTCTTTTAAACAAAAGGACCTAAATGTGAAAACCTGCTAAAAATAGAAAGTTACTTAAAATGGAAGGGCAAGTTAAAATAAGTAATTGAGAACCTATTGTAATTCGCTTCTACTCCTTTAGGTGTGAAGAAGGAGAGGTCCTGATCCATTTCTGTGCTTTCTATTCTTGTCTTTGTTTTGCATTCGCGATAAGGTACAAATACTCTGCCCTTTTTCAGTAAGGGTGTCTTATTCCCTTGATATGATTTTGATTTCTGATTCGTTTAAGATTCCCAAAGCCATTGCTATGTTTCCTTTTGTTGTGAACCTTTGTTATGATCCTTTGCTTTGTATACTTTGATCTGATAAACTCTGATTTGGACTTTGTTGGGAATTATGATGCGTATCAAGAGCAGACAACTTAGGTCTGGTAGTTTACTAAGTTAGGTCTGTTTGTGATTTAGGTCTGGTAATGTAAAGTTAGGTCTGGTAGCACATTTAAGTCTGGTTGACTTATAAAGTTAAGTCTGGTCGTGAAGATAGGAAAGTTTGTTAGAGTTATGTTAGGAAAAGATACATTGTGTGTATGTATCTTTATAGAAGATTTGTGTATATCTTCTGTGTCGTCTAGGGTTTCCTTGCGTTATAAAAGGATCCCTAAAGATTGTTAGTTCGTGTGTGAGAGTTGTACGAATTATTAATAGTGAATATCAATATACGAAGTTAGTGATATCCCTGCTTGTGTTCTTAATTGTTTTTGTTAAGATTCCGCATTAACAATAACAATCACTTAGGGTTTCTCACTTAGATTGGTTCGGATTTATCCTAACCATCTACTAGGTATTCAAGACTACTTAGTGATCCATATAAAATTTGTGGACCAACAAGTGGTATCAGAGCAAGGAGAGAGACTCTGAATTCGAAGAACACCAAATCCCTAAAACCTAATTCTCACTCAAATCACCCTTCACAATGTCTGAACTCGATAAGCCTGAAACTTTCTCAATCCATAACAGTGAGGATGAGCAATCAAACCATGAAGATGAAGGAAAAACCGAAACCAGTAACTCCCAAACACAACAACAACCCATCCCTTCCACAACCACAATCTCAAACATAAAACTTCCACTACTGAAGAGAGAAGAGTATGATATATGGGCCATGGAGATGGAACATTATCTGGAATACATTGATAGTGATGTATGGAAGGTGATTCAAAAGGGAAATTCTAAGAAGAGAATTTCACAAGGGAATGATGGGCAGCTCAGAATAATGCCACCAGTATCTGCTGAGGAGATTAGGGCTGTGGAAAAGGAAAAGAAGGCCAGAACCTTGCTTCTTATGGCTATTCCTAAGGAGCATCTACAAAGGTTTCATGGCATTCTTGATGCTAAGGAGATGTGGGAAGCTATCAAGAAACGATTTGGAGGTAATGCTAACTCCAAAAAGATGCAAAAGGCTGTTCTTAAACAGCAATTTGAAACATTCAGTGTTTCAAAGTCTGAAGGTTTGGAAAAGGGCTATGACAGATTTCAACATCTGTTAACACAACTGGAAGTTCATGGTGCAGCAGTCTCGAATGAGGATGCAAATCACAAATTCCTTAGATCTTTACCATCAGAATGGGGCAATGTATCTGTGGCGATGAGGATTAAGGAGGAAGTAGATTCTATGACACCTGATGACCTATACAATAATCTCAGGATGTTTGAAAGGGACATCAGTAACAACACTCAGGGTTCAACCAGTTCATCAAATGTTGCTTTTGTGTCTCAAAACAAAAGCAGTACTTACAAGGTTAGATCTGGTGGTGTTAGGTCTGGTAACTATGAAACTCCTTCAAGTGAAAGGTCTGCTTCAAGTTTTACTGATGAAGTGATACATTCTTTCTTTGCCAATCAAACGGAAGATGATAGCTTTATTAGTGAAGACCTTGAACAGATTAATGATGCTGAAGTTGAGGAGATGGACATAAAATGGCACATTGCCATGGTTGCTTTAAGGGTCAAACGATTTCAGAAGCAATATGGTAGGACTATCAACTTCAACAACAAATCACCAGTGGGATACACAAAGAGGACTGTTGAATGCTACAACTGTCACAAGCATGGGCATTTTTCAAGAGATTGTCCAGAGAAGAAGTCTGCTGATGAGAAAAGAGTTGAAGATGGGAAGATGGAAAAGAATCAGATGAGCCTGCTGACAATGGAAGCTGGAGGAGTCAATTGGGGTGAGCATCCAAGAGTAAATGAGGAGTCTGATCATGCTCTCATGGCCATTGGTAATGAGGTATCATTATGCTCTAAATTATGTACTGACTCATATAATCATGTTAAGGCTTTGTGTGATGAGCAGCAAGAACAAATAGGTGATCTAGAAGTAAATTTATTAGCACATAAAAATGCTGTAAAAACTTTAGAGGCACAAAAGGTCACCCTTCAAAACCAACATGCTGCTTTAAATGAAAAACTATACTTTCAAGCTAATAAGATATATGAACAAGATGAGAAGCTTAAAAGGTATAGACAATTAGGACTTAAAATTCAGAAGGAGAGGGATGAGCTGAGAAAAAGGGTAGATCAATGGAACAATTCAAATAATAACATGTTTAAGTGTTGGGATTCTCAAATTAAGTCAAATAAAAAATGTGGCTTAGGATATGAGGAAAATGAGAATAGGGCTATATTTAAGAATAGAGAAGAGGACTATGCTGATAAACCTTTGTACAATAGGTTTGTTAAGACTGGTGACTTTAAGGGAGTACCACCACCTTTGAGTGATGACTATACTCCTCTTGAAAAAGAAGAGTTGGATGATTCACTCTTTGTGTATGGTAAGAAAGGTCCTCAAGTGCCTGAACCAACTACCTCAGAGGACAAATCGAGTAGATATTCTTCTTGTCAATCCAATGACTCTGAAGGATCTATTGATGGTTCCTCTGATCACTCTAAGTCTGAGTCAAACAGTGAGGAAAAAGAGAATCCTGAACCTAAGGTTGTTAAGAAGTGTGAACCTGTTGTTACTAAACCTTTAGTGACTGAACAAAAGGATGAGACAGTTAAACCTAGTTGTGTCAATCACATAAAAACTCCTAGGGAATCTGTTAAATTGAATGAGTCACCTAGAAGCAATAGTGTTCACAGAGAAAGTAGGAGTAGTTACACTTATGCTCCTAAGAGATGCTTTGTGTGTGGAAGTTTGAGTCATTTAATAAGAGATTGTGACTTCCATGAAAAGAGAATGAAAAGAGAGGCTGCTCAAAAGAGAATGAATGTTAATAAGGTTCATGGTTCAAATAAACCAGTTTGGAATAATACTAGTAGAGTTAATCATGCTAACCAGTTTGTCCCCAGACCTGTTCAACTAAATAACACTACCAGACCTAACTCTTTTGTTAATTCTGGTAGACCAAATTTTGGGTCTGGCTACAGAAACTTTAATGTGAATAGGCAAAATGTTAACTTTATGAGGCCTAAAGTGAATACTGGTTATGTTAACTCTGTGAGACCTAATGTGAACACTGGTTTTATAAGACCCAAGCAACCTTTTCAAAAACCTCAGGTGAATGCAAATTTTAAAAGAAATAATTTTTACAAAGCTCATTCACCTGTGAGAAGACAAGTTGGAAAGCAAACAGCAAAACCCTTAAAGGGAAATGGGGATTCTGCTGTTAAGACCTCAGCATGTATGTCTTGGGATTCAAACAAAAATAAATCCATGTATAAATCCCAAAACAACAGTGGATCAAGTTCAATTAAGAAATTTAAGCATATTGATCCACAAGGCGGACCCAAGCCTACTCAGGCCTGGGTTCCTAAGAGAAACTAATTTCTCTTCTTTATGTGCAGGATCATCCACTATGCTATATGGAAGATAGAGGAATACTTGACAGTGGATGCTCTGGGCACATGACTGGTAACAAGAACTATCTCAATGATTTTCATGAATTCGAGGGAGGTTCTGTTACTTTTGGAGGAAGCAAGGGACAAATAACTGGTAAAGGAAGAATTATTGTGGGCAACATAGAATTTGACAATGTATCTTTTGTGAAAGAACTTGGGCAGTTCAACCTTTTCTCAATATCACAGATTTGTGATACTCAGCATAAGGTGCTTTTTACTGAAACTGATTGTCTTGTGTTGACTCCGGACTTTAAGATGCCTGAAGAACATCAAATTCTTCTTAAAGTTCCCAGACAACACAAAATGTACAGTTTTGATATGAAAGCATCTAATTCTGCAAAAGGTGCTACCTGTTTAATTGCAAAAGCTACATTGGATGAATCTAAGTTGTGGCACAGAAGGTTAGGCCATGTGAATTTCAAAAACATGAATAAACTTGTGAAGAATAACCTTGTGAGAGGTTTGCCTTCAAAATTGTTTAAAAATGATCATACTTGTGTGGCTTGCAACAAGGGAAAACAACATAGGGCATCCTGTAAGGTTAAATTAGAAAGATTAATCACTGAACCTTTGCATACCCTACATATGGATCTTTTTGGCCCTACATCTGTCCATAGTATTAATCATGCATGCTATTGCCTTGTCATTACAGATGATTGTACTAGATATTGTTGGGTGATCTTTATGTCTAGGAAGGATGAAGCTACCCCTTTGATTCAAAATTTCATTAGACAGATTGAAAACCTTATTGATAAACGAGTCAAAATCATTAGGAGTGATAATGGCACTGAATTTAAAAACAAGAGCATGCTAGATTTTTGTGGTAATAAAGGAATTAAGCAACAACAGTAATGCAAGGGTCAACCATAAGGACCAGCAACATTGCTTATTTGCTTGCTTTCTTTCTCAAAGTGAACCCACTACAGTTTCTGAAGCTTTAGGGGAGGAAAGTTGGGTAGAAGCCATGCAAGAAGAGTTGTTGCAGTTCAAGCTACAGAAAGTATGGGTTCTTGTAGACCTACCTAATGGAGCTAAAGTTATTGGTACTAAATGGGTCTTCAGGAATAAAAGGGATGAAAGAGGGGTAGTTGTAAGGAACAAAGCAAAGTTGGTAGCTCAAGGATACAAACAGGAGGAGGGCATAGATTATGATGAGGTTTTTGCTCCTGTAGCAAGGATTGAAGCTATCAGGTTATTTTTTGCCTATGCATCATACATGGGATTCAAGGTATATCAGATGGATGTCAAAAGTGCTTTTCTTTATGGCACTATTGAAGAAGATGTGTATGTACATCAACCTCCTGGCTTTGAGGATCCTGCTAACCCCAATCAAGTGTATAAGGTTATTAAAGCTCTATATGGTCTTCATCAGGCTCCTAGAGCTTGGTATGAAACTCTTTCACAGTTTCTTGAAGAACATGGATACATCAGGGGTGTAATTGACAAGACTTTATTTATTAAGAGAGATCAGAAGGATATTATCCTTGTTCAAATTTATGTGGATGATATCATTTTTGGATCCACAAGAAAGTCTTGGTGTGATGAATTTGAAGGTTTAATGAAGAGCAGGTTTGAAATGAGCTCAATGGGAGAACTTACATTTTTCTTGGGACTGCAAGTTAAGCAAAAGGATGATGGACTTTTTATTTCTCAAGACAAGTATGTTGCAGAAATTTTGAAAAAGTTTGAGTTCTCAAATGTGAAGGCAGCAGTCACTCCTATGGAGAACAAAGTGCCTTTAACAAAGGATGAAGATGCTGCTGATGTGAATGTGCATCTTTACAGATCCATGATAGGTTCCCTCATGTATCTTACTGCTTCTAGACCTGATATTATGTATGCAGTTTGTGTTTGTTCACGCTTTCAGGTTCAACCAAAGACTTCACATCTTCATGCTGTGAAGAGAATCTTTAGGTACTTAAAGGGCAAACCTAATTTGGGCCTTTGGTATCCTAAGGAGTCAACTTTTGACCTGACAGCTTATTCAGACAGTGACTATGCTGGTGCAAGTCTGGATAGGAAATCAACAACAGGAGGTTGTCAGTTCCTTGGAAGGAGGTTAATATCTTGGCAATGCAAAAAGCAAACAATTGTGGCTAATTCAACTACTGAGGCTGAGTATGTAGCAGCTGCTCATTGCTGTGGACAAGTTTTGTGGATTCAGAATCAGATGCTGGACTATGGTTTGAATTTTATGAATACTGTTATCCACATAGATAATAAGAGTACTATCTGTATTGTTAAGATTCCAGTATATCACTCTAAAACTAAGCATATAGAAATAAGGCATCACTTCATTAGGGATTGCTTTGAAAAGAAGTTGATTAGAGTGGAGAAAATTCAGACAGATTTTAATGTTGCTGACCTGTTAACTAAGGCATTTGATGGTCCTAGATTCAATTATCTGGTAGTTAACATTGGTATGATGAACCCCTAGTTTGAGTTAAGGGGAGGTTTGGCCTAAGGGGAGGTCAAACTGTGAAGTATGTAAAGTATAAATACTTACCAGCATTTATGTTATTTTTAAGTCTTGTAGTTTGGATTTTAGTTCTGTTAGTGATAAAAAAAAAAAAAAAAAAAAAAAAAAAAAAAAAAAAAAATTTGGTTTGTTTTATCTATGTCTTTTATTCCTTTTATAGGCAATGCTGGATTAAGTATATTTTCACAAGTTGTTAAGTGAGACTATTGGAACTTCTCACTTGATGGAGGTGCTTTGCACTAACACATCAAAAGGTTATCAGTCCACCTTGTCTCATCAACATAAGGACTGGCTAATCCTGAGCAAACGGCTAACAGGTAAAGATTGCTCAAATCCGTTTATGGCTGACAATTTGCCAAAAATTGTATGGTATTAAACTCACCATATCTAAGATAAGTGAAGAGTTAGCTAGCCCACAAGGTTATGGCTTGTGGTAAAGGCTGTGGAAAACCATAAATGGTAATCAATTCACCATGATGAGGTGCTTTTCCATCAAAGAATTGACTAGTCCAGAAGCAAACGGCTTTTGGTAAAGACTTAACAAATCCGTTGATAAGCTGATGATTTGCTTAAAATCATATGGTTATCAGTGTACCATGGTCTTACACACCAAAACATTTGGCTACTCCAGTAGTAATGGCTATTGGTAAAGAGACATCAAATCCATTAAATTTCAATGATTCACCTCTCACAGGTGTTAACACACCTGGAAGTGATGAGAATAGATATGAAACTTAATATGAATTGATGTACATATAGTCAATGTTGCTGCAAAGACCATATCAGAAGAGCTTATCAAGATTCAAGCTGCTAGAAAGGAACAAGACCTAAATACATTTCAAAGTGTTCAAGATTCAATCCTCAGAAGGCTAAATCAGAAGAACTTGAAGTTCATGAAGCATGAAGATCAAGTTAGGGGAGGATTGTTGGGAATTATGATGCGTATCAAGAGCAGACAACTTAGGTCTGGTAGTTTACTAAGTTAGGTCTGTTTGTGATTTAGGTCTGGTAATGTAAAGTTAGGTCTGGTAGCACATTTAAGTCTGGTTGACTTATAAAGTTAAGTCTGGTCGTGAAGATAGGAAAGTTTGTTAGAGTTATGTTAGGAAAAGATACATTGTGTGTATGTATCTTTATAGAAGATTTGTGTATATCTTCTGTGTCGTCTAGGGTTTCCTTGCGTTATAAAAGGATCCCTAAAGATTGTTAGTTCATGTGTGAGAGTTGTACGAATTATTAATAGTGAATATCAATATACGAAGTTAGTGATATCCCTGCTTGTGTTCTTAATTGTTTTTGTTAAGATTCCGCATTAACAATAACAATCACTTAGGGTTTCTCACTTAGATTGGTTCGGATTTATCCTAACCATCTACTAGGTATTCAAGACTACTTAGTGATCCATATAAAATTTGTGGACCAACAGACTTTGGCATTACATCTGATATATCTGTTATGGACCATCTGTTATGAACCTTTGATTATGACACTTTGATTTGATATGATATCTGACTCTTAGTTTGATACCCGAGCCAAAATTTGTGACCCTAGCCATGAAGGTAACATGGCCATGTCATTGATGCACCGATGGCATGACTCTAGTGAGGTTGAGTGATGTTCCACACCGTCCCTTATCTGTTATCTGCTATGGCCATTATTGTTATTTGTCTGCAGGGGCGTATGGATGCATCCTAGATCTGTTTTGTTTAGTGGATTATCTATATATGATTTGTTATTGTCTGGTGACTGGTGATTGTGTGCAATACACGCCTTTCACATATATCTGGGAGCTAGCTACTCCATTTGAAGAATGAGGACACCCCTCATATTATCTGATTATCTGAGAGGTCTCCCCTCTATATGATTTTGAGGATATGTCTACTTTATCTGATTTGTCTGGGCTCGTGGTAGATTACTATCCTATTCTATTTTCTTTACACTTTCACATTGTTTATACCTTATGATACTTCCCCATTGCACCATATCTTATTTATGTTTCGTTATCATTACTTTGTTTATGTATCTGTTCACTGAGCTCTCGTAGCTCAGCCGCATTTCTTTTCCTGCGGCAGGTTTAGTGGGAAGCTGGGATTGAGTGGAGAATACCTTGGAATTAGAAGACCTTGACAGTCATCTGGATTAAAATTGATTAGAAGTTATTATGTTTTAGAATTAGTGTTTATCGGAAGTTTCATTTGTAACCTTGTAAATTTCTGTATTTCATTTGTAACCTTTGAAATTTCTTGTATTACTATTGATGTATGCTTTGTTTGATCTGATATGAAACCATTATCGTGACATCTTTACCCTTTTCGGGTTGGGGTGTTACAATTTTTGTGAGACATTTTGTCATACAAGTTATACTTGTGGTTTCCGTAGAAGCATTTCATTTACATAAACCTATGAAATCACCAACATTATTGTTGACCATTTTTAGCAATGTATTTTCAGGTAATTAAGGTATCGCATATTGGCTTACATAAGGACATCATGGAGTCGCGGAGTCGACGCGTCTCACTTTATATTTTATGCACTTATCCATCATTTGAATTGTATGAACCTGTTTTATGAAAACTTGTTCCACCTTTTGGGACCTAGCTTTGTAGCTCTGAATGTTTTTAAATAATCAAACGATGTATTTTCTAAATTACACTTTAGGTCGTTCAATATAACTGCAACTTTGGTGCTATGATCAGTCGTGCCCCTGAATGACTCATTCCGCTGCAAGTCACGAAATTTGGGGGTGTGACATAGTTTAATTGAGTGATGAGTTTTGTACCAATAGTAAGAACGGCTCACCCAATTGTGACAAACTATATGAGGGGTATAAGGAGGGTACGCATTAAATTGTGACCTTAAAGAAACGAGTTTTTAATTGGCTTTTAGCTAAACTTAGTTTCTCCGCTCCTTTGTGCGTCAAATTGGAGCTACCAAGTACGACTATTTTTATGGTACAAAATTATCTTAAGGGTAAATTAGCTTTAATTCCATGCGCCACTCTGTGGTAATTATCCGAAACACTAAGTCTTGCGACTTATGCAAAAGTACGATATAATGGATGATAATTAAAGGTAAATTCTTTGATTGGTGAACCCAATACCTCAATCAAAACTTTGATAATTTAATCTTATTGAATTGGTTGATAAAAAGTTTTTGTTTTAGAAACTATGTTATGAAGTTGTATGCATGCTTCTTCATACAAATTTTGATATACACATCAAAACTAGTACCCATAAAATTAAGTTAATGCCATCTAATTAAAAGAACACTTGAAGTTGTGATTTATGTCATGTGAGAGCTTGGACAAGATTCCAATGCAAAGGTAAATTTCATACTGTCGTTACTAGCAGATCAACTGATGTAATGGAACTATATTAATTTGCAGTTTTTTAAATTAGACGACTTAATTGAGTTGTAAGTGAGAGCTTGGACTCAAGGCATTAGATGGGATAAAACATGCTTACATTGCAATATTGTTTGGCAATGTAAATCCCATAAAGATCTAGGAATTGGAAATTGTTTGCCAATTATTGTTCGACAGATTACCTTATTTTATACTTTCATTACTAGCAGATCAACTGATGTAATGGAACTATGTTAATTTGGATCCTAGCTTTAAGAAAATTCTACGGTTTATATGAATATTAACCAATGGGTATTTAATTTTCTTAAAAGATTGTATTATCGAAAATACTAAAATTGAATTTTGTAAATTCTTTTAAATGTATTAATGCAACATTAAACCGTAAACGTGGGATATTCTTTTATTGGTAAATTGATCTACACCCGTAGGGGTTTTTGGCTAGAGTCAACTTTGCTAAAAGAATAAACCTAGTCTCCTTTCAACGAGAGAAGCGTGAGACTTAATCTTATTCTTTTTCATGAATGAGAAAGGTATGATAGGAAAATTAGAATTGTCTAAATTTTAAGAAATAACTCATAGCAAACTTTAATAGTTAAGAAAATTGCACATTTTCTGAGTTATTAAATTAGAAGCTAGACTGATTACCGAAAAATTGGTAAAAGGCAAACTAGCATAATTTATCTAGTTGTTGTGCTTTGATCATTTAAAGGTGCTACATACCATTGTGGGGATGGTAGACATATTAAGGAAGAAATTGCATGCCCAATTTTCAAGTTAATTGCATTGATGGATAGTCCATCATCTACATAGTAGAATACACTCTTTTTAATACATAAGTAATTGTTACGAATGGGTCTTCTCAAAGGTGTAAGAAAGTAAATAGCAAACTATTTGCTTTTACTGGTTATGAAACACTTACAATGTTGTCAAATCCAGTGGGAGCATTGTGTTGTAAGTACTGAATAATGAATTATTGTAATGATCTGTAATTCAGTGGGAGCTACAAGCTTTGTCATCTTGGTAGTAACCCAGATTATCTCTAGAATGTCTTGAGATAATTACTTTCTAATTGTAGACACTTGTGTTTTTAAGAATAGTCATGTACGTTTCCTTACTAGACAATGTGGTTCTATATCTACTAATTATGCTAATATCTATGACACAATCATATTGATCACATAAACAAACGAGTGACGTGTTATTTATCTGATACATGATGTTGTTCCATGCACAAGTGGGAGAAATCTTTATTGTGTGCAAGGTACAACACATAGGAATATGATTTAAAGGATTCTCTTGACTGCAAGGTAAGAGACTAACGTTCTAATGTGACTTATTCACATCTAATCCAAGAAACACTTGGTGTTGCAATTTATTATGTGAGAGCTTAGCTAGATTGCAACAACAAGGTAAATATCCATGTTACATGAGACCGTATCTGGAAAATTTGTAGTTTCTAAATTAGATACCTATTAGAACAAGTGTCAATATGATAATAAGACTACTTCAAACTAAATATTTATGTATTATTGAAATGACATAAATAAATGAAGTAATCTAATACTACTTCAATTTGAATATTTATGTAATTTTAGAATGACATTAAATAAGTGAAGTAATAAATTAACTTGAAATTACTATTGAAACCAAGAGATGGTGTTCATAATCACTTTAGTTAAACATGTTTATGTTTCATTGTAAAGATATAAACATGAAGTCTTTTAATTGTTACAAGACTTATAATAAAGTAAGACGTTAACTTTTTATGTTTTTTAATTAAGAGATATACAAGAAGCCATTGAGTTGATCAATGATTTATAACGTATAGTAGGATTATAACAGTTTATGTCTTCTTGTTGAGACATGGACATGAAGTGACTTGGTCAAAAAGTACTTATGTTATATAGCATGCAATTGGCTTGGAAATTCTATTATACCATTAAGTTGACTTAGTTGGTGAATAGATAAGCCAAACGAAATATATTTATCTTACATATTGTAAGATTGTCTTACAATATTAATTCTAATGAAATACCAGATTATGGTATGTTCAGTTAGGAAAATCAAACTCTTGTTGTAGTGTTTGATTCAAGATAACTATATCTTCTTTTCTTTCAAAAGTTATCAAGGTTAGAAAATTGAGTATGGATTGAAATACTAAATCAGACTCCTAGAAGATTAATAAGACACCATTGTATTATGAAATGTGATGAATCACATTAAGTCTTAAAATGAAGTTTTGAATTTGTTAAACTACTTATGAGTAGGTTATTAACAAACTAAATGTCAGGAACTGTCAATATGTATTTGTAATGTCCCAAAAAGAGAACATTGTATTGTTGCTTTATTTGCTAAGTATTTATAGATAGTCTATAAATTACAAAAAGTAAGTAGGAGTTTTTATCTTGAAAAGATAAAATTACAAGATACATAATCTTCTAAAACACACTAGTGAAAATCATGATAAGGCTAAACATGTAAATGATAGATCTCAAGATGATGGAATTCTCATTCATAGATCCGCAAGGATATCTCAGATATTTGATTAATATGATGAGGATTATATTATGATGCATTACCAAATATAGAATTGGGTAAATTACTCATACTATGAATGTTAAAGATGTTGTCCATAAAGATAATCAATTTTTGGAAAATTTGTTTATCTTAATTCTTAATAGTTAGACTAGAGAATGAAGATGAGTTTCTTCAAAGACAAGGTAACCCTAGTGGTTTAAATCTTTGTGTAGAAATAATATGGACAATATTGTACACATATTTTAATGCATGTCTTATGACAAGATTATTAATCATACTTAAGCAATTAACTATGATTGAATATTATTTTCTAAGCACATTAAATATAAAAAGATGGTAATTGTCATATTTATTTTCATGAATATGAAATTTGACAATGGATTATAAAACTCTTTCGTGTATAATTACTTAAGCGAGGACGGTAAGTAATTAAGAGTTTTATGGATTCATATAATCTTTGAAAGTGTACAAAATACAAGAATTCAAGTATGGATAAATGCATGCATCTAGGAGATGAGTCTTATGTTTAAATATTAAATCCAAGTTTTGATTTATAATTTAAAATAAGATAACTCCTAAGTATTCCTGAAAGCTAGTGGGAGTATTATGTTTATTTTCTTGAATCATATATGTTGTATAACATATAGGAAGTAACATTCCATATTAGTTAAATGTTAAGACTTAATTTGGAATGAAACTTCATATAAAAGATTTAGAAGAAAAACATATAACCTTGGAATATATGTTTATTGTTATAAACATGTGCGGTAAATAAATCTAATAGAACATGATATATCATTTAGAAAATTTAAATGGATACGAATCTTTTGAAAAGATAGAATATGAACAAAATCTAAGTATGACTCGAAGATTTTTTTTCATGAACATCATGTTACATAGATGAATTGTTATAAGATGTTATGACAATGTTGATATCTAATTAAAAAGTTATTAGATAACTAGTGTAATGAATATTCTAATGGAATATGTTTGGATATAGAATTACATCCTCAGCTTGGAACAGTTTCCAGATTCTATAGATGAACAATTTGTCAATTGTTGTGAAAATTGTCATAGCCAACAAACTTGAAAGTTTGGAAGGCATCAAACATTACACAGTAGATATTAAAGTTTACGGAATTTTAAAGAGCATATTGTTGTTTGCATACAATGATGCTAATGAAATTGAGATGACACTCAATACTAGTCATGGTAGGATTTCATCCTTGTTAATGGCCATGTGTACTAGTTATGCTTAACTAAGAGCATAGTTGCATTATACATTAAAGAATAAGAATACTTTAAACTTTAAAAATGTTTGAAAGTTTAATTATCATAAATTTGTTGTTGAGGATATCACACACTTTATGTGGCAATATCAAATTATTTGAATGCACACATACAAGAACTTCACCAGTTGAAATTCTTGAAATAAGTATTTTTAAAATTCTGATAGATCAAAGTTGGTTGATTTATGTCTTGTCAACAAGTATGATTGTCATAGCTTGAGACATAATTCATCAACTAGAATTTTCATGCATTGATCTATTTAGTATTTGGATAAAGGATGTTAAGCATTTATTATTTGTAATGAATTTAAGTACTTGGTACGTTTATTTTCATTAATAATAAATTGTGTCCTATATTTGCATGTTTAATCCGTGAATAATTTAGTTATTCTAAATCGTCCGTTGTCAATTAATGATATGGGAATATCATTAAATTAAGACAAATGTGAGTTTTGGTATAATATACTTGAAAGTATATTGATGCGTTTCAATGAATTGAATATAGGACTTATCCCAAACTACATGATGTTACTTTATGGATATTGTTATTAAGTAAATCATGAATAGTTATCCTCAGACTTGAGATACCAGATAACTGTTATGAATGTAGTGCATTCTGTGGAACAATTTAACGCTATACGTAACTGGTAGTCATAAGGATTGTTTTCGGAATTGTTACAAAATTCATGGGTTATGCTTGTAGTCAAGATAGAATTTGTTCCTTCAAATTTATTTTGAAGTTTAATACTGCTGGGCCCCTCGTAGGGTTGACAAGATGTTTGCGTGGCCACGCCCAAGATCTCCCTTGAATATGTTCAAAAGATTTGGTAATCTTGCTCAATCACAAACAACGAGAAACAGAATAGTTGAATAAAGAATGACTTAGATCCATATCTTTATTTAACGTGGTATTAGAACAAAAGGATAATAATAATGATGAATCATTAAAAGGTTTTTCCAAGAGACCTTACTCGAGATCATACTAGAGGCATCGGCGTGTTGCTAGACGCCAACCGATGTGATCACACTATTAAAATATGTCCAAGTGGGAGCTGTTAGTTTTATGGACATAAATTAGTAGATGTGTGTTAGGATCGAACTCGAGATCACGGGATTGCACACTTTACGTATGAGAATTAAAGAGTAATAATTAAATATAAAATGTTGTATTTAATTATTTATTACACAAATATGTAACGACCGTTAGTATTTAACGGATAATGACTAACGACCGTTAACTAATAAAAGGAAAGAATTATAGAGTAAATAATTGGAAAGTCGAGAAGGTTCCGGATCCCTCTTTGGGATGCTTGGCCGATCGGTGGGGGATTTGGCTTGCCCAATCCTACACCAACTTGTTCTCCAAGTTACTTACATTATATAAACAATTCAAGGGTCATTGGTTTTACAACTCTTGTACACACAATTATCCCTAAATTGTTTTCTTGTTTTCTTTTCTTTGGTCGATCAAAGCTAACACCCTCTTAGGGTTTGATCCATTTTTTCATAAAAAACAAAGTGTTTGGTTTTGATTTGTGTTCTTTAACTAGCATTACTTTAATCCGTTATAGTACGTGTGTACAAGAACGTGGTACAATCACACTATTGATTTTATCTTGAATTGAATTACAAAAAGGTAAGGGGTAATTCCAGTAATCCACATAAACCCTAATTAGGGTTCATAAGGTTGATTGCTTGGAATTGATTCTTGTTTGGATAGAATCATAAGGTACGCATACTATTTATGTTTGGTTAATTAGTTTACATATTATATGATCCTATACGCTTCCGCATGTATACTTCATGTTTATTTTTTATATTTATGAGTATTCATGTTGTATAATTCCAACAACTATTACAGTGTAACTGAAACATTTTCTACAAAACACCTAAAGTTTGTATCCATAACGACCTGAAATATTATAGAAATAAAAACAATCAAATAAGCTACTTTGTACTAACCTTTCTCCACTAATAGGCTGTCGATATGTACATGTGTTCCTGGAACAAGAACAAACTTTATTCCTAGGCCATGAAGAAGGGAGATATCCTGCATGTATGTATGCAGCTCATTATATTTGTCTTTTCGTACTTGAGTTTTTTATGAAGAAATTTCATACACCAACGGTACATATGACTTGCTAGGATTCAATCAGTAGTTGAAGAAATTAATACAACTAAGCAGAATTTACAGTTAACCGAATGTAAAATGAAGTAATTGGAGTACAAAAGAGAGGAAGATTAGGGGTAATTCTGAGACTAGCCCAGTCACTCAA